>JBBPBO010000005.1:40900758-41030633 GCA_037974295.1 Cicer cuneatum | reverse complement strand
AGTTTAAAAATATAGTGAAATTATATAAGATCTGATTCTAAATGATATAATTTTAGAATAATAATGTTTTAAAAGATTTTAAACATTCCCAAAATATTTATTTTAAATTTTTTTAAATGATAAATTATACATTGCTTTTCTCCATATTATCTTCAACTAAAATATAAATTTTAGCTTTTTGATTAAAGTAAATTAAAAATAACTACTTAAAAACTCGTTCCAAAACTATATATGTCATGTATTATAATATAACACATGAGTTAATAAACTGCAAAATTTGTGAATTTATAATATATATTGAAAGTTTACAAATTTAGTTGAATTTGTACTATCTATTTTGTTAGGTAACAAGATTTATTTACAAATTTTTTAATTTGCGTTAGTGTTTATATTAAATGTGTGAAAAATTTGTCCATAAAAGTTTGACTTTTATTTTTGGGAAGATTGTTTATAAATATTTTGTGTATCGAATTTGATCTTGAGAACAATGAAATATGACATATGCAACCCAATAATTTCTCCACAAAAATATGATAACAAAATATATTAATAGTTTCTTCAATGTAGCCATACATGCATGCACCAATAATAATAATAATATTGAAACCGAAGAATATAAAGTTTACAGACTAAATCATATAACTAACCTAAATTAAAATTCCTAATAATAAGATGAAATCGTAAAATATAATAAATAAAACTGATAAAATAAACATTCCTAAACATTAATTTTGAATGCATTAATGAATTTGTGACACCCTAAACTCCAAATTAATTTTTATGTTTATTATTTATAAAATTGTAATTCTTCAAGAGAAATATACGAACTTTCATATATTTTATAAGGTAAAGAGTATCACGCAATCATAAACATATCACATTAATCCAAAATTCTCATCAATGTTCAAGAACTCGAAATCATGACAGTAGTCAACAAAATCCTTTTTAAAACACACGTATATATGTTTACTGATAGTGGTAAATGTAGTCCCAACCCGATATCACTATCAGAGCAGAAATCCACAATTTAATAAATGTTAACAATAACAACACAAAAAAAAAACTTATAATAAAAGTCTTCGAGACAAGATGGCTCCCGCCACTCGGATGGTACTAGTCGTTGTGACACCCTAAATCCCAAATTTATTTAAAATTTGTTTTCTTTCAGATTTTTATTTAAAAATAATAGAGAATGAATAAATAAATAAATAAAACTTTTGAACGATTTCTTTAAGGCAAAAGTATCACTTAATCATGGACAAGTCATATTAATCCAAAGTTTCCATCAGCTTAACAATTCGATGGTCATAACAGTGATCAAATTAAATTCTTTTTGAAGCACACGTACATAAGTTACTAATAATTATAAATGTAGTCCCAGCCCGATGTCACTATCAGAGCAAAATTTCCCCAAATTATAGATGTTCAAATATGAAATTAACAGAAGGAAGATGATAAAAGTCTTCAAGATGAGACGACTTCCTACACTCTGAGAGTATTAATATTCACCTGCAGCTTGTAGCTCGTTCGCGTCCATCGCAAACGCCAAACACAAACAACGAGGGGTGAGTATCGAAATTATGTAATAGTATAATGTAAACGAGAAGAACACGTAAGTAATCAAATTAACACAAACATGAGAACATTCCAGAACATAATATCAAGGTTATTCTAATTCAATCACAATAAAACAGTCACAGGGAGAAAATGTTATGCATGTCCTATACTTTATACTTCTTCATCACTTGGTACCATTCTACTCTGAAGTACTTGGTTAGGAGGCCTGATACTATGCCACTACAAGAGTGGACGGACAATTCATGAATGGCCAAGTCCTCATAGATCCCCTCAACTCAACCCGAGACACATATATGCGACGGTCGGGGTACTCTTGTTTTGCACGGTAGCTCCCGACCTTAAAGAATAACCTGTAACACCCCAATTTGATATTAATATTATTTGAGAATATATGTTGATAGATTTTTTGATTAATTTCCGTTATATGGATGTTTTCTATGACGTGTTAGTTTGATATATATTATATTATATTATATTATATTAAATGAGTGATATAAATGATATATATTTTATTTTATTATTTTATATGTTTTTCTAAAAGTAATTGTATTTTAGTGTAATATTTTAAAGAATAAGATTTCATGCGATATTATATTTCAATTATTTAGAACTATTTTCTATTTTTAGTTATTTATTTTATAAATAATTATCTTGGGATAGTAGTGATATTGTGTTTGATTTACTTTATTTTTATATACTTGTTATGACGTTGTGATTTTATATATATTTATTATGATTTCGTAATTAATATAAAATGTAGATGTTATATTTATTTATTTTATAATTTCGACTATTCACTAATGATGGTAATATTTTAATTTGAGTATTTGGAAAAATAAATATTATTATAGTGCTTATTTGGAATATGATAATTTTGGTTATTAATGTATTTTAAAAGATAAATTATTTTATAAAATATTAGTTTTAGAATAAAAGAAGAAGAAGAAGAAAAGAAAGGAACATATAAGAAAAGAAGAAGAAGAAACGAAAGGAACCAGCGACGCAGACAAAAAAAATGCACATCCTATTCCTCTCAAATTCATCCCACCAACTCCTTGCCATTTGAACCGATCCCAACTTCTATCCCACACAAAATCGGCCACTGAATCCATTTTTGGCATCAATTTTATCAATTGTGGCTCCGTTTCATCATAAACAGTTGCGCTATTTTTCTTGGGCGAGCTGTTTTTGGCCGATTCCGATCACCACGTTTGTCGTATAAAAAAACTTACATCGTTTTTGGATTCCTCTCGTCGAAACCTTCAAGAAGCACTACTCATTTGCATTTTTCGGTGAAGTTGATGTCGGACCCTTCCGGCGCTCTGACGAGTCGGTGAGACTTTTTCTGCAGTTTTTTTTCTCATCGTTTTGACTCTATTTTTGCTTCAAAAATTATTATTAATTATTTAACATTAATTTTTATGCTCCACATAATTTATCAGTCACGTCTCAGCGATTTTGTGAACTCGCCGTTTATTTGGATTCACTCGCTGTACGTTGTCAATCTACGGTTACTGTTGAAAACTTCCATTGATTTCTGTGATTAGAGAAAGCGTCTAAATAAGGTAACTGAATTGAGCCTTAAGGCAAGATTGTTAGACCTTGGGAAGTACAACTGAATTGAGCCTGATCGTGGCGGTCTACTATTGAGCCTTAAGACAAGATTGTTAGACCTTGGAGGTATTCGGGTGGGGAATTCCTAGGTGACTTGGAGGTAGCACTCCAAATGTCGGGAGCTACCACGCAAAACACGTTTACCTCGACTGTCGCGTATATGTGTCTCGGGTTGAGTTGAGGGGATCTATGAGGACAGGGCCAATTTGAATTGTCCGTCCACCGGGATGGTGGCATAGTATCAAGCCTCCTAACCAAGTACTTCAGAGTTAGAATGGTACCACATTGTGAAGTAGAGTATAAGCTCATGCATAGCATTGTGTCTCCTTGTGATTGTGTTGTTGTGATTAATATTGTATCGCGATAATAACTTCCCTCAAATGATTTGACGTTATAGTGAAATGTATTGATTTCTCTTGAGTGATCTTGAGTTTATAATGTGATGTTTCTTTTCTTGAAGAATGTTTGTATAATGAGACGGTTTGTTATGATTAATTGCGTGTTCTTCTTACTTATATTATACTATAAGCATGATTTCGAAACTCACCTCCTTCGTTGTTTGTGTTCGACTGGCTTGGCCCTGCATTTGCGAAATCGCAGTTACTACAGGTTAATGAGTCTTGAAGTTCAAGTTTGGGAGAAACTCCGCTCTGATAGGTGATACCGGGAATAAGAGTTGTAAATTATATTTTACTTTTACTTTTTATTACAAACGACTTTTTGGTATGAAAATGTTATAAGTACTAGTTAGTTTTTGAAATTAAATAAAAAAAAATTATAGCTAAGTCAAGTTTTGTTGGTATTATACTATTTTAATTGAGGAACAAAGTTGAATTTTTACATGTGTATTTAGAGGAACGTGATATCTTACATTAGTTATAAAAATTCTTATTTTGTTGGAAACATTTTTTCTTTATCCACTGCGAATTTTTTTTATAAAAAAACTAGTATAAATTACTATATATGTTGTTTGGGGTTTAGGGTGTGACATAACCCACTAATCCACTTAGGAATTCACAACTAGATGTACCCCCAATGTCTATCAGTCTTATCTTACGGTTTGACTATAGCCCTCCACGATCAGGCTCATTCAGTTTTACTTCCCCGAATCACTAGGTTTGTCAAACCCTCCCTATATGATGACAAAATAATCCTCACTCCAAAACTACAGCATCTATCTCATACGTACTGGATTATCATAACTCAATAATTTTCAGTTGTACTTCACAATATTCATCATTATATATATATATATATATATATATATATATATATTAGTCAATCACAACAAAACCCCAATATTTGGTCTACACTACTTACAATACACAGTCCAATCACATAATAAGAAATCAAACAGGTGGGACATTCAAGTAATATCATAATTTCAATCAAGTTACAAGAACACTCAAGTACATATCATTGATACAATAACAATCAGAATAAGGTTCATAAAACTAGACAGTATGAAATCTTGATATACATAAATTCACATCAATTTTATAGGTTTCTAAAATATATTTTAGTCCTCCATATTACCATCGATATATTATTAATTAATTATTATCACTCAATAGGGCTCGACCATAAGTAGTAAGCCCCGAATGAATATCTGGGAATTTCAGTATTCCCGTTCATCTCATGTCATTTTATACTCATAATATCAAATCTCATCTCACCCCTTACCTTGGCTGAAGATTTTTCTCAACGAAGCTGGTTCGTTGATATAATGTGTCGCGTGTTCGCCAATCACCGTCTCTAACAGCCTAGTCTTTGAAATCAATGTATGATTTTGATATGAAGAGTTGCGGCTGGATGCAACAGGGCAGTAGTCAATTCAATTTTTTCTTCCTAATAGAACAAGGGAAATAGAGACACAGAAAGCACGACAGCCTCCTTTATTCACTTATATACCTATCTATACGTACTAGTAGTATTAGGTATATTATTAGGCTTATTATCAGACCTATACACTTAGCCCATGACCCTTATTATTATTAATATTATTATTATTATTATTATTATCATTATTATTGTTATTATTACTACAATCATAAACCCACTCTACTAATGCTTAAGTTAATAGACTAATGTAGCAATACACACGTTTACTTCTTATTTTCTTTTATATATATATATATATTTTAAAACAAAATTGAATATTATTAATATTAATAATTTAAATAAATCATTAGGGCGAACACATAGGACAAGCACGAAGGAAATTATCACACATGTCAACATACGGATAATAATAGTTGTGCATTATATTTTATGATTAAAATATAATAATAAGAAATTGGGGTGTTACATTTCTCCCCCGGTAAAAAAAAAAAATTTCATCCTCGAAATTTACCTGAGGAAAACAACTCTGGATACGAATCACACACTTGACTTTCGACTTCCCACATAGCAGTTTCACCAACAGCACCTCCCTAGACAACCTTAACCAATGAAATTGTCTTACCCCTTAATTCTTTGACTTTCTGGTCCTCAATCCGTAGCGGTAAGGTCTCAAAAGTTAGATTCTCTTTTATTTGGACTTTGGCTGACTCGATTATATGTGAGGGATCGAAAATGTACTTGCGAAGTTGAGACACGTGAAAGACACTATGAAGATTAGAAAGAGACGGAGGCAACGCGATTTGATATGATACGTTTAGGAATTTGGTAGGCTCTTATAAACCGAGGAGTAAGCTTTCGCATTTCTAACGCCCGACCAACCCCAGTTATTGGAGTAACTCTCAGAAATACATGATCACCTTCTTGAAACTCGAGGTCTTTCTTTCTTTTATCATGGTAACACTTTTGCCTACTCTAAGACGCTCTCATCTTTTCTTGAATCATTTTTACATTTTCAGTAGTCTATTGGACAATCTCAGGTCCTAACACAAGGTTATCGCCCATCTCAAACCAGCATAGAGGGGTTCTACACCTCCTTCCATACAACGCCTCAAAAGGGGCCATTCCAATGCTAGAGTGGAAACTATTGTTTTAGGTAAACTCTATAAGTGGTAAAAAGCTATCCCAACTTCCACTTTGTTCCAACACATAAGCTCTCAATAAGTCTTCCAGGGATTGATTGGTTCTTTCAGTTTGACCATCTATTTGTGGGTGATAGGCTGAACTCATCCTAAGGTTCGTACCCAAAGCGCTTTGTAAACCTTGCCAAAATTTAGAGGTAAATCTAGGGTCTCTATCTGACACTATACTCGATGGGATTCCATGCAACTTAACAATTTCATTTATGTATAATTCAGCTAACTTTTCCATAGAATAAGTTATGTTTATCGGAATGAAATGAGCAGATTTGGTTAATCTATCCACAATAACCCAAATATTGTCATACTTTTTTGGAGTTCGAGGTAAGCCTACAACAAAGTCCATAGAGATGCTATCCCACTTCCATTCAGGAATACTCAAAGGCTGCATCAAGCCTGAAGGTTTCTAGTGTTCTACCTTGGACTTTTGACAAGTCAAACAAGCATATACAAACTCAGCAATATCTTTTTTCATCCTAGGCCACCAAAATATCTTCTTGAGGTCCGTATACATCTTTGTGGCTCCAGGGTGAATACTTAAACAACTCCTATGTCCTTCTTCTAAGATTATCTTTCTTAACTCCTCTACATCGGGTATACAAATTCTATCCTTAAATCTCAAAATTCCATCCACACCCATTTTAAAATCAGGTTCTCTCCCCTGGTCAATCAGCTGTAACTTATCCAAAAGGTATAAGTTCAACTTCTGACTCTTTTCAATCTCTTCTAATAGTCGACTAGTCACCTTTAACATTCCCAATTTAATACTTTCTGGTGTCAATTCACAAACTAAGCTAAGGTCTCTAAACTGTTCCAGCAACTCGCTATGCTTAACCATTAAAGCGGACACACTCAAATTCTTCCTATTCAAGGCATCAGCCACTACATTGGCCTTTCTAGGGTGATAGTTAAGTTCAAAATCAAAATCCTTAAGAAATTCCATCCACCTACGTTGCCTCATATTCAATTCCTTCTGGTCAAAAAGGTACCTAAGGCTCTTATGATCACTAAAAACCTCAAATCTAGATCCGTACAAATAGTGTCTTCACATCTTAAGTACAAAGACAACTGTTGGTAGTTCTAATTCGTGGGTAGGGTAGTTCCTCTCATGAATCTTTAGTTGCCTAGAAGCATACACTACGACTTTTCCATCCTGCATAAGCACACCACGTAATCTTGAGCCACATGCGTCACAATATACTACAAAGGGTTCGCTCGGGTTAGGTAACACTAAGATCGGTGCAGAGGTCAATCGTTTCTTAAGCTCTTGGAAACTATTCTCACAATGGGTATCCCACACAAACAATTCCCCTTTCCGGGTCAACTTAGTTAAAGGTAAGGCCAACTTGGAGAATCCTTCTATGAATCTACGATAATAACCTGCCAGTCCTAGGAAACTCCTAATCTCAGTCACTGATTTTGGTGTTTTCCATTCTAAGACACTCTTTACCTTAGCAGGATCAACAGTTATTCCTCCTTTTGAAATTACATGTCCTAGGAAACTCACTTCCTCTAACCAAAATTCACACTTAGACAGCTTGGCAAATAATTGTTTTTCCTTAAGGGTTTGCAAGACTATCCTTAAATGTTCACCATGCTCTTCCTTAGTCTTAGAGTACACTAAGATATCATCTATAAACACAACCACAAATGAGTCTAGGTAAGAATGAAAGATTCGGTTCATGTAATCCATAAACACCGCTGGTGCATTAGTAACACCAAAAGGCATGACCAAGTACTCATAGTGGCCAAAACGGGTCCTAAATGCGGTTTTCGAGACATCAAAAGACTTCAACCGAATCTAATGGTAATCTGATCTCAAATCGATCTTACTAAATACACAGGATCCTCTCAATTGGTCCATAATATCATCTATCCTAGGTAGTGGGTACTTATTCTTGATTGTCACTTTATTAAGTTGGCAGTAATCCACATACAACCTCATAGATCCATCCTTCTTATTAACCAACAACACAGGTGCACCCCATGGTGACACACTAGGTCTTATAAATTGTTTATCTAAAAGCTCCTCCAATTGTTTCTTAAGCTCAAACAATTCTAAGGCATACATCCTATATGGTGCCATGGATATGGGTCCAGTACCTGGTACAAGGTCAATGTTAAACTCGACCTCACGCTCTGGTGGTAAACTATTGACATCTTCAGGGAATACTTTAGGGAATTCACGCACAATAGGAACATCTTGTACTACCACTTTTTCTTCAAGTTCCAACGAGGATAGGATCATATAAAACTGGGCATCATCTTTCATGAATGCCTTCACTTGGTTGGCGGATATATTGCTAGGCTTCTCTCTCTCTCTCTCTCTCTTCTGGTTCCATGAATTCAATAGTTTTACTAAAAAAATCTACACGGACTCGATTAGCAGATAACCAATCCATACCGAGGATCACATCAACTAGACGTAAAGGTAAACATACTAAGTCAACTCGGAAGTCCTTTCCACACACATGGATAGAAATATTATGACAAACACTAGAGGTGTCAACAGAGTCACTAGTTGGGGTATTCACAATCAAATCATACTGCAACCGAGACACAGGTAGTCCTAAACGTCTAACAAAATCAAGAGACACAAAGGAATGAGTAGCACCACAATCAAATACCACAAAAAAAGGAGTATCACTTATGAGACACGTACCTTGGATCAAGTTATCTTTCTCAGTTACTCCTGCACCACTATGGGCAAAGACTCTTCCATTAGACATAGGTCGACTGGCTTGGGAACTCTGGTTTCTGGATTGGGGAGTCTTCTTTGGATAGGGGCATGTGGTGCTGATGTGGCCCTGTTGTTGACAATTAAAACAAGTAACTGCAACATCTCTACACTCAAATGCCATATGACCTTGCTTACCACACTTGTGACATTGAATAGGAGTAGCTGGATCACTGTTGTTACTACTATTGTTGCTTGAGACTTGACTCCGGTTGTTGCTATTCACATAACTAACTCCTCTTCCATTCGGGTTTCCTCTACCACCCTATAACTATAACTGTTTTCATTTCCATTTCCATCACCATTACCATTTCCTCTTCCAGCTGGAGAACCGTGTTGGTGATAATTCGAAAGACTTTCAAATTTACTAGGAGGGAAAGAGTAAGGTTTTCCCCTATTATGATGCATAGGCCTCTTGTCCTTCATGGTTCCCGTGTTTCGATAATGTGCCTTTTCAGCACGACTATCCTCATCATAGATCCTACTCTTATTCACTAGGGTAGGGAAGTCACGGATCTCTTGCATTGCAACCTGCTTCTTGATCTCTGGTCTGAGTCCCATTTCAAACTTGATGCACTTAGATTTTTCTCCTGCTTCTCCTACATAGAGTGGATAGTACTTGGACAACTCCTTAAACTTAGCGGCATATTCTGCCTCTGACATATTACCTTGTTCTAACTTGATAAATTCCATTTCCTTCCTCTTGCGGATGTCTTCAGGAAAATACTTGACTAGGAACATGTTTCTGAATACGGTCCAAGTAATTACAGTCCCTGCATTATCTAAACACTTGCTCGCATTATCCCACCAATGTTCAGCTTCTTCTATCAACATAAAAGTTCCCAAATGCACTTTTTGGCCTTCGGGACATGCCACTCCTCTAAAAATTTTCTCAATCTCTTGCAACCACTTCTGGGCTCCATCTGGATTATAGTGACCTTCAAATGATGGAGGATTAGCTTTATGGAATCGATCCATTACCATGAACTCATTTATTTGCACATTTCCTTGATCACTAGTGTAACTATTAGCTTGAGCAACAGCTTGAGCAGTAACCTGTGCAGCTTGAGCAACAACTTGTGCAGAGGCTTGCGCAGTAGCTTGGGAATCAGCCAAAGCCTGTACAGCCTGCACTGTAACTCCTGCCATGGACTCTAGAGCCTCAGCAATTGCAGCGTCATTCCTCCCACTAGCCATCAGTACCTACATCCATCAGATAAGCCAATTGAAGACAGTGGGGTACTTAGAGAGAAAGGAAACTAGCCATCAGTACCTACCACCCCATAACTAACACAATAACAATCATAGTAACAACACACACATAACAGAGCACACAAGGAAACATAGTGAACACATAACACACCTACAGTCTGATTGGACAGACCTGCTCTGATACCACTAATGTGACACCCTAAATCCCAAAATAATTTAAATTTGTTTTTCTTTCCGATTTTAATTTAAAAATAATAGAGTATAAAAAACTAAATAAATAAATAAAACTTTTGAACGATTTCTTTAAGGCAAAAGTATCACTTAAACATGGACAAGTCATATTAATACAAAGTTTCCATCAGCTTAACAATTCGATGGTCATAACAGTGATCAAATTAAATTGTTTTTGAAGCACACATACATAAGTTACTGATAATTATAAATGTAGTCCCAACCTGATGTCACTATCAGAGCAAAATTTCCCCAAATTACAGATGTTCAAATATGAAATTAACAGAAGGAAGATGATAAAAGTCTTCAAGATAAGACGACTTCCTACACTCTAAGAGTATTAATATTCACCTACAGCTTGTAGCTCGTCTGCGTCCATCGCAAACGCCAAACACAAACAACGAGGGGTGAGTATCGAAATTATGTAATAGTATAATGTAAACGAGAAGAACACATAAGCAATCAAATTAACACAAACATGAGAACATTCCAGAACATAATATCAAGATTAATCTAATTCAATCACAATAAAACAGTCACAGGGAGAAAATGTTATGCATGTCCTATTATTTATACTTCTTCATCACTTGGTACCATTCTACTCTAAAGTACTTGGTTAGGAGACATGATACTATGCCACTACAAGAGTGGACGGACAATTCATGAATGGCCAAGTCCGCATAGATCCCCTCAACTCAACCCGAGACACATATATGCGATGGTCGGGGTACTCTTGTTTTGCAAGGTAGCTCCCGGCCTTAGGGAATAACCCACTAATCCACTTAGGAATTCCCAACTAGATGTACGTCGAAGGTCTATCAGTCTTACCTTACGGTTTGACTGTAGCCCTCCACGATCAGGCTCATTCAGTTGTACTTCCCCGAATCACTAGGTTTGTCAAACCCTCCCTATATGATGACAAAATAATCCTCACTCGAAAACTACAGCATCTATCTCATACGTACTGGAATATCATAACTCAATAATTTTCAGTTGTATTTCACAATATTCATCATTATATATATATATATATATATATATATATTAGTGAATCACAATAAAACCTCAATATTTGGTCTACACTACTCACAATACACAATCCAATCACATAATGAGAAATCAAGCAGGTGGGACATTCAAGTAATATCATAATTTCAATCCAGTTATAAGAATACTCAAGTACATATCATTCATACAATAACAATTATCATAAGGTTCATAAAACTAGACAGTATGAAATCTTGATATACATAAATTCACAGCAATTCTATAGGTTGCTAAAATATATTTTAGTCCTCCATATTACCATCCATATATTATTAATTAATTATTATCACTCAATAGGGCTCGTTCATACGTAGTAAGCCCCGGATGAATATCTGGGAATTTCAGTATTCCCGTTCATCTCATGTGATTTTATACTCATAATATCGAACCTCATCTCACCCCTTACCTTGGCTGAAGATTTTTCTCAACGAAGCTGATCTGTTGATGTAATGTGTCGCGTCTTCGCCAATCACTGTCTCTAACAGCCTAGTCTTTGAAATCAATGTATGATTTTGATATTAAGAGTTGCAGCTGGATGCAACAGGGCAGTAGTCAATTCAATTTTTTTCTTCCTAATAGAACGAGGAAACAGAGACACAGAATGCACGACATCCTCCTTTATTCACTTATATACCTATCTATACGTACTAGTAGTATTAGGTATATAATTAGGCTTATTATCAGACCTATACACTTAGCCCATGACCCTTATTATTATTAATATTAATATTATTATTATCATTATTATTATTATTATTATTATTATTATTATTGTTGTTATTATTACTACAATCATAAACCTACTCTACTAATGCTTAAGTTAATAGACTAATGTAGCAACACACACGTTTACTTCTTATTTTCTTTTATATATATATATATTAAAACAAAATTGAATATTATTAATATTAATAATTTAAATAAATCATTATGGCGAACACATAGGATAAACACGAAGGAAATTATCGCACATGTTAACATACAGATAATAATAGTTGTGCATTATATTTTATAATTAAAATTTAATAATAAGAAATTGGGGTGTTACACTTCTCACCCCTTACCTCAAACGAAGATTTTGCCCAACAAATCTGATCTGCTAACTTGCCACGTCTTCGTCGATCCTTGTCTCAAATAGTTCGCGAAAATAAATAAATAAATAAATTAACGCAACGACCAAATACGGATTAACTACTTGCCCTAATAGATAAATAATTTATTTATTAATAATACATAGTTAATTTATTTTCTATTTGTAATATAACCCAAAATATATTTTATGTCATCAAATTTTCTATTTTTATTTTTTATTTTCTATTTTTTATGAATTGAACAAAAGTAGCATCCAGTTTAGATCACATTTCTTAAAACTAAATCATTTCTTCACAATTTTAAACCCATTTTTTTATTTTTAATAGCTTTAAAGAAACAGGTCTGGTCCTTAGTCTCGTGACTCTAAATTGTTGTAGTTCGACTAGTAGTATATGTGAAGCAGCAAATGTATCGGAGATAAATTTTGCCACAACAATTTTGAAGTTATATTACAACCGAATAAGGACATTATAGTGTTGGGTATGGCCATTTGTGGAAGGACGGAAGGTGTTGTAAATTGTAAACCTGATAAAACATGTCCATCCTTATTTTCAAGGGTGTATTAGACTTGGGAGGTCGATCCGCATCATGTGATTGCAACATATGAGAAATAATGCAGGGAACTTATTTCAAAATTAATTTTGTTTTCCCTTCAATTTCCAGTTGTCTTTTCCTAGAACTAGATTTTAATTATACCATATTACACAAGGTCTACATGTTTCTGCTATAACTTATTCTTCAAACTGTGTAAGAGTTTGTATATTAAAAAGCACAAACCTCCATACATATATTTACGATAAAGAGATTCATAACATGTATAAAGAAGATATACCTTAAGTATACCGAAATACTGCCACTGGCAAAATGAAACAGCTTATGGAAGAGAATCTTATGAAACAACTAAATCAGAAATTGTATCAAATTGATGGTAATAGAAAGGTATACCTGGTCGTAGGATACAACTATGTTGCTTTGGTATTAGAATGCATGAGCTGATGGTGACAGAGCAAAAATTGATCCTTTCCTTTATCTAAGTAGGCGGCTGCTCAATTTCTCTTTCGGTTTGTTTTACTTTTTGAGTATTACCCTAATACCTTTTATATATATAGCCTATGTTCGGGTACTGTATATATATACATATAATTACCGCCACTGTATATATATACATATATATAGATAGCTAAGGCCCATTATTATTATTATTATTATTATTATTATTATTATTATTAAACCCATTCTAATTTAAATACATATATATATATATATATATCTATATACGTAAATTTTTGTTTTTATTTATTCATTCTGTTTTATATTTGTAAGTTAAATATAGTTAATATTTATGATTTAAATCGATTAGTAAGGCAAACACACAAGACACATATGAAAAAATTATAACACATTTTAACACTCATATAATGTTAGTAGTGTACTATTATACTATTAAAGCAAAATAATAAACAAAAATTGGGGTGTTACATTTCTCCCCTGAAAAAAAAATTTCGTCATCGAAATTTACCTGAGGAAAACAATTCTGGATACGAATCACGCACTTGACTTTCGACTTCCCACTTAGCACTTTCACCAACAGCACCTCCTTAGACAACCTTAACCAATGAAATCGTCTTACCCCTTAATTCCTTGACCTTGGGTCCTCAATCCGTAGCGGTAAGGTCTCAAAAGTTAGATTCTCTTTTATTTGGACCATGTCTGACTCAACCACATGTGAAGGATCGGGAATGTATTTGCGAAGTTGAGACACGTCAAAGACACTATGAAGATTAGAAAGAGACGGAGTTAACGCGATCTGATATGCTACGTTACCGACACGTTTAAGAATTTGGTAAGGTCCTATAAACCGAGGAGTAAGCTATCGCATTTTTAACGCCCAACCAACCCCAGTTGTTGGAGTAACTCTCAGAAATACATGATCACCTTCTTGAAACTTGAGGTCTTTCCTTCTTTTATCATGGTAACTCTTTTGCCTACTCTGAGATGCTCTCATCTTTTCCTGAATCATTTTTACTTTATCGGTAGTCTGTTGGACAATCTCGGGTCCTAACACAAGGTTATCCCCCGTATCAAACCAACACAGAGGGGTCCTACACCTTATCCCATACAACGCTTCAAAAGGGGCCATTCCGATGCTAGAGTGGAAACTATTGTTATAGGTAAACTCTATAAGTGGCAAAAAGCTATCCCAACTTCCACTTTGTTCCAACACACAAGCTCTCAATAAGTCTTCAATAGATTGATTGGTTTTTTCAGTTTGACCATCTGTTTGTGGGTGATAGGCTGAACTCATCCTAAGGTTCATACCCAAAGCGCTTTGTAAACCTTCCCAAAACTTAGAGGTAAATCTAGGGTCTCTATCTGACACTATACTTGATGGGATTCCATGCAACTTCACAATTTCATTTATGTATAGTTCAGCTAACTTTTCCATCGAATAAGTTATGTTTATAGGAATAAAATGAGCAGATTTGGTTCATCGATCTACAATAACCCAAATACTATATACCTTTTAGGAGTTCGAGGTAAGCCTATAACAAAGTCCATAGAGATGCTATCCCACTTCCATTGAGGAATACTCAAACGTTGCATCAAGCCTGAAGGTTTCTGATGTTCTACATTAGACTTTTGACAGGTCAAACAAGCATATACAAACTCAACAACATCCATTTTCATTCTAGGCCACCAAAATTTCTTTTTGAGATCATTATACATCTTTGTGGCTCCAGGGTGAATACTTAGACAACTCCTATATCCTTCCTCTAAGATCATCCTTCTTAACTCCTCTACATCGGGTACACAAATTCTATCCTTAAATATCAAAATTCCATCCACACCCATTTTAAAATCAGGTTCTCTCCCTTGGTCAATCAGCTGTAATTTATCTAAAAGGTATAAATCCAACTTCTGACTCTTTTCAATATATTCTAATAGTCCACTAGTCACCTTTAACATTCCCAACCTAATACTTTATGGTGTTACTTCACAAACTAAGCTAAGGTCTTTAAACTGTTCCAACAACTCACTATGCTTAACCATTAAAGCGGACACACTCAAATTCTTCCTACTCAAGGCATCAACCACTACACTGGCCTTTCCAGGGTGATAGTTAAGTTCAAAATCAAAATCCTTAAGAAATTCCATCCACCAACGTTGACTCATATTTAACTCCCTCTGATCAAAAAGGTACCTAAGGCTCTTATGATCACTAAAAACCTCAAATCTAGATTTCTACAAATAATGTCTCCACATCTTAAGTACAAAAACAACTGCTGCAAGTTCTAAGTCGTGGGTAGGGTAGTTCCTCTCATGAATCTTCAGTTGCCTAGAAGCATACGCTACGACTTTCCTATTCTAAATAAGCACTCCACCTAATCTTGAACCGCATGCATCACAATATACTAGGAATGGTTCGGTCGGGTTAGGTAACACTAAAATCGGTGCAGAGGTCAATTGTTTCTTAAGCTCTTGGAAACTATTCTCACAATGGGTATCCCACATGAACAATTCCCCTTTCCGGGTCAACTTAGTTAAAGGTAAGGCCAACTTGGAGAATCCTTCTATGAACCTACGATAATAACGTGCCAGTCCTAGAAAACTCCTAATCTCGGTCATTGACTTAGGTGCTTTCCATTATAAGACACCTTCTACCTTAGCAGGATCAACAGCTATTCCTCCTTTCGAAATTACATGTCCTAGGAAACTTACTTCCTCTAACCAAAATTCACACTTAGACAGCTTGGCAAATAATTGTTTTTCCTTAAGGGTTTTCAAGAGTATCCTTAAATGTTCACCATGCTCTTCCTTAGTCTTAGAGTACACTAAGATATCATCAATAAACACAAACACAAAAGAGTCTAGGTAAGGATGAAAGATTCTGTTCATGTGATCCATAAACACTGCTGGTGCATTAGTCACTCCAAAAGGCATAACCAAATACTCATAGTGGCCATAACGGGTCCTAAAGGCGGTTTTAGGGACATCAGAAGTCCTCACTCGAATATGATGGTAACCTGATCTCATGTCGATCTTACTAAACACACATGATCATGTCAATTGATCCATAAGGTCATCTATCCTAGGTAGCAGGTACTTAATCTTGATTGTCACTTTATTAAGTTGGCGATAATCCACACACAACCTCATAGATCCATCATTCTTTTTAACTAACAACACAGGTGCACCCCATGGTGACACACTAGGTCTTTTAAATTGTTTTTCTAAAAGCTCCTCCAATTGTTTCTTAAGCTCAGACAACTCTAAGGGAGACATCCTATATGGTGCCATGGATACGGGTCCAATACCTGGTACAAGGTCAATGCTAAACTGAACCTCTCGCTCTGGTGGTAAACTATTGACATGTTCAGGGAATACTTCAGGGAATTGACACACAATAGGAACATCCTGTATTACCACTTTTTCTTCAAGTTCCAAAAAAGCTAGGATCATGAATAACTAGGCATCTTCTTTTAAGAGTGCCTTCACTTGGTTGGCGGAAATATTGCTAGGATCCTCTCTCTCTCTTCTGGTTCCATGAATTCAATGGTTTTACTAAAAAAATCTACACGGACACGGTTGGCAGATAACCAATCCATACCAAAAATCACATCGACTAGACGCAAAGGTAAACACACTAAGTCAACTCGGAAGTCCTTTCCACACACATGGATAGAAATGTCAAGACAAACACTAGAGGTGTCAACAGAGTCACTAGGTTGTGTATTCACAATCAAATCATATTGCAAACAAGACATAGGTAGTCCTAAATGTCTAACACAATCAAGAGATACAAAGGAATGAGTGGCACCACAATCAAATAGTACAAATAAAGGACTATCACTTATGAGACACGTACCTTGGATCAAGTTGTCTTTCTCAGACGGTCCTGCACCACTGAGAGCAAAGACTCTTCCATTAGTTTTAGGTCAGCTGGCTTGGGAACTCAGGTTTCCAGATTGTGAAGTCTTCTTTGGATAAGGGCATGTGGTGCTGATGTGGCCCTGTTGTTGACAATTAAAACAAGTAACTGCAGTATATCTGCACTCAAATGCCATATGACCTTGATTACCACACTTGTGACATCGAATAGGAGTAGATGGATCACCATTGTTACCACTATTGTTACTCGAAACTTGACTCTTGTTGTTGCTATTCACATAACTAACTCCTCGTCCATTCAGGCTTCCTCTACCAACCCCATAACTATAACTGTTTTCATTTCCTTTACCATTACCATTACCATTTCCTCTTCCAGCTGAAGAACCGTGTTGGTGATAAGTCGAACGACTTCCAGATTTACCAGGAGGAAAAGAGTAAGGTTTTCCTCTATTATGATGCATACGCCTCTTGGCTTTCATGATTCCAGTGTTTCGGTAATGTGCCTTTTCTGCACGACTATCCTCATCATAGATCCTACTCTTATTCACTAGGGTAGGGAAGTCACGGATCTCTTGCATTCCAACCTGTTTCTTGATCTCTGGTCTGAGCCCCATTTCAAACTTGATGCACTTGGACTTTTCTCCAGCTTCTCCCACATAGAGTGGATAGTATCTGGACAACTCTTCAAACTTAGTGGCATACTCCGCCATTGTCATATTAACTTGTTCTAACTTGATAAATTCCATTTCCTTCATATTGCGGATGTCTTCAGGAAAATACTTGACCAGGAACATGTTTCTGAATACATCCCAAGTAATTGCAGTCCCTGCATTATCTAAACGCTGATGCGCATTATCCCACCAATGTTCAGCTTCTTCTGTCAACATAAAGGTTCCTAAATGTACTTTTTGACCTGAGGGACATGCCACTCCTCTAAAAAATTTCTCAATCTCTTGCAACCACATCTAAGCTCCATCCAGATTATAGTGACCTTCAAACGATGGAGGATTAGCCATGTGGAATCGATCCATCACCATGGATTCACTTATTTGCACATTTGCTTGACCACTAGTGTAACTATTAGCTTGAGCAACAGCTTGAGCAGCAACCTGTGCAGCTTGAGTAGCAGCTTGTGTAACACCCCAATTTCTTATTATTATATTTTAATTATAAAATATAATGCACAACTATTATTACCTGTATGTTGACATGTACGATAATTTCCTTCGTGTTTGTCCTATGTGTTCGCCCTGATGATTTATTTAAATTATTAATATTAATAATATTCAATTTTGTTTTAATATATATATATATAATTATATATAAAAGAAAATAAGAAGTAAACGTGTGTGTTGCTACATTAGTCTATTAACTTAAGCATTAGTAGAGTGGGTTTATGATTGTAGTAATAATAATAATAATAATGATAATAATAATAATAAGGGTCATGGGCTAAGTGTATAAGTCTAATAATAAGCCTAATAATATACCTAATACTACTAGTACTTATAGATAGGTATATAAGTGAATAAAAGAGGCTGTCGTGCATTCCGTGTCTCTGTTTCCCCGTTCTATTAGGAAGAAAAAAATTGAATTGACTACTGCCCTGTTGCATCCAGCCGCAATTCTTAATATCAAAATCATACATTGATTTCAAAGACTAGGCTGTTAGAGACGGTGGTTGGCGAAGATGCGACACATTACATCAATGGATCAACTTCGTTGAGAAAAATCATCAGCCAAGGTAAGGGGTGGGACAAGGTTCGATATTATCAGTATAAAATGACATGAGATGAACGGGAATAGTGAAATTCTCAGATATTCATCCGGGGCTTACTACGTATGGTCGAGCCCTATTGAGTGATAATAATTAATTAATAATATATGGATGGTAATAGGGAGGACTAAAATATATTTTAGCAACCTATAGAATTGCTGTGAATTTATGTATATCAAGATTTCATACTGTCCAGTTTTATGAACCTTATGCTGATTCTTATTGTACGAATGATATGTACTTGAGTGTTCTTGTAACTTGATTGAAATTATGATATTACTTGAATGTCCCATGTGTTTATTTTTTATTATGTGATTGGACTGTGTATTGTGAGTAGTGTAGACCAAATATTGGGGTTTTATTGTGATTGACTAATATATATATATATATATTCATCATTATATATATATATATATATATATATATATATAATGATGAATATTGTGAAGTACAACTGAAAATTATTGAGTTATGATAATCCAGTACGTATGAGATAGATGCTGTAGTTTTGGAGTGAGGATTATTTTGTCATCATATAGGAAGGGTCTGACAAACCTAGTGATTTAAGGAAGTACAACTGAATGAGCCTGATCGTGGAGGGCTACAGTCGAACCGTAAGGTAAGACTAATAGACCTTAGGTGTACATCTAGTTGGGAATTCTTAAGTGGATAAGTGGGTTATTCCCTAAGGCCAGGAGCTACCGTGCAAAAACAAGAGTACCCCGACCGTCGCGTATATGTGTCTCGGGTTGAGTTGAGGTGATCTATGAGGACTTGGCCATTCATGAATTGTCCGTCCACTCTTGTAGTGGCATAGTATCAGGCCTCCTAACCAAGTACTTCATAGTAGAATGGTACCAAGTGATGGAGAACTATAAAGTATAGGACATGCATAACATTTTCTCACTGTGACTGTTTTATTGTGGTTGAATTAGATTAACCTTGATATTATGTTCTGGAATGTTCTCATGTTTGTGTTAATTTGCTTACTTACGTGTTCTTCTCGTTTACATTATACTATTACATTATTTCGATACTCACCCCTCGTTGTTTGTGTTTGGCGTTTGCGATGAACGCAGACGAGCTGCAAGCTGTAGGTGACGATTAATACTCCCAGGGTGTAGGAAGTTGTCTCATCTTGAAGACTTTTATCATATTCCTTCTATTAATTTCATATTCGAACATCTGTAATTTTGGGAAATTTTGCTCAGATAGTGACATCGGGTTGGGACTACATTTATAATTATCAGTAACTTATGTACGTGTGCTTCAAAAGAATTTAGTTTGATCACTGTTATGACCATCGAATTGTTAAGCTGATGGAAAATTTGGATTAATATGAATTGTCCATGATTAAGTGATACTTTTTCCTTAAAGAAATCGTTCAAAAGTTTTATTTATTTATTTATTTATACTCTATTATTTTTAAATTAAAATCTGAAAGAAAAAGAAAATTTAAATAAATTTGGAATTTAGGGTGTCAAAGCTTGTGCAGAGGCTTGCACAATAGCTTGAGATTCAGCCAATGCCTGAAGAGCCTGCACTGTAACTCCTGCCATGGACTCTAATACAATAACAGTCATAGTAACAACACGCACATAACAGAGCACACAAGGAAACACAGCGAACACATAACACACTTACGGTCTGATTGGACAGACCTGCTCTGATACCACTAATGTGACATCCTAAACCCCAAATTATTTTTATGTTTATTATTTATAAAATTGCAATTCTTCAAGAGAAATATACGAACTTCCAAATATTTTATAAGGTAAAGAGTATCACGCAATCATAAACATATCACATTAATCCAAAATTCTCATCAATGTTCAAGAACTCGAAATCATGACAGTAGTCAACAAAATCCTTTTTAAAACACTTGTATATAAGTTTACTGATAGTGGTAAATGTAGTCCCAACCCGATGTCACTATCAGTGCAGAAATCCCCAATTTAATAAACGTTAACAATAACAACACAAAAAAAAAACTTATAATAAAAGTCTTCGAGACAAGATGGCTCCTGCCACTCAGATGGTACTAGTCGTCACCTGCAGCTTACAACTCATGTGCGTCCATCGCAAACGCCAAACACAAACAACGAGGGGTGAGTATCGAATTTATGTAATAGTATAATATAAATGAGGAGAACACGCAAATAGTCAAATTATTACAAACATGAGAAACACCCAAGAACATTATATCAAGGTTAATCCAAGTTAATCACAATAAATTAGTTACAAGGATGAAATGTTATGCATGTCCAATACTCTATACTTCTTCATCACTTGGTACCATTCTACTTTGAAGTACTTGGTTAGAAGGCCTGATGCTATGCCACTACAAGAGTGGACATCAAATTCATGAATGGCCATGTCCTCATAGATCACCTCAACTCAACCCGAGATACATATACGCGACGGTCGGGGTACTCTTGTTTTTGCACGGTAGCTCCCAGCCTTAGGGAATAACCCACTTATCCACTTAAGAATTCCCAACTAGATGTACACCTAAGGTCTATCAGTCTTACCTTACGGTTCGACTGTAGCCCTCCACGATCAGGCTCATTCAGTTGTATTTCCTCGAATCACTAGGTTTGTCAGACCCTTCCTATACGATGACAAAATAATCCTCACTTCAAAACTACAACATCTATCTCATACTTACTCGATTGTCACAACTCAATAAATTTCAACTCACAATATATATTAGAATTTACATCATTATATATATAGGTATATATATATAATTAGTCAATCACATTTAAATCCCAATTTTATCAATCACAGAATAAATCAAACAGGCGGTGCATTCAAGTAATATCACAGTTTTAAATCAAGTAAACCACAACACCCAAGTACATATCATTCACACAATAACAATCAACACAAGATTTCATAAAATTAAACAATATGCAGTCTTGATATAAATAAACTCACAACAATTCTATAGGTTGCTAAAATACATTTTAGTCCTCAATATTACCATTCATATATTATTAATTAATTATTATTACTCAATAGGGCTCAACCATACGTAGTAAGCCCCGGGTGAATATATGGAAATTTCGGTATTCCCGTTCATCTCATATTATTTTATACTCATAAAATCGAACCTCTTCTCACCCTTTACCTTAATCGAAGATTTTGCCCAACGAATCTGATCTGCTAACTTGCCACGTCTTCGTCGATTCTTATCTCTAATAGTTCGTGAAAATAAATAAATAAATAAATTAACGCAACGACCAAATACAAATTAACTACTTGCCCTAATAGATAAATAATTTATTTATTAATAATACATAATTAATTTATTTTCTATTTGTAATATAACCCAAAAATATATTTAATGTCATCAAATTTTCTATTTTTTTATTTATTTAATTTTTATAATTGAATTGAACAAAAAGTAGCATCCAGTTTAGATCACATTTCTGAAAACTAAATCTTTTCTTCACAATTTTAAACCCATTTTTTTTATTTTTAAAAGCTTTAAAGAAACAGGTTTGGTCCTTAGTCTCGTGACTGTAAATTATTGTAGTTCGACTAGTAGTATATGTGAAGCAGCAAATATATAGGAGATAAATTTTGCCGCAACAATTTTGAAGTTATATTACAACCGAATAAGTACATTATAGTGTTTGGTATGGCCATTTGTGGAAGGACGGAAGGTATTTTAAATTATAAACCTGATAAAACATGTCCATCCTTATTTTCAAGGGTGTATTGGACTTAGGAGGTTGATCCGCATCAAGTGATTGCAACATTTGAGAAATAATGCATGGAACTTGTTTCGAAATTAATTTTGTTTTCCCTTCAATTTGCAGTTGTCTTTTCCTAGAACATGATTTTAATTATACCATATTACACAATGTCTAAATGGTTCTGCTATAACTTATTCTTCAAAATGTGTAAGAGTTTGTATATTAAAAACCACAAACCTCCATACATATATTTCCGATAAAGAGATTCATAACATGTATAAACAAGATATACCTTATGTATACCGAAATACTGCCACTGGCAAAATGAAACAGCTTATGGAAGAGAATCTTATGAAACAGCTAAATCAGAAATTGTATCAAATTGATGGTAATAGAAAGGTATACCTGGTCGTAGGATACAACTATGTTGCTTTGGTATTAGAATGCATGAGCTGATGGTGACAGAGCAAAAATTGATCCTTTCCTTTATCTAAGTAGGCGGCTGCTCTATTTCTCTTTCGGTTTGTTTTATTTTTTCTGTATTACCCCAATACCTTTTATATATATAGCATATGTTCGGGTACTGTATATATATATATATATAGATAGCTAAGGCCCATTATTATTATTATTATTATTATTATTATTATTAAACCCATTCTAATTTAAATATATATATATATATATATCTATATACATAAATTTTTGTTTTTATTTATTCATTCTATTTATTCATTCTATTTTATATGTATATGTATTTATTCAACTCGGTCCTGCTCATATGTATATGTATTGAAATCATTTGAAGCATATGTCGCATCATTCTCAAAATTAGTGTTCCTTTTTTTTTCTCACCATGTCTTATCCAACATGTATAGCTTTGATCAATTCCATGCCATACTAAATGTCCTTCCAATTCATCTGCTCTAACGCGTTTTCCAAAACATCATTTTAAACAAGGACAAATAATTCGATTTGGGTCTTTTGCATTCTTCACTGCAAAATCAACAAACTCATTCACTCCATTTTCATACTATTTTGACAATCGATTGGAATACATCCATTTCTAGTCCATTTATATGACCTATATGAATGCAATGTTACACAAATTTATCAGTCTATAACATTATACCAATCTACAGTATATATGCATACAAGTCTAATTTCAAAACAATACCGAACAGATCGAACATATTTTATCATGTAACAATTTATATGATTTATCATGTAACAATTTATCTGATTTATTAGGTAACAATTTATATGATTTATCAAGGTTATGCCAACTACTATCATGTAACAATTTATATGATTTATCAAGGTTATGCCAACTACTATCATGTAACAATTTATTAGTTTTAGACACAACAACAAATTAATAAATACAGTACTTGAGACAACAATCACTTATTAGAAATGGGCGCATAGTAAATGAGGGTTTAGAAAGAAGAGAGATCACAGTAGCGTTGAAGAGGGTTTGTAGGAAGAGAACGTATTAAATATGTATTTATTTATTTATCAATAATATATAATAGGTAGAATTTGTGGTATACACATTAAAAATAAAATTATGTAAACGGGTTATGTAGAATTTACAGTTATATGAATGCAATGTTACAATTATATATATATACCATTTTATAGCGCTTATAAAAAAAAGCGCTCTAAAAGACCATGTAATTTTGCGAAAGCTGTATATTTTATAGCGCTTATATATAAAGCACTATAAATAGTGTGGGAGCGCTATATTTTACAGCGCTTATTTGCGAAGCGCTGTAAACATTATGTGAAAGCGCTATGTGACCCTACAACAGCGCTTTTCTCAAAAGCATTGTAAATCCTAAACCCTTTATGACCCTACAACAACGCTTTTTCAATAGCGCTTGTCATCAAAGCGCTATTGTATCCTCCATTAATTTTAAAATATGATACAACGGTGCTTTTAGTTATGAAGCGCTTTAAAATGTGCGCTGTAAAAGGCAATTTTTGGCGTAGTGTCTTGGGTCTAGAATCTTTCCTCTAGTGTTTCCCTTTCTCCAGATTTGGACAGTCTGACTTGATATGTCAAGGTTCATTGCATCATAGCAGATAATGTTTTTCTTGTCAAATTTTTCATCCCTTCCTCTACTAGATTGCTAGGAATTTTTCTTAGGGAAATATTTCATCTTGTTGTGCCACATCCTCTGAATTCTTCTAGATATGAAGGCAATCTCAACTTCATTTGAGTTCAGATTCTGATCATTTGAATCAGTATCCTCTTATTCTGCTATTGTCTTTAGAAATTACTTCTACTTGGATTTCAAGGCCAAAGTCTTGTTCTTCTTCTTCGGCTCATCTTCTTCAAGGTTAATTTCATGTGATATGATAGAGCTGATTAATTCTTCCAACTTAAGAGTATTCAAATCCTTTGCTTCCTGAATGGCCGTGATCTTAGGTCTCCATTTGTTTGTTACACTCCTAAGGATTTTCTTCACATGATCAGTAATAGTATAACTCTTCTCAAGTACCTTTAATGAGACTAGATTCTGGAAAACATTGTTTCAATGTCTTCATCTTCTTCCATCTTAAACAACTCATATTTTTTGACTAAGAGGTTAGCCTTTGCTTCTTAAACTTGCTTGCTTCCTTCATAATTCAAAATCAGACTATCATAAATACTCTTATTTTTCTCCTTGTTGGTGCACTTGTTGAACTCCTTGAAGGTGATTGGATTTATCATGAATGTTATGGACTTATAATGCATCTTATACATTTTATTCTGATCTGAATTCATCTCCTTTCTTGGAATTTCAATACCATCAATATTCTTGGGAGTAGTATAACTATCTTCCACCAAGTCCCACAGGATCTTGTGAAATAATGAAACTTCTCAACCTTTCCTTCTAGTACTCAAAACGTTCTCCATCATATAGAGGTTGTATGTTGATGTTCCTCCAACCACTTCTTTACTAAATCCATACATGTTGAATCCTTGACCGAGCTCTGATGCCAATTGAAGTTGCGAACATGAGAAGACGGGGTTGAATTATGTTTGACAAAATTGATGACTTTTTGATAATTTATTAAAAAAATGGTTCGGTTTTAGTGAGTTACTTGGAGTAGAAGCAATTGGGTTTAGAGGCAGCAAACATGAAATAATAAATAATTGTACACATAGATTTATCTTGGTTCACCACTAACTTGGTTACATCTAGTCCCTTCATTTAGAAGGCTTTAATCCACTAATTCCAATACCTTGAATTACAAAGCACCTAATCCTCCACGACAGTCTTCCCAAATAGTCTGATAACCACAAACTTTTGAGGAACTAACCACCTTGACCCAACAAGCCAAGTCTTCCGCTAACAACTTGACAACCCCAAATTTAAGATTGAAATAAACCACTAGCTGGTTGGAAACAAAAGATTTGAACTTTAATTGTTTGCTTCTAACAAAGCTGATAATAATAATAACTCTCACACTCTGAGGAAAAACACTTAGAAAATATTTCTAACTTGAATAATGTGTTCTCTTTGAACTCTAAGATGAGTTTGAAATTTTGAACATATGAGTTCTTCTACTCTTTTCTGATTTTCGATGATCTTCTTCTTCAACCTTGAATATCTATTTATAGATAAAATTAGGAATCAATTTAGTCATTCTTTTATTTTGAATTGTATCTTCACTACTAGCTTGGTCAACGATGACCTTATTAAAAAATAATTTTGAACAAGATGTTTTTTGATAATATGTTCTTTAGCCAATTCTTTATTTCTGGATCCAATATGAGCAATTCTTCTAAATTGATTTTGTTAGTATTTTGTTCTAATGGAGTTTGTAAATTCTTCAAATTAATTATGTACATATTTTGTTTAGATTTAGTTTGTAAATTCTTCAATTTGATTATGTTCATAATTTGTTCAGATTGAGTTTGTAAATTCTTCAATTTGATACTATTCATATTTTGTTGTAGAAAAATCTTGATCAAATCTTCTTCAAATCTCGACCATATCTTTTTTTCAACTTGATCAAAGATTTTCTTCAATTATAAATCTGAATCAAATCTTATTTTAGATTTTCTTCAATTATAAATCTGAATTAAATCTTATTTTAGATTTTCTTCAAAAACACGAATCTTCTTTCATACTCTGTCAAGACAAATATATTGTTCTCATAAAATACTTTTGTTATCATGAAAACTTTAAGTATAAAATCAACTTGGTTCCAACAGATATGAACTAGAAATTTTTACAAGAAGAAACACTCACATGAAGATACATTTATTATTTGCAAAGATATGATTCTTATTTCACTTGTGAAAGTTCAAGAACTAGTCTAATACTATACTTAGAGTTTAAGAACCAGTTCAAGAACTAGTTCCCAGATCAAAGCAAGCAACATAAAGGAAGTTTCATCTGATGAATTGGTGAAAGCAATCTTAACAAAATACAAACAATGTCAATTTGAATAATTTACAAACTCAATCTTAACAAAATACGAACAGTATTAATCTGAAGAATTTACAAACTCAATCTTAACAAAATACAAACAATATCAATTTGAAGAATTTACAAACTTAATATAAATAACATACGAACATAATCAATCTAGAAGAACTTCTCATATTAGAGTCAGAAATAAATAATTGGCTAAAGAATATATTATAAAAAAAAATCTTGTTTAGAATTATTTTTGAATAAGGTCATTGTTGACCAAGCTAGGAATGAAGATACAATTCAAAATTAAACAAGGACTAAATTGAAGCCGTAATTTTATCGATAAATAGATACTCAAGGCTGAAGAAGAAGATCATCGAAAAATCAGAAAAGAGTAGATGAACTCAAGCTCAAAAATCCTAATTCATCTTAGAGTTCAAAGAGAGAAACATTTGCTCCAAACATTTTTTCTTAGAGTGTGATAGTTATTGTTATAATCAACTTGTTAGAAGCAACTACTCAAGTTCCAAACCTTTGTATTCAAACCCAATAGTTGTGTTGCTGTGCCTTCAACAATCTGGGGTTGTCAGATTGTATCGAGAAGAGTTGGTTGGAATAGTCAAGGTATGTGTGTTCCTCAAAAGTCTGGGGTTGTCAGGTTGTTTGCCTTTAAAGACTGAAGCATGCTTCTGGTTAGCATGTCTCTAATGAACAATAATTTTAGCATGCCTTTAATTAACAATATGTTTAACACGCCTTTGAGTACTAGTCTCAACATAGCTCTGAACTCTAAAGCGAATGTTCAAGTCTTCATCGGAAGCATGTACTCTGCTGACTCTAAAGAAAACAACTCATTCCAGAGAGCTGCCTCTGATACGCAACAAATGTGGCCCAAGCCACTAATTCTAAGTCACGCAATCTACCTCTGACTATCAAGAAAGCAAAGTATACAGCTTCTGACTCCAAGAATCAAGTCTTACTTTGACGAAGAAAATTCATTGACTTTGATGGAAAGTCAACGATTCTGATAGAAGTAAAATTTCACTTAGCCGAATCTGAATTCCTGGAAGTACATGCTCAAGCACAAACCCATTCCCGCTCCAATCAATCAAGCATATGAAGGAAGATTCGCATGAAGAGTTTTCAAACAAAATCCAGATTGGATACGATAGCAACATTCGAAAATATCCAATTTGGAAACAAAAGATTGCCTAACAGTTACATTATCAAAACATATCTTTTAAAATTAAAATTGAAGGAAATCTTTGTTGACCAAGGTGAATTTGAGATACGATTCAAAAAGTCAACAAAAAATTTACATACTCTAATTTCATATATAAATAATGGATCAAGGTTGAAGAAGAAAGCAAGCACAACAACATACAAAAAACCTTATGAACTCAAATTTCTCATTGTTAGTGTGTAATTAGTGTGTAGTGCTCTCATTGTAAGTATTCAGAATTCAAGGTTTTAAGTGTGTAGTGCTTAGTGCTTCATTGTAAGTGAGTAATTAGTGCAAAAAATCTTCTTAGGAGATGCAAAATAGAAACAGTTTCACCCTTTTGTAACCCAGCCCGATAGTGGCATTAGTTTTCCTCTAACAATTTGTAGGTTTCACATTGTGTAGAGAAGACTTGACTTGTAGGGTCATGGTGTGGGGTTTGCCTCAAAAAGTCTGTAGGTTCAGGTTGTTTTGAGAAAACTGACTTGTAGGGTAAGGTGTTGTTGTAATTTAAGGTTTTGAATTAGTGGAGAAATTCCTCTGTGTGAAGCGATTGGATGTAGCTACAAAGTTGGTGGTGAATCAGGATAAAATCTAGTGTGTTATTTTTACTTCCGCTCTATCTATTTATTACTGCCTCATAATTAGAATTAGAATTAGAATTAGAATTAAGAAAATAGTTTTAAAATTAGACAAACAAAATTCAACCTTCGTTCTCGTGTTTGCGCACCTTCAGCCACTATCGAGCTACGTTACAAATAAATGAGAATGGGTTTTTCTAAATAATCCCTCCCAATAGTTTGTTAACAATGTATTACTTTCAGATTTTTCTTTCTCACCACTTAGATATATTTTGAATGATTGCAGAATGTTGTAGTGCTTACTGTATCGATTGAGGTTAGAACTAAATCCCATAAATTACTCCTCGTAAGTAGAATTGAGAACAGAGGAAGCAGAGGGTACGAGATCAAAGGATAGAATAATTAGAGCATTGTCTTAAAGACCATTGGATCATGCAGATTCTAACGATTATTAGAGGATGCACATAGCTTGTCTTCTTAGAGGACTTACTGTCATCAGATAATTTACTCTTGTAAGAACGTTGACTTTTTCATAGTTGTGACTTTATCAAAAGCGTTGACTTTTCCAGAGACATTGACTTTTTTAGAACGTTGACTTTCTCGTAAAGGAATTAACTTTAGCATAACGTTGACTAAGCGCTAACTTTCTCTAGAGGCATTGACTTTAGCGTAGGAAGTCGAATCAGACGCTTGATAAGTCATCAAAGAAAGCTTAGTGAGATGCTTTCTTGCATCTTTAGAGGCAACCGTAGCAAACCATTGCTTGTACCAATAGAGGCGCATATCACTAGACTTATATATTTAAAGTATAGAAGCAGAGTCTTGGTGTTCCTTTGAATTAATCTGATAATCAGAGGATATAGCATAATATCCTACACAAACACTTGATTTTGGAACAACCTACTTAATTAAACATTATTGCATTAAATTGTTCGCACAAAATATCTGTTGTTATTATCAAAACAAGATAAGGAATTGTTCTTCCCTGAAAGAATTTCAATTCTCTCATCATACTCATCTCAAATTCATTCTACAATAACTTAAAAAATTCTAGGCAAAGATTGTCGTTAGTAGAACCAAAAATAATATTATCAACATATATCTGGACAATGAGAGAGTCATTCTTAGATGATTTTCTAAATAAAGTAGTGTCAACCTGACCTCTTTCAAAATCATTTTCTAAAAGGAAGTTGCTTAGTTTGTCACACCAAGCTCTTGGAGCCTGTTTTAGACCGTACGAAGATTTATTTAGTTTGAAGACATGATCTAGAAACTCATTGTCCTTAAATCCAAGAATTTGTTTGACATACACTTCTTCATATATGTAACCATTTAAGAAAGCACTTTTCACATCCATTTGATATAGATTGATTTTATTAAATACGACAAAAGAAAGTAAAAGTATGATAGCCTTTAACCTTGCCACTGGGACGAATGTTTCAGTGTATTCAATACCTTCCTTTATCTAACCACTTCACTTTTCTCATTGAGTTTCTTTCTGAAAACCCACTTGGTTCCAAATGGCTTCTTTTCTTTAGATTTGGAGACTAGATTCAATACGTCAATCCTTTTGAATTGATTCAAATCATTTGGCCTAGCTAGTATCCATCTGTTATCTCATAGTGCTTCATCTATGGATGTAGGTTCAATTTCAAATAACAATCAAAATGTAGATGTTTCGTTAAAAGCTGATATGGTTTTCAAGGGATCATTTGTGTTTCCAGTGATCAGAGGTTCTAGATGAAATGACTTGTATTTCCATCTAGTTTTGGATTCTTGATGCTTTTGATATGTGTTGTCAGGTGAATCTTCTAATTCACATTGGACTAAATTTGAGAGTCTCGATTAGATCTGCAAAATCTACATCTAGCTTTGACTTTTTATGGTTAAGCTTTTTGTCATCAAACTTAATGTGGATGGATTCCTCAACAACCAGTGTTCTTTGCTGTATACTCTGTAGGCTTTTGACCTTTCAGAGTATCCCAAATATTGCAAATACAACAAAACTGAAGAAAGCATGAAATGTTGGGCTTTATTCCCTTATGTAATTCATAATAAGTCATATTAAGAATAGGTCTAATATAGATTCTATTTTGAATGTAACACGCAATGTTCACTGCTTCTACCAAAAGTGTTTGGCAACGTTAAAACTTGCACTTGCTTCTGCTTCTATTCCATGATCACTACGAATCATTGTTATACAAAAATCTTTTTGAATTTGCACTTGTTTGCAGAAGGTAGTGAAAACTTTATGTGACTCATCTTTGTGTTTTAGGAACTTTACCCATGTCCATCTGGAATAGTCATCAACAATAACGAGTTCATAGTTTTTACCACTAACACAAGTAGTCTTTATAAGGCCAAATAGATGAATATGTAAAAGTTTATGTGGTCTAGATGTAGAAACAACATTTTTAGAAGAAAAAGAAGATTTTGTTTGTTTCCCTTTTTGACATGCCTCACAAAGAACATATGAGTTGTACTTAAGATTAGGCAAGCCTCTAACTAATTAAAGTCTTTTTAATTTTGTGATTAACCTTATGTTGGCATGTCCTAATCTTTTGTGCCATATTAGTCGTTCCTCGCTTACAAACATAAGACACTTGACTTCTTGTTTGTTTAAGTCAGATAAATTTATTTTTTAAATGTTGTTTTTCCTTTTGCCAGTAAATAGTATGGATTCATCTGCTTGACTTATTGCCTTACAAGACTTTTGATTGAAGACTACATCATAACCATTGTAGCTTAATTGACTTATGCTTAGTAGATTATGCATTAGTCCTTTTACAAATAAAAAAATTTTAATAGAGGGAGGAGAACAATTACCTACTGTGTTGTGTCCAATGATCTTACCCTTCAGATAACTTCCAAATCCTAAAAATCCTCTGTTCTTGAGGATCAATTATTGGAACATAGACTTTTCTCCCGTCATGTGCCGTGAGCATCCACTATCCAGTTACCGTGATTATTGCGAGATAAATTATTTTACTTTTAGGTACCCAAATTTGGTTGGGTACTGGTTTGTTAATTCTTAAAGGTATATTTTCTTTCCATGTTTTCAGCATAGAACAAGTTATTCTGCTGTGACATTTCTTATGGTAGTATGCACAAATAATATCAAGTTAAGTAAATCTAGGATTTTCTGGCTTTTTCCATAGCCTATGCCATGTTTATTGTTTTTGCTAACACCATATTTCATAGAAGCTTGTTTACTTATGTCTATGCCATTAGTAAGAAATTCTTGAAAGGCTATTTCATACTTAACTGAATTGCAGACTTTATCCTCCGAAGTTTTTGAAATCATTTCTTATAAAGTTAGATTGTCCTTTTCTTTGGTTTTCAAAATCATTTTTAAGGGAACTGCATTTGTTTATTAAGATATCATGAGCTTTTTTAAAAGACCTATGTTTTGAAGAAATCTTATGATTCTTGTTGAGAAACTCAATTAACATATATATGAGTTAACTATGAGATAGGTTAGAGAATACCTCAATTTCTTCTTCAAAAAATTCAAAAGCAGATTCAAAATTAGAGTTTGAGTTAGAATCTACCATCAAAGCCATGTTTGCATGCTTATGATCTTCATTAGATGATTCATCAAAGTCATCCCAAGTATCCATGAGACCTTTCTTCTTAGTCTTAAATTCTTTCCACTGGGATTTTCCTCTCTCAAGTTTAGGACATTCTGATTTGAAATGATCATAGCAAATGAGTTTCTTTTTGTCTAGCTTTTAAACTTCCTTCTTTGCTAATTTGGGACAATTTGAAATCTCTTATGGGAAAAGATTTATTTTTGTTGTTCATCATGCACTGGAATTTTCTTGAGATAAAGGACAACTATTCATCATCTGAATCTTCACTCTGATTTACCATTTTCTTTCCTCTAAGTCTTCAAATACTTGCAGAGCCTTAGAATTAGTCTTATTTCCTTGGGATTTGAGAGCCAAGGACTTTGACTTCTTTTTGGGCTCATCTTCAACTAGTTCAATCTCTTGGGATCTGAGTGAACTCATCAGCTCTTCCAAAGGTAATTTGTTTAGATCCTTAGCCTCTTGTATAGTCGTCACCTTTAGTCTCCATTTACTAGGAAGACTTCAGAGGATCTTTTTGACGTGGTCGGTAGTAGTGTAGCTCTTTTAGAGAACCTTCAACCTAGAAACCAGAGTTTGGAATCTAGGAAAAAAAATTTCAATGTCTACCATCTGAAAGAGTTCATACTTTATGACGAGTAGATTAGATTTGGCCTCCTAAACCTGCTTATTTTCTACATAGTTGAGAACTAGAGTATCAAAGATACTTTTGGTCAATTCTTTGTTGCTGCATTTTTCAATCTCCATGAAAGTGACAGCATTCATCGTGATGGTTCTAGATTTATGATGCATTTTGTATGTTTTTTTTTTTGTTAGTGTCGAAATTCTTTCTAGATATTTCAACACTGGCATCACATTGGGAGCCTCACAGGCATCTTCGTCTATGTAAAAAAGTTCAAGATCGTGAGAGATGCAAAAACTTGTAACGCTTTCAAGTACTCGAATCTTTCTCCATCAAAAAAGGGATGCCTATTAACATTTCCACCTATAACTTTGTCACCATAATTAAAAAAATATTAAGTATATTCAATATGTGCATGGATATAAAATTTAAAAATTACAATAATATTACTAGCAGGGCGGTTCGAGTGCGGCTGCTTGGTGGATGGATATTAACACACCTTACCTCGTCCCCGCACCCGAATTTAAAGTCTAGGGAAAATCTGCACCCGCACCCAATCAAAGCGGGTTTTCCCCGCCCAAATCAAGACAATTTCTGGTGGATACCCGCGGGTGCGGGTTATGTTGCCATCCCTACGTGCAGTCCCTTCAACCTAAAGTATTTAATCCACTAGTTCACCATGGAATCAGACTTACACTTGAACACCTACTAGTTACACTGATCGTGTTCAATCGTCTAGCTTAGTACAATCAAGCTATTGAGAAAGGCACCCACTACTAGGCTACGTTACAAACAAAAGGGTTTTGGGTTTTTTTTTTGGATTAGCTATCACAGAAAGTGTTTACAAATTTGTTACTTTAGAACTTCTCTTAGAATTAACGTAAAACAAAATGATATTGAGCAAGAGTGAAGATGTGCTTATTGCTTATGTTTGTTGATTGAGGGAAGCACATCTTTTATAGAGAATTATTAGGGTTTCTAGCCGTTGTCCTGATTGCAAGAAATTGACATAATTCATGAAGTTTCATATCGTGTCTTTGTGGAATTGTTTTGCCATAGAAACTTTCCAAAATTTGATCTTGTAATGATTCAGCGTATATTGTTTAAAACAGATGGGAAACAGAGGATACGCTGGTCAGAGCATGTCTTAAGATATTCAGACAAGTTGCAGATTTAGAATATTTATCAAAAGATGTGCAATTGCTTTGTCTTCTTTGGAGTATTGACTTTTTCAGAGCGTTGACTTTATCTGAATGATTCATAATAACTTAGAGTCAGATGATCAGACACTTGACGTGATTATTAGAGGAAGAGGTAGTTTCTTGCTTGCCAAGCTTATCAAAGGCAAACAAACACTTGTTAAATTCATCAATGGCAGACGATACAAAACACATGTCGAATTCATTAGAGGCATACGATACAAAACACATGTTGAATTTGTCAGAGGTAATTTAACTACACCAATGCTTGTATTTCTAGGGGCAACCTAGACTTGTGATAAAAAAAAGGTGCGTGTCACTATTAAACAAGCACTTGATTTCTTACTTGCACACTTAATCAAAATGTTAGTGCATTAAATTATTCCCACAAACGATTTTGTTATCAACAAAACAAGTGAGGGACATATTTCTTTAAACCAACTTGGTTTCAACATACATAACCTTTCAATCATGGAGTTTTCCTAACATAAAACTTCATCGACAACTGTAGAACATTCCTATATTTATATACAATAAATCATATATTATTCTTAAGTCGCTCAAACGTAGGTCACATGAGAGAACTTAGCCATACCTGACAAGGGTGTCTTATAACCTGCATAGATCTCTTGCAATGACTTATCAGTAATATTTGGTAAGGGTGGTCATTATTAGGACCTACAAGTGACATCCCACTTGCCATGACTTGCAAATATTCTCCACTGTGATTGTATATATACCATTACCTTACTATTATCTAAGGATTTCCTCAAATTCATAACAGAAACATTCTTACCAATGCAGTGGGTTAGCACTATATTTATATAAAGGTAAAAAACTTTGTGAACACAAAAATAAAAATGTAAATTATTAAGGAAAAATAAAATTATTATTTCACGTAGAAAAATGTAACTTCTACTTCATTTAAGCAAATATTATATGTATGTACTCAATTTCTTCTTTCTTATTGAAATAGTTTGAATATAAAAAAAGAAAAAAATTTCAAACACACAATGCAGGTCCTGAAGAATGAACAAGCTGAAAATTCTAATATACAACTTGCTAAATATAATCAAGCTATTCAAAAAGAACTCTCATGGTACCATCTGAATTTTTTTCTTTGGAATATCATGCAAACATTATCGTTTACAAAGCAACTCAGCCACAATCTCAAAGTGCCACAAACATACTTGCTAAATATAATTAAGTCATTAAAAAGAATAACCAACACAAACAACTAACCTATAATCCAGTATAATTGAAGGAAAGCACCAAAAAATGCAACTAATAAAATAAAAAAAATGGATTCAAACGTTAGCAAAGTTCAAGGCTCCGGTGCAAAAACCACCTGAAAATCATCTCAAATAACCAAAAAAAAAAATCAAGTCACAATTTTTGAAAAAAATCCCTTCTCTTTCACAAAATAGACACGGTGTTTAAAAAAAATCAACATGATAGAATAACAATACTTCAACGAAACAACACACCAAAAAAAAATCAAAACTAAACTAAAATGTTCAAAATAAAAACCAAAACAACCATTGAAACAACATAAATGAAAAATAAATAAGAGAAAAAAACTTGGTAAGGATGAATAGAAACAAACCAGAACTAAACGATTGAGAAAAAGGAAGAAGGACTTGCCAAAAAACGTTGCGGGAAGATGGAAGGTCGATGGTCTTGGGTGATGGCAAAATCAATTTGGTTTTGGAGTTTTGGGGATTTTGGGAGTTGAGTGGATAAATAGAAACGAACAAGAACAAACGATTGATAAAAAGGAACGACGGTGTCGGGTCGCCGGAAAACCGCTGCTGGAAGATGGAAGGTGGGTGGTCTAGAGTGATAGCAAAATCAGAATGGTTTGGGAGTTTTTGGTATAGCTGCCTTTTTACAGTTTTCAAGTCAAACGAGAAAGCAAATGGAATAATACTTTGTTATTTTCGGCCATTCCTATTTTGGTTCACTTTTAATATTTTTTAGCTCCATTCAAAAAATTATGATTTTGGCTCTATTCATATATTCATACGAAATTTAATATCTACATAATGAAATATTTGTAAAAAAAAAAATTTACAAACAATTAAGAGTTTGACTCCTTTAAAAAATATTTCTTTTCAGTTTTGATGTCTATAGCCATAGATTTTAAGTGTGTCACTATAATAATTAGTGACAAATTTATGTCACCGAAGATATAAAAACTATAAACTTCTGTAAGTATATGTCAGTATAAACTATATAGTAATATCATTACCATAATTGTGGAAATTTTATCAAAGCAAGGACTTGTACACTTTCATTCGTCATTAAAGTAATGCACCTTTAATAAAGTAATATGCATTATAATTTAGATCCTTAGAATATCATAATATAGTTTTAAAGCAACATTTTAAGGAACCATAACACATGATTCACAAAGCATAAATACAAAATGAAAATATTATTTTTAAATAACTAAAAAGGGGTTAGAAGCAACACTAGGTGCTAGCCTACTAACTTCCACATAAACAAATTTTTTAACAATTGAACGTCAACTTTGACAATTTAATTAAAATATCAAATATGTCGAATTTGAGTAAATGACCACATTATGGAAATCTTAGGTAAAAAGAAGACATGAAGGTACAAAAACAGGACAACAAATTACATCTAAATTGTAACCGACTTTTCTTTTAACTATGATTTGTGAAATTGAATAATCTCATTATCTATTTCGAAAATATTTTTGTCAAGTTTCTAATGATTAAAGAATAACTGCAATATGATATCTGTAGAGAAAGTTATACACAAATTTTTGACAGAGTGTGTAGAGGGGATTGAATGACTAATCCTTCTTCTTATCTCTTTTATCCAAATTAGTCATTTATCTTTTCATACGAAACTTACCCACATCATAATTTCAATTCAAAATTTTATTCCCCATCACTAAACTAGACTCCTATAAATGTTTTCTTGTAACAGTCCAACCCTTACCGTTATCGGCAATGTTAGTCACGACCTTCCGCCCCCTTTCCACCCATTGAAAATAGCGAGTTTTTTCTTTTCGTGGGAATCGAACCCGGTACCTAGTGGATAAGTACCGTTGTCCATTCATTCTCATAACCAATTGAGCCGATATCGGTACCTTTTTTGTAACAATCTGACCTTTAACGTTATCGGCACTGTTAGTCACGACCTTCTCACCCCCTTTCAACCCATTGAAAATAGCGAGTTTTATTGCTTTCCATGGGAATCGAACCCAATACCTGGAGAATAAGAGCTTTTATATATATATATATATATATATGTATATATATATATATAAGCACTGTTAGTAACTCGAATGCATACTTTATAAATTAGAAATAACAAGTTTTAAAAAGCATATGTGATTTCATTTATTTAGCTCGATGTTTGAATGTTATGTTAGAGTTTGATCTTAGTAGTTGTGCTTCCACTAAAACACTTAACTTAATGTGTATCAATCTTATAATTCAAATCAAGTACAACTATGTCATAAATTTATATAACAACATCAACTCATCATAATTATATGAATTATTCACACATCAAATCAAAGTTACACGCATCTAATTGCAAATAAATAAGATACGAATAAATTGTGTCACCTTCACAATGGTATAAAACACAAATAACCATTCTCTAGTTCTGATTTAATATAGATGTGGCAGAAATTTTAATTAATTTTCCCGATTACACATCTCTAACTTCTAACACAACAACTTGGAATAACGCACAAAGCATACTTACATAAACACGACAAGAATAATATATAATATCTAGTGTCTTATCTATCCTTTATCTAAATCATGAATGTCAATAAATTTCAAATGTGAACTCCTAAATCCAAGAGAATTCTACATACAGTCTTATATATTTAAAATCTAAAGATTTGGTAGTGATAAGTTAGTGAGAAAAAAAAATCATAGGAGGTTCAACATTGATACACACATAAAATTAAATTTCATTCCATATTTTTTTACCTAAGTTCAATGCATATTTTTTTCTTTCAATTTCATGAAAACGTGTTAACTACATATAAATCATATAAGCATTTCGAAAGAAAGATAAAATTTCATGGGATGAAAGATTTACACAACTACAATTATGAGTCTTTTGTATTGACATAGTTTGACACCAATAAGAATCTAAAATGTGCAAAACTCCAACATTCATTACCAATAAAAATCACATGTAGAGATTATCATGTTTCATTTAATTAACTATGACATATTATATTGAAGGGCGTCAATGCATGACAGAAACTAAAACATCATTAAGCAATATTAAATTTAAAATAGAATCATCCAAAATATAATCCTCCACAAAATATAGCATTGTGATTAATCTTTAAAGATTTTCTTATATTCATGTTTCAATTGGTCATTGTATACTAGTATTATACTTGAGCAATGTAGAATTAGAATTGTATCAATATATGCCTAGCTCAATTGATACTTTATATTTTAATGATTCCAACTTTAAATTAGTTAAGACTAAATTCTTCACTCAAGATATCATTAAAGAACAAATTTTCACGTAGTACTTTGATCTCCTATTATGTCTCTTTATTAAAGGAATGCCACACAACAATCAAAACATGGTTAAAACAAAGCAACAAAGTGGGAAAAAAAATTATTTCACAAGTATGCAACAGTTTACAATACATTTCACTAGTTTCAAAAAAGAAAAACAACAAGAAATCATTTATAAGATATAATCCAGCCAATAATTTCATTTCATAGGAAATAAAATTTAATCTAAGGATTTAACAAAGTTTAGTAATTAGATCCCATATTAATCAAAACTCTAAGAAAAAAAAAACCCTAATGACATTACAAAAAAAAAGTTACTTCTAATCATTAAGCATGAACATGGTAAGTGTGTCTGGGTGAGTTTGACGGAAGATATATCTTCTACCAATTACAATTTCTCTCTAAAGTGTGATTTCTATTTTTTTCATGTTAAGATTTGATTTTTCTTTAAGTAATTTTAGGATAAATTTCTGAAAAAAAGTAAAAGGCAAAATACTTTTATTTTTATTACTATAACCCTAATTTGTTTATATAGGAAAAATAAATTCAATAGTAATAATGAGTACTGATGACAGAATCATAAAATAAAAATATACAGAATAATATAAAATAAAAGAGAATTAAATATGATTTTCCTTAATTCTTCAACACCCTCTCAAGATAGGGCATAGATATATGTGATGTCCAACTTGGCTAGAAGTCACAATGACATACATATATCCAACATCAATTTTCTCTTTTATGAAGTGATGTTCAATCTCAATGTATTGGGTTATATCATTTTGCATAGGGTTGTGAGCTATACTTGTTGCTACTATGTTATCATAGAACAATTTTAAGGGTAAGTGAACTTTCACTTTTAGTTTTTCCAAGAGTTTATGAATCCACCAAAGATCACAAATTCCTTTAACCGTTGCTCCAAACTCAGACTCTACACTGCTTCGAGCAAAAACACCTCATTTCTTACTTCTCCAAGTGACTAGATTTCCCCAAACATAGACACAATATCAAGTAATGGATTTTCTATTAGTAACTAATCCTACTAAATCATCATATGTAAATATACAGGCTTCTATGTCATTGGTTTTCTTGAAGTACAAACCTTTTCTAGGATTTGATATCAAGTACCGTAAGATCTGATAAATTGCCTCTAAGTGCTCTTCATAGGAAGAATGCATGAATTGGATAACAACACTCAAAGAGAAAGCGATGTCGGGTCTAGTGTGGGCTAGATAAATAAGTTTGCCAACCAATCTCTGATATCTTCCAATATCAACAGGAACATTGCCTTTCTCCCAAGGTTTAGCATTTAATTCCATATGAGTATCTATTGGTCTACACCCACTCATCCCAGTTTCCTCTAAGAGATCTAGGATGTATTTTCTTTGAGAAACAACAATTCCCTTCTTTAAGCGAGCAACATCTATATCGAGAAAATATTTAAGCGCACCTAAATCTTTGCTCGCAAATTCTTTTTCCAAATTTTTCTTCAATCTTTCCATCTCAATTGTGTCATCTCTGTGAAAATAATACCATCTACATATATAATTAGATTTGCAATCTTACCAACATTAGACAACTTCATGAACATAATATGGTGTAATTATCCCTGCATATATCCTTGCCTTTTAACCGATCGAGTGAATTTTTCATACCAAGTCCTTGGGGATTTCTTGAGACCATAAAGGGATTTTTGTAGTTTGCACACATTTAAGCCAAACTTGTCTTCAAAGCTAGGAGGGTTATCTGTGTATACTTCCTCTTCCAAATCACCATTCAGGAAAAAAAAATTGTACATCATGTTGGTTAAGAGACCAATCTAAATTCATCGCCAAGGACAAGAGAACTCTAATAGTGTTTAATTTAACCACAAGAGTACATGTCTCTGAGTAATCAATGTCATATGTCTGGGTAAACCCTTTAGCAACCAAGTGTGTCTTCTATCTTTCAACTATGTTATCAAAACTATATTTCATAGTAAATACCCGTTTACAACAAATGATATTATTTCCTACAGATAAAATCATGACTCTCCAAGAGCGCTCATCTCCTCAAGAACAACTTATTTTCACTTTGAAATTTTTAGAGTCTCTTGTACATTTTTTGGAATTTCTGCAGTAGACAACTGAGAGGTAAATGCAGCTAATGAAGAAGACAATTTTGAGTCTGACACATAATTAGTGAAAATATGTTTAGTGCATGTTCTAATAGGTTTCCTAGTTGCAATGGGAACATCTATATCAGGATACTCAACATGGTTCTTAAGAATAGAATAAGACTTACCTGTATCAGGACGATGTGTTTCATTATCTATTAGTTCAAAATCTTGGAAGGGTTGGATAAATGGTCCTTCATTTCTATGTGTATAGTTTCTTCTATCAGAGACATCTCCTTTTCATGTAAGGTCAATGGTAGTAAATCTGCTTTGGGTCTCTTTATCTAAATCATTATGTTGTTGCATTTCAGGTGGTCCATCATTATTATTGAGATCAAGGAGTTGTTCATGAAGGTGCAAACACGAGAAGGGGGTTGAATTGTGTTTGACTATGTTTGATTCTTTTTGCTAACTTATTTAAAATTGGTTCGAGTTTAATGACTTACATAGAATAAAAGTAGTAGCAATCAGATTAAGTGATTAGAGGCAGAAGCAAAACAAGAATTGCAGAATTAAAGTGATACAAGTATTTATCCTGATTCAACACCAACTTGGTAACTACGTCTAGTCCCCACTCTCAGATGAATTTAATCTACTAATTCAAAGCTTGAATTACATATCACTTGACTCTACAAGCCAATCTTCTCAAAACAACATGACACCTACAGAATTTTTGGGGAACACAAACACCTTGAGTCTACAAGCCAAGTCTTCTCAACACAACCTAAAAAACCTACATATTTCTTGAGGAACACGAAAGCCACTATCGGGTTGTGTTACAAGAATTTAGAAAAAAAAATGGTTTGCTTCTAACAAGTTGATTGTAACAATGACTCTCAAACTAGAAAACACTGAGAAGATATTCATTTTGAGCAAGTGTTTCTCTAAACTTTAACATTATGAACTATAATGAGTTAGGAAATTTTTTGCTTGTTAGTTCTCTTATTTTCTTCTTCAGCCTTAAGTATCTATGTATAGAATAGGTTAGGGTTTCACCATTGTCCTGGAAAAATTTGAATAATATCTTTGCAAATAATAAATGTATCTTCTTGTGAGTGTTTCTTCTTGTAAACAATTTTTGATCAGGTTCTTGTAAATAATTCATATCTTCATGTAAATTCTGATCAACTCTTCTTGTAAATAATTCATATCTTCTTGTAGATAAATCTTGATGAAATCTTCTTGTAAATAATTCATATCTTCTTGTGATAAATCTTGATTAAATCTTCTTGTAAATAATTCATATTTTCTTGTAGATAAATCTTGACCAAATCTTCTTATAAATAATTCATATATTCTTTTGATAAATCTTGAATAAATCTTCTTGTGATTAATTCATAAGTTCTTGTTGATAAGATCTTGATCATATCTTCTTCAAATCTTGACCATATCTTCCTTTCAACTTGGTCAAAGATTTTCTTCAATTATAAATCTAAATTAAATCTTATTTTAGATTGTATTCAAAAACACATATTTTCTTTCATACTCTTGCTTGATTTGAGATGGAGTGGATTCGGGTTGTTCTTAGATCTTCACAAGTTTTTTATTCGGCTAAGTCTTCTTTTCATAATTAATTCATTCAATTTCAGTCGTTGACTTTCCATCAAAGGCATTAACTTTCTTGTTGGAGTAAGATGTTGTGTTTCTTGAATAATGATAGTTAGAGGCAGAAATACATGACTTAGAATTAGTGCCATTGGGCAAATCACCTTGTTGAAACTTCAGAGTTAGTGCAACCTTTAAGGCTACATATCATAGGAAGCATTTAGAGTGTGTTGCATAATTTTTATCAGAGGATTATGCACTATGAATTTATGATTTGAACAATCTCTTAAGAGTTAATTGTACCTTGTTATGAACTCTTTAAAGGCATGTTGAGTTTGTGTACATCAGAGACATGGAAGGGCTTCAAAGGCATGCTTCAAATTCAGTCTTCAAACAGTCTTTAGAGGCAGTCTTCAGACTCAGTTTTAGAGCCATTCTTTAGAGGCAGTCTTCAGACCCTATCTTTAAATCCAATCATTAGACCCAGACGTCAGACCCAAGTATCAGAGGCAATCTTTGTAACCTTTAGAGGCACGTTACTTTCATAGGCATATGTTTAGAGACAGACGCATATACTTTGTGTTCCTCTGATCTCACCCTCTAATCACTTCCTCCGGTCACTTCTTCTGGTCACTTCCTTTGGTTGCTTCCTCTGATTTTCTTCTTCCAATATTTGCATTCATAATGAAGTCATTAATTCAAATTTATTTTCTCATAAATTCTTTTTGTTAACATCAAAACGATAAGTGGAAACCCAACTTAATTCCAACAATCTCCCCCTTTTTGATGATGACAAAATTGTATTTTTTATGACAATTTTCCTTTTATTACATGTGAAAGTGTAAACACGAGAAGGGGGGTTGAATTGTGTTTGACTAACTTGAATACTTTTTCTGTTTTTGCAGTTTTAAAACAAAACTTAATGTATGAATAAAACAGAGTTAGCAGCGTAAAAATAAAAACACAGAATTTTATACTGGTTCAACGTTAACGAGGCTACGTCCAGTCCCTTCACTTTGAAGGATTTCACTAATTCAAAACCTTGAATTACAGCAATACCACTGGCCCTCCAAGTCAGTCTTCTCAAACAGTCTAACAATCCTAGACTTTTGAGGAATACAACACCTTGACTTCTTAAGTCAAGTCTTCTCCTACCAATCTGACAACCCCAGATTGTAGAAGGAATTACAACGCCTTGAATCTAATTGCCAAGTAATCTGCTACCCCTTCTGACTCCCTCAGATTGTAGAGTCTACTTCAACAACTTAGATCTAACACAAAGGAAAGAAAATAACACGAGTGCTTGCTTCTGGAAAGCTGGAACTCACAATTAACCTCACTGAAAACTCGAGTGTTTGCTTTTGGAAATGTATGACTCTTTTGTGATTTTCGATACTAAGTCTTCTGCCTTGAGCCTCCTTTTATAGATGCAGATTAGGGTCTCTTCCAAGCTTAAATTCGAGTTGCATCTTGCCAGATACTCTTGCAAAAATACATTGACCAATCGGGCTTCACTTAAATAAAAAACATATCTTTTTCTGCTCCAGATTGCCTTTCAAAAATACTTTGACCAATTCTGACTTTAATTATTTCTGGAACAAATCTTCCATCCCGCCAATAGCTTATGAACTCCCATACGACTTCACTTTATTTTTGTAGCAAATCCTTTTAATACTTTGATCAAATTTTAATTAAATCTCCATCGATTATCATCATGATTAATTTTGGACCCTTTGATCTTCTGCTCTCGTCCACATCTGGACCATACTAAGTGATCTGCTGTGATCCTCTGATTTCTGCCAACCATAGACCACACTTTCTGATCTTCTAATCTCAGCCAACCTGGACTTGCAAGCTGATCTGTTGTGATCCTCTGATCTCGGCCAATGTTGGACCACACGTTATGACCTTCTAATTTCGGCCAACATTGGGCCATGGTCTGATCTTTTGATATCGGCCAACAATGGGCCATATACTTAAATCTTGACCATTGATCTTAACCTTTTCCCTCTGATATGGACCAATTCCGAACTGGGTCTGGATTGAACTGAAATTAAATCTGGACAAATAATATTTCAAATCTGGACATCATTTCTTTTGGTCTGGACTTAGTTTCATAACCTGAACCATGCTATCTTCTGGTCTGGGTCAAATCTGGATTGAATCTCTTGTTCTACACCCATTAATTTATCCTCTGATTAAGTCTGGATCAAGTCTGGGATGTTTATCATTTCACTGCCAGGCCATCTTCTGGTCAGAATAACTTCTGGACTAAGTCTGACTTATGATATCTTCTGGTCTGGAATAAGTCTCCCTCTGGCAGGCTTCCTTCTAGTCTAGGTCTCTTTCTGGACTTTGCTTCCTTTTGATCTAGGCTAGTAAAGATATCCTCTAGTGGTGTTTTGACATCCTGGTGTATCCTCTTGTAATTTCAGGATGCATTATCTAGTGACTTCTTGAGGTGTATCCTCTGATAACTTCATCTTCTGGTGGCATTGAATGTAATCTTTCTAAGTACAAAATAAGGTCACATGGAGTTCTTTTGTAAACATCAAAATCCTAAGTACTTAGAACCAACTTTGTTCCAACAATCTCCCCCTTTTTGATGATGCCAAAACCTTAACTTATTTTGCTATAACCCGAAGTGCTGAAATACTTCCCCTCAGACCAATCTCTCCCCTTAAGTCTGATACTGACTTTTTCTTCTCCTTTTCAACTCCTTCTTGAATCACTCTTTCTTTTCTTCTCTTCTCCTCTCCTTTTCAACTCCTTATCTTTTCATCTCTTTTTGATTTATTTTTCTCTCTCCCTGTTTCTTCTCCTTTTCAACCCCTTCTCTTTTCATCTCTTTCTTTTTCGCTCCTCCTTTCTTTTTATCTCTCCTTTTCTACTTATTTCTCCTTTTTTTCTCTCTCTCTCCCCCTTTTTGTCATCAGCCAAAAAGAGGTCCTACTATTTTTGTATTTTTGTTTTTTTTACAAAGTACAAAAATTAAAAGCAAAAAATAAAAGACATAAAATTAAAATTACAAGAAAATTAAATAAACTCCTTAGAAGACTACTTGAGCTAGTCAGATATGGAGACAATGTTGAGATGTTTCTTGATGAACTTGAACCTGTCTCCAGGTAATGCTTTGGTGAAGATGTCAGCCCATTGATGATCATTGTCCACAAGCTGGATGCTTAAAGTCCCTTTTTGAACATGGTCCCTAATGAAATGGTGTTTTATTTCAATGTGTTTGGCTCTAGAGGTAAGATAGGGTTCTTGGTTAGGTTTATGGCTGAAGTGTTTTCACAGAACAAAGGGATATTGGTTTCAAAGATGTTGTAATCTTCAAGTTGGTGTTTCATCCAGATTAACTGTGTGTTGCATCCTAATGCTGATATATACTCAGCTTCGGCTGTTAACATAACAATGGTGCTTTATCTTTTGCTTGACCAAGAGATCAAATTATCACCTAAGAAGGTGCAGTTGCCGCTTGTACTTTTCCTTTCCATCTTGTCTCCAGCATAGTCGGAATCACAAAAACCTATGAGTTTGTAGGTGGGGGTTTTCTTGTATAACAAGGTAAGGTTGGTGGTTCCTTTAAGGTATCTCAAAATTTGTTTGACAGCAGTTAAATGGGATTCCCTAGGGTCAGCTTGAAAGCGGGCACAGACACAAACACTAAACAAGATGTCAGGTCTAGAAGAAGTTAAATAAAGAAGGGATCCAATCATACCTCTGTATGTTTTCTGGTCTACCTTTTGGCTGGTTTCATCTTTCTCAAGTGAGCAGGTTGGGTGCATGGGGGTGGCCATAGGCTTACATTCACTCATTTTGAACTTTTTAAGAAGTTATTTAGTATATTTAGATTGGTGAATTAGTATACCTGATTTACCTTGGTGAATCTGAATTCCCAGGTAAAACTTGAGTTCTCCCATCATGCTCATTTGAAACTCTTTCTGCATTAGGTCAGAAAACTCCTTGCACAAAATGCCATTAGTAGATCCAAAGATGATATCATCAACATAAACTTGAAGAATTAAAATATCATTTTTAATGGATTTCCTAAATAGAGTATTATCAATCTGGCCTCTATCAAATTCATTCTTAAGTAGAGATTTACTAAGTCTGTCATTCCATGCCCTTGGTGCTTGTTTTAAACCATATAAAGATTTCTTAAGTTTAAAAACATGGTCTGGAAAATTAGAATTGTCAAATCCAGGGGGCTATTTGACATAGACTTCCTCACTTATATAGCCATTTAAGAATGCACTTTTAACATCCATTTGATACAGCATTATATCATGATTAGCAGCAAATGATAAAAGAATTCTAATTGCTTCTAACCTGGCCACTGGAGCAAATGTCTCAGTGTAATCGATACCTTCCTGTTGACTGTATCCTTGAGCTACTAGTCTGGCTTTGTTCCTTACCACATCACCTTTTTCATTGAGTTTATTCTTGAACACCCACTTGGTTCCAATAATGTTTTTGTTTGGTATGGATACTGTTGGAACCAACTTGGTTCTAAGTACTTAAGATTTTGATGTTTACAAAAGCACTCCATGTAACCTTATTTTGTACCTTGAACTATTACATTAAATGCCACCAGAAAATGAAGTTTCCAGAGGCAGAAGATGAAGACACCAGATAATGCATCCAGAAGGAAACCTCGACCAGACCAGAAGGAAGCCTTCGAGAGGGGGACTTGATCCAGACCAGAAGGAATCATTAGTCAGACTTAGTCCAGAAGTTATTATGACCAGAAGATGGCCTGGTAGTGAAATGATAAAACAGCCCAGAGTTGATCCAGACTTAATCAGAGGATAAATTAATGGGTCCAGAACAAGAGATTCAATCCAGATTTGACCCAGACCAGAAGATAGCATGGTTCAGGGTATGAAACTAAGTCCAGGCCAGAAGAAATGATGTCCAGAATTGATCCAGACCTGATCCAAATCAGAAGGTAAAATGTCCATACTGAAATAACATTTGTCCAGATTTAATTTCAGTTCAATCCAGACCAAGTCCAGAATTGGTCCAGATCAGAGGGAAGATATTCATATCAATGCTCCAGATTTAAGCATATGGCCCAGTGTTGTCCGAGATCAGAAGATCAGACCATGGCCCAGTGTTGGCCGAAATTAGAAAGTCAGAATGTGTGATCCAGCATTGGTCGAGATCAGAGGATCACAGTTGATCAGTTTGCTAGACCAGGTTGGCCGAGATCAGAAGATCAGAAAGTGTGGTCCAGGGTTGGCCGAAATCAGAGGATCACAGCAGATCACTTAGTATGGTCTAGATGTGGACTAGCGCAGAAGATCAAACAGTCTAGATTTAATCATGAGGATTAACGGTGGAGATTTAATTAAATTTGATCAAAGTATTAAAAGGATTTGATTCAAAAATAAAGTGAAGTCTTGTGGAATTCAGAAGCTGTTGGCGGGAAGAAACTAAAGACATGATTGGCCAGTTATTTTTTAAAGCAAATCTGAAGCTTAAAAAGATATGTTTTTTATTTAAGTGAAGCCCGATTGGTCAAGATATTTTTGCAAGAAAATCCAGCAAGATACAACTCGAACTTCAGCTTGGAAGAGACCCTAATCTGCATCTATAAAAGGAGGCTCATGGCAGAATACTGAGCATCGAAAATCACAAAAGAGTCATACACTTCCAAAACCAAACACTCAAGTTTTCAGTGAGATTAATTGTGAGTTCCAACTTTCCAAAAGCAAGCACTCGTGTTATTTTCTTTCCCTTGGGTTAGATCTAAGTTGTTAAAGTAGAGTCTACAATCTGAGGGAGTCAGAAGGGGTAGCAGATTACTTGGCAATTAGATTCAAGGCGTTGTAATTCCTTCTACAATCTGGGGTTGTCAGATTGGTAGGAGAAGACTTGACTTAGGAAGTCAAGGTGTTGTATTCCTCAAAAGTCTAGGATTGTTAGACTGTTTGAGAAGACTGACTTGGAGGGTCAGTGGAACTGTTGTAGTTCAAGCTTTGAATTAGTGAAATCCTTCAAGGTGAAGGGACTGGACGTAGCCTCGTTAACGGTGGACCAATATAAAATTCTGTGTTTTTATTTTTACTTTATATCCGCTGCTAACTATATTTTATTCATACATCAAGTTTTGTTTTAAAACTGCAAAAACAGAAAAAGTATTCAAGTTAGTCAAACAATATTCAACCCCCCGTTCTCATGTTTGCACCTTCAGATACCAGATCCCAAACATCATTCCTTTGGAATTCATTCAGCTCTTCTTGCATTGCAAGTATCCAACCTTCCTTTGCCAAAGCCTCATCAACATTGCTTGGTTCAATTGTTGAGAGTAAGCTAAACAGATTGGTTTCTCTACTTGATGATCTGGTCTTCAATGGTTCTGCTGCACTGCTAATAATGAGAGTTTCTGGATGTGAAGACTTGTACTTCCATCCATTCTTTCCCTCTGACTTGTCTTCAGAGTCAGCATGTTCTTCATTTTTTCCTTTCTCAGGTTCTACTGCTGGTCCAGCTTCTCGTTCTTGTAAATCTGTAACAGCTTCTGATTCTGGTAGATATGTAACAGCTTCTGATTCTGGTAAAAATCTAGATTTCTCTTCTCGCTTATCTTGGCTGTTTCTGACTTGATCAGATTTATCGTTTGAAGATTTGTCACGTGTTGCAGACTTGCTTGTATCCTTTACCTTTCTAGGTACTTCAGTTTCTTCTGCTTCTACTTCTGCTCCCTTTGGTTCTGGTGAATCTGCACTATCTTTATCTTGCTTTGATTTGTCAAGATCAAGCAGTTTGTCATATATAATAATAAACTTCAAATAATTTAAAAATGAACTCAATACAGCCAAACCATTAACTCTGCTATTGGTGGTTTCTGCTTGTTTTTGAAATCATTGGAATGCTGTTTCTGTTGAAGTGTTTAATTCGTGTGATCACCTGGTTCCTCTGACAGTTTAAAAACCTGCAGAATACTTATCTAGGTTTGATTTTTTAAGATCAAGCTTCTTGTTATCACAGTAAACATAAATATAAAACAATAATAGTATTTACAGCAACATGTAAAATCTATGTCAGCAGTTTCAGTTTTACTCTGAAAATCCTCTTGCTTCTAATTTTTAGATTTTGAATCTGTATGTTCTGTGATTACATGGTTTGGATTAAGGGATTTGAATTCCCTTACAAGTTTGTAGTCTTGATAAATTCCCTTACAGGTTTGTAGTCTAACTGGAGTGTTTGAAGAAGTTTCCTGATTTTGATTCTTCTCTTTCTGCTTTGGCTGATACACCATGTTCCTCTGGTGATTTTGGAACTTATGGTGATTCTGGTAATTATACTGGTTCTGGTTTGGGTTCTGGTACTGATTCAGATTCTGGTTCCAGTGTTGGTTCTGGTTCTAGTTCCTGTACCTCTGATATTGGTTCTAGTTCTACTTTTGGTTCCAGTTCCTGTTCTGATTTTGGTTCCAGCGTTGGTTTTGGTTCCAGTTCCTGTACCTCTGATACTGGTTCCAGTTCCTGTTCTGATTTGTGTGATATGTGTGATTTCTTTGATATTTCCTGTTCCTCCTATGATTCTGGTTCTGGTTATGATAGGTATTGTGTTGACCAGCTCTTCATCTACCAGAGTCAATTGGCTTCTGTTTGGTAGATGTTGGAACATAAACCTTCTTCTGCTTGTGCATTGCCAACATCTATTGTTCAGGCACCATTGTTGGTGTCTCCTTCTGGTTGCTCAGAATATATGCAACATAGACAATTTGATCTTTTGGTACCCATAACTGATTGAGTCCAGGTTTGTTAGTCTTAACAGCTCTCTGATTTTGTTCAGATTTCACCATTGGACAAGATAATTCAGAGTGACCTTTCTTAGCAAAAACATCAGAATGAACAGTTTTAGTATCAGCAATAGTTTCTGTAAAACCAAGACCTCTCTTTCTAGTGTTACTGTTTCCAAAAATCATAGATGCATATTTACTTCTTTCCATTCCATTGGAAATAAAGTTTTGAAAAAGTTGCTCATGCATATCAGATTCACAAATAGTTTTGGAAGTGGAACAAATATTACTTTTGAGAGTTTGGTTTTTAGATTCGAGTCTTGCATCTTCAGTTTTAAAATCCTTGTTTTCAGTTGCATACTCAGAATTTTGATTCTTTAAAACTTGGACTTCTTTGGTTAGATTTTTCTTATCTTCCCTAAGAGTTTTCAGTTTTAAAGACATCTTATTGTTTGCATTTAAAATGTCTTTTATAGCCTCAATTAATTCAAATCTAGTGAGATCAGAAAATACCTCAATGTCTTCATCTTCTGATTATGTTCTAGAGCCTGAGCTGTATCCAGAACTTGAGTTGGTATGAGCCATCAGAGCCAGAATTGCTCCCTCTGATGTACTTCCAGACTTGTTTGAATGACTGCTTCGATCATTCTTCGTTCTGCCTGCTTTCCTTCTTGAAATTGTGCCTTTATGAAGTCCAGAGGCAGACCTGATGTGTGCCATCTTTGCTGTTTTTGCCTCTTCTTCATCAGACGATTCTTCTTCTGATTCTGATACATCCCAGGCAACCATTAGACCCTTCATTCTGAATCTGGAACTCTTCTTGTGTTGTTTGCCTTTTTGCAGATTTGGACATTCTGACTTGATATGTCCAGGTTCATTGCATCCATAACAAACGATACTCTTCTTGTCAGATTCTTCCTTTCCTTTATTGTTATGTTTCTTCTTGAAGCTTCTCATCTTCCTGTTTTCCCAGATCTTAACCATTTGTTTGGTTAAGTAAGCCATATCATCACAGTCACTGTCGCTATCCTCTGATTCTGATGCTGCCCTTGCAGCTTTCTTCTGTTTCGACTTTAGGGCCAGATTGTTCTTCTTCTTTGGTTCATCTGCTTCTAGTTCTATTTCATGAGACCTGAGTGAGCTGATCAGATCTACAAGTTTTAAGTTATTCAAATCTTTGGCTTGCTGAACTACAGTAACCATTGGTCTCCACTTGGTTGGTAAGCTTCTTAGAATCTTCTTGACATGATCTGCTGTTGTGTAGCTTTTCTTCAAGACCGTCAGTCCATATATTAGAGTCTGGAATCTACAGAACATTCCATCAATGTCTTCATCATCTTCCATCTTGAACATCTCATATTGTTTGACCAGTATGTTAGCCCTTGCTTCTTGAACTTGCTGGCTTCCTTCATAGGTCAGAACCAGACTGTTGAATATGCTCTTTGCTGTTTCTTTATCTGTGCATCTGTCAAATTCCTTAAATGTGATGGCACTGATCATGATGTTTCTGGTCTTCTGATGCAGTTTGAAAAATTTGACCTAGTCTGGTTTCATATCTTCCATGTCCAGTTTTTTAGCTAGATCTTCTGGAATAGTAGGTGCAGTGTAACCTTTGACTACCAGCTTCCATAATTCAGGATCTTGAGATATGAAGAAACTTCTCATTCTGTCCTTCCAATACTCAAACCTTTCTCCATCAAACAGTGGTGGTCTGTTGATGTTGCCTCCCAAATCATCTTTGGATTCTGTCATGTGGAACCCCTTGGACCTTTCCTCAAACATTGTTAAGTGCTCAGCCTTGAGACCGAGCTCTGATGCCAATTGAAGGTGCAAACACGAGAAAGGGGGGTTGAATTGTGTTTAACTAACTTGAATACTTTTTCTGTTTTGGCGGTTTTAAAACAAAACTTAATGTATGAATAAAACAGAGTTTGCAGCGAATATAAAGTAAAAATTAAAACACATAATTTTATACTAGTTCAACATTAACGAGGCTAAGTCCAGTCACTTCACCTTGAAGGATTTCACTAATTCAAACCTTGAATTACAACAATACCGCTGACCCTCCAAGTAAGTCTTCTCAAACAGTCTAACAATCCTAGACTTTTGAGGAATACAACACCTTGACTTCCTAAGTCAAGTCTTCTCCTGCCAATCTGACAACCCCAGATTGTAGAAGGAATTACAATGCCTTGAATCTAATTGCCAAGTAATCTGCTACCCCTTCTGAGTCCCTCAAATTGTAGACTCTACTTCAACAACTTAGATCTAACACAAGGGAAAGAAAATAACACGAGTGCTTGCTTCTAGAAAGCTGGAACTCACAATTAACCTCACTGAAAACTTGAGTGTTTGATTTTGGGAGTATATGACTCTTTTGTGATTTTCGATGCTAAGTATTCTGCCTTGAGCCTCCTATTATAGATGCAGATTAGGGTCTCTTCCAAGCTGAATTTCGAGCTGTATCTTGCTGGATTCTCTTGCAAAAATACTCTGGCCAATCGGGTTTAATATAAATAAAAAACATATCTTTTTATCTCCAAATTTGTTTTCATAAATAACTTGGGCCAATCCTATCTTTAATGAATTCTGAAACAAATCTTTCTTCCCGCCAATAGCTTATGAACTCCCATACGACTTCACTTTATTTTTGTAACAAATCCTTTTAATACTTTGATCAAATTTTAATCAAATTTCCACCGATTATCATCATGATTAAATCTGAACCCTTTGATCTTCTGCTCTCATCCACATCTGGACCATACTAAGTGATCTGTTGTGATCCTCTGATTTCGGCCAACCATGGACCACACTTTCTGATCTTGTGATCTTCTGATCTCGACCAACTTGGACTTGCAAACTGATCTGCTGTGATCCTCTGATCTCGGCCAATGCTAGACCACACATTCTGACCTTCTAATTTCGGCCAACACTGGGCCATAGTCTGATCTTCTGATCTCAGCCAACACTGGGCTATATACTTAAATCTTGACCATTGATCTGGAACTTTTCCCTCTGATCTGGACCAATTCTGAACTGGGTCTGGATTGAACTGAAATTAAATCTGGACAAATAATATTTCAGTATGGATATTTTACCTTCCGATTTGGATCAGGTCTGGATCAAATCTGGACAACATTTCTTCTGGTCTGGACTTAGTTTCATACCCTGAACCATGCTATGTTCTGGTCTGGGTCAAATCTGGATTGAATCTCTTTTTCACTTCCAAGCCATCTTCTGGTCAGAATAACTTCTAGACTAATTCTGACTTATGACTCCTTCTGGTCTGGATCAAGTCTTCCTCTGGCAAGCTTCCTTCTGATCTGGTCTTAGTCTCATTCTGACTTTGCTTCCTTTTGATCTGGGCCAGCAAAGATATCCTCTGGTAATTTCAGGATGCATCCTCTGGTACATTCTGGATGCATTATCTGATGTCTTCATCTTCTGCCTCTGGAACCTTTATCTTATGGCGGCATTTAATGTAATCTTTCTAAGTACAAAATAAGGTCACATGGAGTGCTTTTATAAACATCAAAATCCTAAGTACTTAGAACCAACTTGGTTCCAACATGTGCATGTGCACGATTTCAGTTTGACCCTAGGGAATCCCATTTAACTGCCGTTAAGAGAATCCTTAGATACCTAAAAGGAACTACCAACCTCACCTTGTTTTACAAGAAAAACTCCTACATACAAACTAAGTGGATACTGTGACTCTGATTATGCTGGAGATAAATTTGACAGAAAGAGCACAAGTGGAAACTGCACGTTCTTGGGAGATAATTTAATATCTTGGTCAAGCAAGAGACAAAGCACCATTGCAATGTCAGCAGCAGAAGCTAAATATATCTCAGCTGCCGGATGCAGCTCTCAACTCATTTGGATGAAACATCAGCTGAAAGACTACAACATCATGGAAACCAACATCCCTTTATACTGTGACCACATCAGCCATCAACGTAACCAAAAACCCTATCCTTCATTCTAGAGCCAAACACATAGAAATCAAACACCACTTCATCAGTGATTACGTTCAAAAAGGGACACTCAACATCCAGTTTGTAGACACTGACCATCAATGGGCTGACATATTCACTAAACACTTACCTGAAGATATGTTTGACTTCATCAAGAAAAACCTTAACCTTACCTTCATCCCTGACAAATAGCTTAGTTTAATTTTTTTTTATTGTATTTTTATTTTCGTGCATTGTTTTTCAATAAAAAAAAAAGAAGCAAAAGATGAAGAAAAAAAAAAGGCAGAAGATACAAAAAAAAAATTAGAGGATCTCCTTTCTTCCTTCAAACATTTTTGTCTGATGACAAAGGGGGAGAAGATGTATTTGATAAAGAATCTGGGGCATTTGACTTATGGGGAGAAAAAGTCAAAAGAAAGCTTTGTTCTAGGGGGAGTCAAAGTCAAAAGAAAGAAAAATAGTTATAAAAAATACAAAGTTTTGTCATCATCAAAAAGGGGGAGATTGTTGGAACCAAGTTGGTTCTATCAATCAAAGTTTTGATGTTAACAAAAGTATTTTATGTAAATCGTATTTTGACTTAGAAGAACAAATTAGAGGCTGTGCAAAATCAGAGGATGACACCACTAGAGGATACATCTAGAAGGAAGCTTGTCAGAGGGAGACTTGTTCCAGACCAGAAGGAAACATAAGTCAGACTTGGTCCAAACTTAGTTCTAACTAGAAGATAGCATGGTTTTGAATATAAGACTCAGTCCAGACTTGGTCCAAACCAGAAGATAGCTTGGTCTAGAACATAAAACTTGATCCAGATCAGAAGATATATTTGTCCAGAACATAAGACTTAGTCCAAAGTTAATCCAGACTTAGTCCAGACTTGGTCCAGAGAAGAGGATAAATGTCCAGATTAAAAGATCAATGGTCCACATTAAAATATCAAATGTCCATATTAAAAGATCAATGGTCCAGATTAAAATATCAAATGTCCAGATTAAAAGATCAATGGTCCAGATTAAAAGATCAATGGTCCAGATTAGAATGTCAATGGTTCAGATCAGAGGATCACATAATGGCACAAATCAGATGACATGTCCCAGAATTGGTCGAGATCAGAGGATCACAGAATGGTACAGATCAGGTCACATGGTCCAGAGTTGGTCGAGATCAGAGGATCACATAATTGGTACAGGTCAGATTACAGGGTCCAGAATTGGCCGAGATCAGAGAATCACATAATGGTACATATCAGATCACATGGTCCAGAGTTGGTCGAGATCAGAGGATCACAAAATTGGTACAGATCAGATTATATGGTCCAGAGGTGGTTGAGATCAGAAGATCATACGGTCCAGAATTTAAATCATGATGCAAATCAGTGAGGACTTGATTAAAATTCGAAGAAGGCTTGATTAAATTTTGATAGAAATTTGATCAAAGTATTAAGGGGATTTGATTCAAAAATTCACTGAAGACTTGAAGAAATTTGAATGCAATCTGAAGCTTAAAAATATATGGTTTGAAATTAAAAGAAACAAGATTGGTCAACATAAATTTAAAATGCAATCTGAAGCTAAAAAGATACGATTTTTATTTAAGTGAAACAAGATTGGCCATCAGTATTTTCAAAGGAAATCTGAGCAAGATCTACTTCGAATTTAAGCTTGGACAAAGCCCTATTTGCAGCTATAAAAGGAGGCTTCAGGCAGCAGCATCATGCATCGAAAAAGACAAGAACTCAAGCTTCATATTCAACACAATTCGAGAGTTCAAAAGAGAGAATCACTTGAGTGCAAAAGCAATATTTTCTAAGTGTTTTCGAGAGAGAAATTCATGCTGGACAGGACGCTTAAGTCTTACAGATTGTCTTTGGTAGTTTTGTACAAAACTTCTCTTGAGAAATCTACCTTAAAGTGGTCCAATATTCTTGTAACTTCTCTTGCATAAGGCAATCGTATAGCATCTTTGGAGGCAAATAAAACAGAGCGAACAAAGTAAGCCCAGTTGAGATCAGCCCCTTTTATCATAAAAATCATGATTTAAAGTTCAAACTCAGATATTTGTGAATAATTTCCTGCTTTCGGTACTAGAATATAGCTTAAGAAGTAATGTAACAATTTGTTGTCAACGGTTAGGCTACCAACACCATATCTCTGCCTGGGAAACTCCGAACCAGCCTGTGTTCTTCTTCTTTCCATTGTATCTTTATCAAACCGACACAGTGAGATATAAGCATCATACTTGGTAGTATTTACCCATTCACATAAATGTCATTGACACATTTTTTGACCCTCATATGGTATGTGCAGAATTTCTCCAATGATTTTAGTGTCTAAATTAATAAATTTTCCTTTAACCTTAGACACTAGCTTAGAGCCATCTTTTTCAAGATTGCAGAAAAATACCCTAACTAAGTCAGGATAGATAGGACCATTGTATCCAATGAAGTCTTCTAATTTTTTAGCTTTAAGTAACTCAGGGAATTTAAAAGTAGAGAAGGAATCAAGAGTACCAATTTTTGGAGTAATCAACTTTTTGTCGGAGAAGTGGGTTCTGAATCTGTCGATTTCTTCCGGTGAGTGAAGTAATCGGGATAGGTCTGCCATATTATCATTTCTTCTTTTCTTTGAAGGACCCACAACAGCAACCTTCATCCTTGGACATCTTTTACGTGCATCCATGTTTGAAGAAATGGAGAAGATGGAGTTTCACAATTTTTGGGAATTTTGGGATTTTGGGTTTGATTTTGAAACAACTTTAGATGTAATGGATGATGAGGTAAAGGTTTGATGATGATTGCATGTAAGATTGGATGAGAGTTTTGAAGAAATGAAAATAGAGGATTTGAGTGTATTTGGCTACTGATTTTTTGTATTTGAGAGAAAACCTAAATTCTGTCAAAAAAACGTTTTGAAACCTAAAAAATTCGAATCTGTATTCGACTATAGGCTTGATGTATTCGAATACAAGTTTTTGTGAGAACGTGTATTCCAATACAGATAGTGTGTATTCGAATTCGATAGTAAAAATTTTGTTTTTAAATTTAAATTTTTAACTAAAGATATAATTTTAAACATGTATTTGATAATTACTGAAACACATAGATACCAAAGAATCATATATCAACAATTTAGTAAGAGAAGATGCAAAATTTTGAAATTATTAGTGACATGACTTACAAAGCATTCAAACCTTTAGATATCACTTTCATTTAGGATACCCAGTTCTCTTCGGATTTTGTAGAATGAATCTCTAGGTAGTGGCTTTGTAAAATATCTGCTAGTTGATTATGAGTGTCGACAAAAGTAACTTCAACATTGCCTTTGAGCACATGATCTCTCAGAAAATGATGACGTATGTCGATATGTTTGGTTCGAGAATGCATGATTGGATTCTTAGTGATGTTGATAGCACTAGTGTTGTCACATTTTAGAGGGATACACCCGAGATCAAGTCCATAATCACACAGTTGTTGCTTAAGCCATAGGATATGAGCACAGCAACTGCCTACTGCTATGTATTCTGCCTCAGCAGTACTTAGAGCCACGCATGCTTGCTTCTTATAAGACCATGATACTAAGTGTCACTTGTGCTTTTTCGATCTGTCTTACATCCTGCATAGTCAGAGTCAGAATAACTAATAAGATTGCATATGCTACCTTTTGGATACCATAGGCCAACATTGGTCATTCCTTTTAGATATTTCATTATTCTCTTCACTACTACAAGATGTGATTCCTTCAGATCTGCTTGAAACCTTCCACACAAACAAACACTAAACATAATATCTGGTCGACTGGCCGTTAGATATAAGAGAGACCCAATCATACCTCTATACCTTGATATATCAATTGATTTACCAGTTTCGTCTTTATCAACACACATTTCGGATCCCATAGGAGTAGCACTTTCTTTGCTGTTGTCCATCTCAAATCTTTTTAATAATTATTTACAATACATTGCTTGATGAATAAAAATACCATTCTTAAGTTGCTTGATTTGAAGTCCTAGGAAATAGTTTAATTTTCCCATCATGGACATTTCCAATACTCCTTGCATCATTAATGAGAATTCTTCACATATTACAATTTTTGGTTGATCCAAATATGATATCATCCACGTAGACTTGAACAAGTAAAGTATGATCGTTCGTGTTTTTAATGAGTAAGGTTTTATCAACTTTACCTTTTTCAAATCCATGTTCACATAAAAATTTACTCAACCTATCATACCAACCTCTTAGAGCTTATTTCAAACCATAAAGAGCCTTCTTTAATTTAAAGACATATAAAGGATTTTTTAAGTCTTCAAAGTCAGGTGGCTGTTTGACATAGACTTCCTCATTGATATGGCCATTTAGGAACGCACTCTTGACATCCATTTGAAACAATTCAAAATCCATAGAGCAAGCATAAGCAAGTAGTAATCGAATTGCTTCTAATCTTGCTACTGGAGCAAATGTTTCATCAAAATCAATTCCTTCTTCTTGGTTGTATCCTTGAGTGACCAACCTAGCCTTGTTTCGAACAACTATACCATTTTCATCTAATTTATTCTTAAACACCCATTTGGTACCAATGATGTGTTTATTTCCTGGATTTGGAACAAGTTCCCAAACTTTGTTTCTTTCAATCTAATTTAGTTCTTCGTGCATGGCAAGTATCCATTGATCATCTTTAAGGGCTTCACCTATTTTGGAAGGTTCTATTTGAGAGACAAATGCCATGTTTAAGCAAGCATATTTGAGATTTAGCCTTGTAGTGACTCTTTTGTTGATATCACCTATAATGTTGTCAATGGGGTGATCACGATGGGTTCTCCATTCTCGAGGAAGATCAATGTGTTGATCTTGTGGTTCTATATTGATTTCATCCTTTTGAATTGTTTGATCAACTTGATTGTCTTTTCTTATCTCATTACTTATAAAGTCATCATCATCACAAATAATTTTATCCTCTTACGAGGGGTTAGATTCATCAAAAGACACATGTATAGATTCTTCAACTATCAAAGTTCTTTTATTAAAAATTCTAAATGCTTTACTAGTTAAGGAATAACCAATAAAAATACCTTCATCGGCCTTTTCATCGAATTTGCCGAGATTATCCTTACCATTATTCAGCACAAAGCATTTGCATCCAAATATGTGAAAAGGAGAGATATTTGGCTTTCTTCCTTTATATAGTTCATATGGAGTATTTTTTAGCATTGGTCAAATTATTACTCTGTTGGATACGTAACATGCTGTGCTTACAGCATCTGCCTAAAAGTATTTCGGTAGACTTGAATTGCTTAGCATAGTTCTTGCAAGTTCTACCAATGATCTATTCTTTCTCTCAACAACTCCATTTTGTTGAGGGGTTCTTGGTGCAGAAAAATTATGGAAGATTCCATTCTCTTCAAAGTATTCTACAAATGAGGCATTTTGAAATTCTCCTCCATGATCACTTCTAATTGATACAATTTTGGTTGCTTGTTCATTTTGGACTAGTTTGGCATATTTCTGAAATGCTTTAAAAGCTTCATTTTTATTTGCCAAAAATAAGGTCCATGTGAACCTTGGAAAATCATCAACGATTATTAGTCGATATGAATTTCCACCAAGACTTTTAGTTCTTGATGGACCAAACAAGTCCATATGTATTAATTGAAGTGGTCTTGAAGTTGATATAATATTTTTGGGTTTGAAGGAAACTTTAGTTTGCTTACCCTTTTGACAAGCGTCACATAATTTATCCTTAATGAATTTCATCCTTGGTAAGCCTACAACAAGTTCATGCTTGACTAACTTGTTTAAATGATTCATATGGATATGTGCAAATCTTTTATGCCATAGCCATGCATCATTGTTGTCACTTACCATAAGACATTTCATTCTTAAGGATAAATCATCAAGATTTATTGTAAAAATATTTTTAGAACGCTTACCAATAAATATAATTTCACTTGTTACCTCATTTTGGATAATACATTCATCTTTGTTGAAAGTGATTTTGTAACCTTTGTCACAAAGTTGGTTTATGCTTATGAGGTTGTGCTTTAAACCTTCAACATAGAGAACATCTTCAATTGAAGGAGACGGAGCAATACCAACCTTTCCAATGCCCAAATTTTTTCCTTTGTTGTTATCTCCATAGATCAGATAACATTTTGACTCAAGAGTTAGTGCTGAAAATTTAGTTTTGTCACCGGTCATGTGTTTTGAATGTAAGACCCTTAATTTTAAATTAAAATTATGGAATTAATTTTAATTGTATTATTGGGGATATTTGTAAAATATTTAATATATGTATGTTTGAGTGAATATATATATATAAATATTTATTTTGGAGGATGAATAAAAATTATTGGGTGAAGATTAAATTAATTTAATTATGAGTAATTAAATTAATTGGGCAATTAATTGAGGATTAGTGGCTAATTACAAGATAATTAAGTGCTGAAGGAACCAACCTTATTTTAATATTATTTTGGGGTGAGGTGGCACCACAAAAGCCTATAAATAGGAGTGAGCATGATGGTGAAATCAGAACACCATCCCTCCTTCCTCACTGCCCATACTGCATGTAATAGTAACCCATTTTTCCCTCCCATTCTGTCTCTGTTTTCTGCATTCCCATTTCCAGTCACGATTATAAAAGAAGAAGAGAGGGAACTCTTCAAAGCATCATTACTGGAACATCCAAACACTGAAACACCAAAACCCCAGTACAAAAGTTATTCCCCATACCATTACGGAGTTAAAGAACCCAGTTTCGCAGCAGAAAACGCCAGTTGCAGTTTCACCGTTTTGACGCACACACTTGAGCAGAAGCAGAACACGCAACAAGGGTAAGGGCACCTTTCACTTTCTAGTTGCATTAGGGCTGTAAGTGCATAATTTTCAGGGCATTACTAGTGTTTTCATGACTGTTTTGAAACTGGTTTGCCTGTGCTTGAAAGAAATGGAAAAAAAATGCATTTTTGACGTTTTAAAAGCTCTGTGATGATTTCTGTTTTGAGCTGAATGCACTGAGGTTGTGCTGTTTATGTGGAAAATTGGAAAATTTCTTGAATATTATTTCAAACATGATTTAAAAATGCATGTTCATAAAACTGTTTGAAAATGGTTTTGAAATGCAAAAATGCATTATGTTTGTGTGTTGCTGCTGTGATGTTGCATGTTATTCTGATGTGTTGTGAAAGTTGAAATGCTTGCATGTTCTTCTGATGTGTTGTGAAAGTTGAAATGCTTGCATGATCTTCTGATGTGTTGTGAAAATTGAAATGCTTGCATGTACTTCTAATATGTGTGAAAACTGAAATGCTGTGTGTTATTCTGTTGGTTTGAAGATCTGGATGATTATGATGATTGATCATTCTATTTCTGTTTCTGGATGATTTGGTGTTGATGATTCTGATTCTGTTTCTTTTTTAGTGATTCTGGTAATGTTGATGATTTAAGAAGAAAAAGGGATTTTGAATGAGGATGGTATTGTCAGCAAAAGTGCTGAATCTGTTTTTGGTTGTCTTTTTAAAAGGAAATAGTTTTGAAAGGTGTTGAATTTCACTGGTTTTCGAAGGTGTATTCGAATACAACATGTGTGAATTCGACTACAACCTGTAAAGGTTCTGTTTTACTGAAGTTTTCAAACTTGTATTCGAATACAAGCCCTTGTATTCGAATACAGAGAAAGGATTTTTGCTTCTGACTTAGCATCTGTATTCGACTACGACCATGTCGTATTCGAATACAGAAGTGGGATTTTAACACTGTATTCACATATGTATTCGACTACAGGCATGCTGTATTCGAATACATAATGCAAATTTTCACTCGTTTCAGTTTCTGTATTCGAATACAATGGGTCTGTATTCGAATACAGATTCGTGTTTTTTCAGAAGCACTGTTTTTAGCTTATGTATTTGAATACAAGGAAGCTGTATTCGAATACAGATTCGTGTTTTCCAGAAAATCAAGTTTTAAACACTGTGATATGCATTTTAAAGTGTTGGGAAACTTTGAGAAGGGTTAAAGTGATTTTAAAAGGAGGTCTTGAAATATTTTGAAGAGGAGAGGATGAAGTATTGAAAACCTTTAAGGAACTGGAAGAAAAGATTGAATCTTTCAAGGTTTTGTCTTCTGTATTCGACTACAAGCATGCTGTATTCGAATACAGATTGTTAAAATTACAGTTTCATGCTTCTGTATTCGAATACAAGGGATCTGTATTCCAATACAGATTCGAGTTTCCAGAAATTCCAAGTTTTCAAGAGTGTTTGGGAAATGATGGGATTGTTGTGGTGAATTAAAAAGGAATTTTTTTGGTGATGTTTTGAAGTTGTAAAGATGAAGTTTTGAGACTTTACTGATGTAGTGAAAGATGAGGTTGTGTGCACTAAGACTGCCTCTGTATTCGAATACCAGAGGGCTGTATTCGAATACAGAGTGTCATTCTGCACTATTTTTAACTTCTGTATTCGAATACAGAGAAGCTGTATTCGAATACAGATTCGTAAAATTCCAGTAATCCTCAGTGTTAAACTCTGTGATTGAATTTTTTTTAAGAGTCTGGGAAAAACTTTTCAAAGTGTTAATGATTAATGGATTGTTTAATCATGATTGTGATGATGTTAATTTTGATTATGCTGAAATATTTTAAACATGATGAGAAGCATGAATTTTCTGATTTTGCATTCTGTTTCTAGAGAAGTGAAACACTGCATATTCATGCATTGCATAGTCAAGTGGTACCCGCGATGGGCCACAGAGTAATGCGCAACCACGTGCTGATCTGTTGAGCGATTGCACGAGTGCTAGACTGTTGAGCGTCTGCACTAGGTACTGATCTGTTGAGCGATTGTACTTTGGTATATAAGTGCTGGACTGTTGAGCGTCTGCACTGGTACTGGACTGTTGAGCGTCTGTACCCTGAAATGCGCAGCCACGTGCTGATCTGTTGAGCAATTGCACGAGTGCTGGACTGTTGAGCGTCTGCACTAGGTACTGATCTGTTGAGCGATTGTACCTTGGTATGTGTCAAACGTGCTGGTCTGTTGAGGGACTGCACGAGTGCTGGACTGTTGACCGTCTGCACTGGGTGCTGATCTGTTGAGCGATTGCACCTTGGTCTTGAGGGCCGTTAAAGTCAAACATAATGCGCTGGTCTGTTGAGCGACTGCACCTTGGTGATTCCAAGAAAATTGTATACATGAGCATATACATATTGCATTGAGGGATTGACCAATGGGTCACGTTTGATTATATGATGAATGAGTGGAAATTGAATGTGTGTGAGTACTGTTCCAGAATCTGAATTTTTGAATTAATGATAGTGATTTGCTGAGGTGTTGTTTGTACTTACCACATATTGCATAATAATTGGTTGCTATTTTTGAAAAGGCATATATGTCATTAAAATTCAAATGAGCATGATTATTTTCCTCATCATCATATGTTATACCATGGACATAATTGTTGCTGTGAAATATATGCTATGTGATTAATTGTTAATTTCGGTCGGTGACCCTTGCCGTTATATTGTGGAAATTGGGGTTTGCCCTCAGATGTTACCCGAACCCGTCCTACCGACGGATACACTAACGACGGAAACGTCGTTAGTTTTCCCTTATCTTTACGTACGGAGTCTACGTGGACAACGCAGAGGGATGGACGGTTGGCTGAAGACGAGACTTATAGAGGATACGGTGAAGTTGTAAAGATGAAGTTTTGAGACTTTACTGATGTAGTGAAAGATGAGGTTGTGTGCACTAAGACTGCCTCTGTATTCGAATACCAGAGGGCTGTATTCGAATACAGAGTGTCATTCTGCACTATTTTTAACTTCTGTATTCGAATACAGAGAAGCTGTATTCGAATACAGATTCGTAAAATTCCAGTAATCCTCAGTGTTAAACTCTGTGATTGAATTTTTTTTTTAGAGTCTGGGAAAAACTTTTCAAAGTGTTAATGATTAATGGATTGTTTAATCATGATTGTGATGATGTTAATTTTGATTGTGCTGAAATATTTTAAACATGATGAGAAGCATGAATTTTCTGATTTTGCATTCTGTTTCTAGAGAAGTGAAACACTGCATATTCATGCATTGCATAGTCAAGTGGTACCCGCGATGGGCCACAGAGTAATGCGCAACCACGTGCTGATCTGTTGAGCGATTGCACAAGTGCTAGACTGTTGAGCGTCTGCACTAGGTACTGATCTGTTGAGCGATTGTACTTTGGTATATAAGTGCTGGACTGTTGAGCGTCTGCACTGGTACTGGACTGTTGAGCGTCTGTACCCTGAAATGCGCAGCCACGTGCTGATCTGTTGAGCAATTGCACGAGTGCTGGACTGTTGAGCGTCTGCACTAGGTACTGATCTGTTGAGCGATTGTACCTTGGTATGTGTCAAACGTGCTGGTCTGTTGAGGGACTGCACGAGTGCTGGACTGTTGACCGTCTGCACTGGGTGCTGATCTGTTGAGCGATTGCACCTTGGTCTTGAGGGCCGTTAAAGTCAAACATAATGCGCTGGTCTGTTGAGCGACTGCACCTTGGTGATTCCAAGAAAATTGTATACATGAGCATATACATATTGCATTGAGGGATTGACCAATGGGTCACGTTTGATTATATGATGAATGAGTGGAAATTGAATGTGTGTGAGTACTGTTCCAGAATCTGAATTTTTGAATTAATGATAGTGATTTGCTGAGGTGTTGTTTGTACTTACCACATATTGCATAATAATTGGTTGCTATTTTTGAAAAGGCATATATGTCATTAAAATTCAAATGAGCATGATTATTTTCCTCATCATCATATGTTATACCATGGACATAATTGTTGCTGTGAAATATATGCTATGTGATTAATTGTTAATTTCGGTCGGTGACCCTTGCCGTTATATTGTGGAAATTGGGGTTTGCCCTCAGATGTTACCCGAACCCGTCCTACCGACGGATACACTAACGACGGAAACGTCGTTAGTTTTCCCTTATCTTTACGTACGGAGTCTACGTGGACAACGCAGAGGGATGGACGGTTGGCTGAAGACGAGACTTATAGAGGATACGGTGAAGTTGTAAAGATGAAGTTTTGAGACTTTACTGATGTAGTGAAAGATGAGGTTGTGTGCACTAAGACTGCCTCTGTATTCGAATACCAGAGGGCTGTATTCGAATACAGAGTGTCATTCTGCACTATTTTTAACTTCTGTATTCGAATACAGAGAAGCTGTATTCGAATACAGATTCGTAAAATTCCAGTAATCCTCAGTGTTAAACTCTGTGATTGAATTTTTTTTTTAGAGTCTGGGAAAAACTTTTCAAAGTGTTATAGAGGATACTTATAGAGGATAACGCAGAGGGATGGACGGTTGGCTGAAGACGAGACTTATAGAGGATACGGTGGAGACCGTGCTACTGTAGCTTAGTGCATGATCAGTCTAGACTTTTGTATAGGGTCTTGAGTTTTGGGAAATGTAATTTTATTTTGGGAATTAATGTATTACTTTTTCCGCTGTATTATTCTGCACTTTGACATTGATTAGTGGCCACAGGCCGGGTGATAACCTTTGAAATGAACTGATTTTATTTTAATTCCCTTGATATTAATTTTGGAAAAATCCTTTTACTCAATTATTCTAAAAAAAAAAAAAAATACACTCGCGCTGTGTTTTAAACTCGGGGTGTTACATTGAACATCCGTTATCTAAGTACCACATATTTGATGTACTTTGTGTGTATTCCTACAAAACAAGATTTATAGATTATTAGGTACCCAAAGTGCTTTGGGTCCTTGAACATTAGTACCTTTCTTGACCCACACATAATGCCCTCGTGGAACACCAATGTTCCTAAAATGACAGGTATTAGGTGTGTGACCATTAAGACCACAGTAGAAACATGTTGGACTCTTTTTAAGAAACCATGGTTTCTTTTGAATAGTAATTTTCTTAGAATAATGATGATTCTTTTGAACAGCTATTACTTTCTCATTTTTGGATTGGTTACTTGCTTCGACAAAGATAGTTTTACTAGTACTTGGTTAATTAAACTTTGAGTAACCAAGTCCACTTTTATCGTTTGAATATCTTTGCATATTAAGTATATTTTCCAATCCAATTTGTCATTTTTCGTATCTGTCGATAACTCTATTCATTTGGAGAATTCTAAAGGAAAGTGAATCACACTTATTGCATGTAGAATTCTGTTTTTGTTTTTCAACATCTTGTTGCATAGTGTCAATCTTTTCATTAAGAGATAAAATTTGTTTCTTTTGATTCGACACTATTTTGTACAGATTTCTACATTCCATAAGTAGCTCTTTTATAGCCTGTTGTGCATCATTGTCTTCAACACATGAATCATCATTATTATCACAACTATTTTTACTACTAACCTCTTCTTCATCATCAGAATGGTGGGATGCCATCAAAGCAACGTTTGCGCATTCGTCATTTTCTGAATTTGAAGATGAACTTACTTCATTATCTTCCCATGCTATGTATGCCTTTTTGAACTCTTTCCTTTTGGTAGCATTCTTCTTGATAATGTTAGGACATTCTGCTTTCATGTGTCCTTGTTTCCCACATTCAAATCAAGTAAAATTTTGATTTGTAGAAGAAACATCTTTCTTCCTGAAGTTTTTCTTTCTCTTGAATGTTTTATCGTTTTGAAGAAATTTACCGAACTTTTTAACAAGGAGGGTGATGTTTTCATCTTCATCTGAATTTTCTTCATTCATCAATTCTTTTGATTCTATTTTTAATGAAATACTCTTTGTCTCGTTTTCTAAACTCGCATTCTTTTCCAATCTTTCAAGTTCTATTTCATGCTCTTGTAATTTTTCGAAAAGTGCAGATAGTGACATTTTAGATAAACTTTTCTTTTCAGAGATTGATGTCACTTTAGGCTGCCATGCTCTAGTTAATGATCTCAAAACCTTTAGGTTCAATTCATCATTAGTGGAACTTTTGCCAAGTGTTGTTAGGTGATTTGTTAAGTGAGAGAATCTTTTTTGCATGTCTAGAATTGGTTCTCTTGGTTGCATTCAAAACATTTGGTATTCTTGAGACAAAGTGTTTAATTTTGAACTTTTTACCTCAATTGTTTCTTCGTGGGTTACTTCAAGAGTATCCCATATTCCTTTTGCTGTTTTGCAGTGAGATATACGAAAGAATTCGTCCATTCCTAATGCTGATTGTGACACATTTTTGGCTTTCTTGTCAAACAACACTTTTCTCTTTTCATCGTCTGTCCATGAGGCTTTTATTTTTATTTCTTCTTTATTGTTGATGACCGTTGTTGGAATATATGGACCATTTTCTACAGCCTCCCATATGTCATCTCCTTGTGCCTCCAAGTATGCCTGCATACGTATTTTCCAAAAATCATAATGTTCACCGACAAAGCAAGGTGGTTTGTTGCTGCTACCACCAGCTCTAAAAACAGGTTGTGCAGAAGCCATGAATCAAGGAGCAAATTTCCAGAACCTGCTCTGATGCCAAATGTAACAACAGAGGCACACTTAAGAGGGGGGTGAATTAGGTGTTTAAAAACTTTTCTAGTTTTTAGAGTTTTGTGAATTATTTTATTGGTTGTGTTAAGTGTATGAAAGCTTTTGTAAATGACTGAAAGTAAAGCACACAAAAATTTATCATGGTTCCCCTTACAATCAAGGGTACATCCAGTCCTCTTTCACACCACAAGAGATTTTCCACTATTTGTTAGAATAAGTTACAAGTCTAACACTAAGACTTCATTTACAAATTCTTAACACTTTGCCTAAGATAGCACACCACTATCTTAGTTTACAACACTTGAAGAACCTACACTAAGTTCTTCAAATAACACAATAACTTCAAATGATTTTGTGACTATGTTCTTAACTAAGAACAAGAATATAACACTAAGGATAATGATACTAATCAACCACACTTTCAAGTACAACTGAGAACCTTTCTTAATAATATTAAATTGAAAAGCATGTACTTGAAAATATGAAAATGAAGCTTTAAAAGTTTTTGATATTTCTGAAAATAGTTCTAAGATTAGTAGGTAGATGTTGTCAGTAAGAACTGAAGTTATGAGGTATTTATACTCCATAGACAAGACTTCAGATCAGTGGCAATTGGTCCCATAAGTTTTGATAAACTTATGCAATGATCCAGAACTAAAAAATTGCAATGTTTTGAAGTTTTATTCGAATACAGCCTTAGTGTATTCGAATACACTTCTGTAACGTCCAATTTTTATTTAAAATTTGAACTTCATATTCGAATACGATACATCGTAGTTGAATACAAGTATGTGATTTTTGCCACTGACTTAAGTTGTATTCGAATACACGAAGCTGTAGTCGAATACAAAAGTTCAATTTTAGCTACTGACTTGACATCTGTATTCGGCTACGACACTACGTATTCGAATATAGATCTTCAGTTTTAGCTACTGACTTGCTATCTGTATTCAGCTACGACACTCCGTATTCGAAGACAGATCTTCAGTTTTAGCTACTGACTTGCTATATGTATTCGGCTACGACACTTCGTATTCGAATACAGATCATCAGTTTTTGCTACTGACTTACTGTTTGTATTCGGCTACGAAAAGCTGTAGTCGAATACATCTTTGATTTTTGTCAAAAACTTTATTTTTAAATATTTGTTTGTGCATTTAAATACTTAGAAAATACTTTAAATGCATATGCTAAATATAGAAGGTGCTCATAATATTGTATTTGAAATGTAATTTGAATTATTCTCAAGTACCTTAAGGCCTAAGTTACCTAATATGACTTGAAAGATTATTTTCCTTTGAGTTTGCATTTTGATCATTACACAGAGTCTTTTTGTCTTCATCAAAAATGTAGATCTTGCCTTGTTTCTGACCACTTCACCTTTTCCATTTAGCTTGTTTCTGAAAACCCACTTGGTTTCAACACTATTCTTCTTTGTTTTAGGTACTAGATCCCAACCATAATTCCTATTAAATTCCTTTAACTCTTCTTGCATTGCAACAATCCATCCATCATCTGTCAATGCTTCATCAATATAGGTAGGCTCAATTGATGAGAGCAAACCAAACAAAGTGATATCTTTTAGTGATGATCTGGTCTTCAAATGATCACTTCCAATGGTCTCAGTTTCAAGACGAGATGACTTTTACTTCCATTTTGATCTTCCTTCTGACTGTTTCTGACTTGATCATATTCATCCTCTGAAGATTTTTTATCTTTTCCTAAATTGCTTGTATCCTTTGATTTTTCAAGATCATCTAGTTTGTCTGCATTTGCTTCCTCTGATTCTGGTAAACCTGCAGTATCCTCATCTTCATTTAACTTTTTAAGGTCAAGATGTTTGTCATATAACATAATATAAATCAGATAATTGAAGAATGGAACCAATACAGCCAAAACATCAATTTGTTTCTAGTGGTTTCTGCTTGTTTCTGAAAACCAAAATTGTATGCTACTTTTGCGGAAGACTTCAGATTCTGTTGGTCTTTTAGCTACTCTATATTTTTGAGAACCTGCAAAATACTTATCTAGCTTTGATTTTTAAGATCAGGCTTCTTGTCATCACAAAAAACATAATATCAAACAATAATTAAATTTAAAGAAAGATATAACCTATATGTCAACAATTTTAGTTTCACTATGAAAACCCTCTTAGATATCCATTTCATGTTTTCATATTCTAAATTTGTATATTCTCTAATTAGAAGGACTAGATGAAGGGATTTGAATTTCCATCCAGGTTTATAGTCTTGATGAATTTGATTGGAGTGTTTAGAGAAGCCTCCTGATTCTGATTGTTCATCCGACACTTCTATTTCTACTGATGTATCAAGTTCCTATGATGGTAATTTTGATTCTTCTGGTAGTTCTAGTTCTATTGATATGTGTGATTTCTATGCCAATTTTGATTATGTTGATACTTTAGATTTTTCTAATATTTCTGGTTCATCACACGGTTCTTCTTTTTCTAATAGTTATGGTTCATCAGTTGGTTCTGATTCTGAGAGGTATTGTGCTGACCAGTCCTTCTTCTACCAGAGTCAAGTCTTGGGACATTAAGCTTTTTCCTTTCATAAGTTGCTAGCATCCACTTACCAGATGCCATGATTGGTGTTTCAACTTAGTTGCTTAGAACAACTGCAACATAAACAATTTTGTCTTTTGGACCCAAGTCTAATTGGGTCCTGGTTTGTTAATCTTGAAAGTTTTCTTGTCTTTCCTTGTATTTAACATGCGACAAGATAATTTACAGTTACCTTTCTTAGAACAAACAGTACACAAAACATCGGGGGGAATAAGTTTAGGTTCGGTTATTATTTCTTCAAATCCTAGACCTCTTTTACCATTCCTACTAACACCATAAATCATAGATGCATACTTGTTTCTTTCCATACCATTGGCTAGAAAGTCTTGGAATACTTCTACATGCTTATCATGATTACATGTGGTATTTTCAACATGGATATCTTTCAAGGTTTTATCTTTAAGTTCAGCAATATTAGTTTTCATATTTGCATTTTCTGTTTTAAGGTCAGTATTATAAGTTTTCAGAGCTGCATTTTCTGTTTTAAGTTCAGTAATATACGTTTTCAAAGTTTCATTTTTTGTATTAAGTTCAGTAATATCAGCTTTCAGAGTTGCATTTTCTGTTTTAAATTCAGCACTTTGATTATTCAAAGTAATAACTAAATTAGATCAACGATGAGAGGTTTTCAAACAATAGAGTTTAACAATAGAGCCGCTTTATGTTTAGGAAAAGAACGAAAATAAATCAAATGTTTTCACATTGTTGATTATACGTTCCTACATTTCTAACTTTTTTGTGCCAATCGGCTTTGCATTGACGACAAAAAAGATAACAACGACAACAATAAGTTAAATTTCCCTTGAAAAGTGGTTATTCGCAAACCACTCCCTTGGTCCTTTCTTTGTGACTCAACATTGGCAAAAAAATTATTCCTCCAACAAAAGCAATTGTGTCGATTAGTGTTCAGCCACCTATGTTTAAATCTTTTGCACAAGCTCTAAAAAAACTCATGTAATATTCCTTTGAGTCACCATATTGAAGGGTAACTCATAACATCCTTGGTAGAGTCACCATATCGAAGGGTGATACATCGACAACAATGTCAGTTTTACGTGAAAAACTTTTAGGAATATGGAAATCAATTGGATCATGGCAAGTTATTCCCCTCGGGAAAGGATTTTATGAGTTCTCTTTTACTTCTATCGAGGATTTGCGAAGTTTTCGAACAATTAGAACACAGAATCTGAAACCTGGTCTTATTTGAGTTTTTACTTGGACAAAAGATTAAAATCTAGATCTGGTAAGAAACACGAAGACTCAATGTTAGATTCGTATCTACAATTTTCCTTTTGAATATTAGAGGCCAAATATCATTTTCACAATTACTTCAAGTTTCGGCACCCCATTATCTCTTGATGAAGCAACCAACTCAAAAACATGGGGACATTTTTCCAGAGTCTTGATCGATTTGGAGAGATTGAGATTGCATTCTTGTTGAACATGAAGGGTATGCATTGTTTGTTCACATTGTTTATGAAAAATTACTATTATTTTGTGAATCATGTAAGGTTGTAGGAAATTCCATATACAGTGCTCAAAAAAATTCTAATGGTAATGGTGTAACTCAAACTATAGAGAGAAAAACAAAAGAGATGAGAGGTTTGAACTGTGTTTTGTTTCCAAAAATTAACTCACTTTAAAAAAATTATAAAACAGTGATGTTAAAAGCAAGAATAATTAAAACGATAAGTAAAGAGATATGGAGAGTAACACAATCCAATTTATCCTAGTTCACCACCAATAGGAGAACTACATTCAGTCCCGTCACACTAAAGGATTTAATCCACTAATCACCAACAGTAATACACGTTCGTTGAACACCTTCTAGTTAAACTGACCATGTTCAAGTCTTCTCAACCTTCTAGCTTAGTACGATCAAGTTGTTGAGAGCAACAACCACTACTGGGTCAAGTTACAGTAGTGTTTAAGATGGTTTTATGAAAAACTCTCGTACATGAATGTTCGCAAAAATTGCTCTCTTGAAACTATTTTAGATTTCTCAGCACTTAGAGCTAGGACAAGAGTTTTCACTAGTTGGTATTAGTTACGGAGTATATTTTCCTCTTGTTGTTTTCTTATGTTGTAGTGACGATAATGAATCCTTTTATAGAGAAATAATAACTCGTATTAAATCTTCAGAAATCTTGAATCAGTATTAAAAACTTCCTCCTTCATAATTGATTCAGTGTATCTTGATAGAAGCGACAAGAAAACCAGAGGATTACATTTTTAGATGAAGTCATGTGCTTCTTTAGCCAGAGGATAAGTCCACTATGATGAACAGAAGAATTCAGAATGTTGACTTTATCACAACGTTGACTTTTCACAACGTTGACTTTATTAGAGTGTTGACTAAACGAACAATTTGTATGCCAAGGTTAGCAAATGCAAAGTCAATCACAACTTAACAAATTTTCCAAAGCATTCCCTTGTTTTTCTCCTTCAATCATCAAAGGATGCAGCGTTATGTCTTTAAGGTTCATAATAAGGGAATTGTACACTTAAGTAAAATTATTAGGGCTATAAATTGTTCCCACAAAATAATTTTTTATCATGAAAATAATTAAGGGTCGTTGTTCTTCAACTCACGTTGGTTCTAACGCAATCAATGGAAGATGTTGGAGTGATAAAGAAGTTGGTTAAGAAGTATGTCCCTAAAATCATTGTTGCTCTAAACAAAGTAGCAACTAAAAGTACAAATACATAAAATCATAGTGTTAGTTCTTAGGAAGTTAATGCTCATCGTGATATTAACTCTCTTTTTGCAAATCATGTCCCCAACGCTGAATTAGGAGGTTATACATTTTTTTCAAGAATTTTTTCCTTCTGATCAAGAATGATTTGAAAAGAATCAAGATGAAGCATCTTATTTGGATTCAGTTGAGAAAGTGGTAATAGATTCACTCCCTTCGAAAAGACAGTGATGCCAAGTTACATCAGGAATCAAATGTAATTCGCAAGGTCTTTGGATCTATCTTATCTATTTCAGATAGCACAAAACTACAAAAAGAAGATCTTCATTATCTAGATACATGTATTCTAGGTTCTTCGAGTGATAGAACGTTACAGGAGAACGTTGTTCAAATTCATTCGAAATTGGAAGTAAATGTACATCCCAGAACTGCTCATGGTTTGAAGGTTTTGCAAATTCTTTTCAAGATATACATACTAATTATTGGAAGAATTTTTACTGCCTATAAAGAGACTTTTACATAGATTCATTCCATTAAAGAGCCTTTTACGAATGTCATTTCTAAGCCCAAGAAAAAGAAAATGCATAAATGAAGTATAGTATATACTTTTCGGCGTAGGGCCAATAAATCTACATGATCTGTGGAATATTTTTTTGCATTTCTTTTTTGTTTCTAGATTAGGTTTATGTTCCAAAAAAAAATTCTTAGTCATGAACTAATTTTTCCATTGATTAGGGAATAGATTAATCTCCTTAAATCTATGTAGTTTTGGTTTTAATATACTATTTATACAATTATAAAGTATTTGATTATTCTTTTATTTTTGTCCTTAATGTTTTTCAGCAACTGATAAATATAGAATGGAACCTAGATATTACTTCATTATTCAAAAATATGTAGTAATAATCGGAACTAAAGTAGATGTTCATATTTCAATATTGTTGTAGGGATATCAAATATTAACATGTATCATAAGAAACTAATGTTCGTACATGCTTTAAATAACAAACCTGAGCACCTAAGGAATTAGGATTCGTTGTTATGTAAAAAAAACATTGGAATCCTTAATCGAGTTTCTCATAATTTCTACCTTGTTAATTTTATTGCGTTTGTACTCAAACAACCCATTATCAACCTTTTACTAACCGAAGTGTTCTTTACTTTGTTGAGTAATTAAGTTGGCTTAATTGCAATTTTGGTCCCTCTATTTTCACCAAATCACAAAATTGATCCACTTATTTTAAAAGTCGACAGTTTTGGTTTTTCTTTCATATTTTTGAACTAACAAATAACAATTTTACATATTTTAAATGATGTTACATACGATTCATGATATAGAACCATTTAGATGCATTAATTATTCATATATCATTAATTAAATTACAAATTGAAAAAATTTAGAAGTTGAAAGTTAAGTTTTAGAGGGTTTTATTGCGATTTCATTGGTGTTAATCATTTTATAATCATCGCATCACATGTCATCTTATTAAAGCATGTCACATCGCCATTTTTTTGTTAAAAAATTAGAATAAGAGACCAAAACTGTCATTTCAAAATATGGGGACCAATTTTGTGAATTGGTTTAAATATGGAGACTAAAACTATAATTAAGTCAATTAAATTAAACACAATCCTTGTGGAGAATATCTTCTTATCACTATTATTACTTGAATGAATTGGCACACTTATCAAAAAGTTGTCAAGTTTTTGGCGTCGTTGCTGGGGATTGTTGATTAATTTATTTACAAAGCAAATTAGTAAAAATTAGTTAGTTTAGTTTTTTTTTGTTAATTTTTTTTAATTTTTGTTGCATACATTATTTTATTTTTTTGAATTTTGCATTGCTATTAACAAGTTTCTCTGAGTTTTGTAGCAATGAATTATATTAAAAGTATACTTCTGTATCAACTAATGAATGTATCTCGCAAGATAAAGTTATTGGATAGAAATATTTTTTGAAAACAAATGTCATACAATAATTGCCACTGAGATGTGATTGTTGTGCACTAGCACATAAAAATGGTAATTGAGAATCTTATGCATCTTGTTATTTTTGTGGGGAGGATCATCAAACTATCAATTATGTGTAGTTTGGTTTCAATTCAAATAAAGAGCCTGAAGTTCATTATGAGAATCCTTAGAAGAAAGTAGTCAATTTTGAGTAAATTCTTGAGGACCAATCAAACTTTATTTCTACAAATGTGAGGATGAATTAATCAATTTCTCCCCAAAGTTGATTTGTTCTGAATTTGATTTACCTGTGAGATTTGATTTTGTGCAATGGTTTATACTTTTTGTTAATTCATGCTCCATGTGTCAGAAGTGTCATTTTCAGCTTGTGTCATTAGGTGTTATTTTGCTATCTATATCTATTAATTTTTTAAGAAATGATTTATGAATTGTTTAGCATGATACTTAAAGGCTCAAATTTCTCTTTACTTACTCTGCGAGCTTTGTGTCTAAACATTTAGTTTTTCTTCGTCGTGTGATATTCTGACATGTATCATTTCTTTAGAACTTGCACCTTTTCTCTACAGTTGTTTACTTGTAGTTTGTACATACATAAAGGAAATTTTCTATAGTGCCTTATGAGCCTTTTTTCCTACGTTGAATTAATTATCATCCTTTGCTAACCCTTTTGGGCCTAAATCACTTTTTTGTGTTACTTAACTCTATTACAAGCCCATAGCCCAAAATTATTTTTTATCCTAAAACCTTACTTGGAATTAGGTAGAATCTTAATTTTATGACCCTGCAAAAATTTTAAGTTTCGGGTTGCTCATGGAATAGAAACCTTTTAAGTTTGGGGTGCAGTAGAATAGAAGAAAAAGTAGAAAACTGTTGAAAAGAGAAAAAAAAATGTGTCATCTTGCTAAGTAGTAATTGGGTTATCCTCAAAACATCAATCATGTCAAAAGGTAATATGATGCAATATTCCACTATAGTCATGTCAAAAGGTGGAGTACCAACAAAAAATAGTTTGTGAATAAAATATGGTTTCTACTCTCTGGTACTTTATTGGAATATAAGTTGCCGAAGTCATGCTACAAAACTAAAATGATTAGCAGGTTTGCCTAACTCCAAGTTTTAATCCTACTATTCCAAATGACCGACTTGTACCTTGGCCTCATTAAAACGCTTGAAGACCTCTAAAAATGTATGTGAACTTTACATTGCAAATCTGCTTAGAAAATTTTCAAGTCTATGGTACTATGTGCATGTTACAAAATTTGAGTGATGATTACAAAAACCTTGTAAACACTTGAGAGAAATTTGATTGCAAGAGTTTTTCTCCTAGGTGATGACCAGCAGTCCCATTCGTCATCAGCCAAATGAATCTTCATACCACCACCATAGGGTCTGTGACCAATTGTTTTATGGCTCTCCTTTTAACCCTCAGCAACATCCTTATTTGAAATTGGTTAATTAACTTCAACCCCCAAGATGTTTAGCAATTTCCCCTTTTCCATGAGTGTTTGCCACTATTTCTTTTGTCACGAGGCTTCATGTTTCTTCAGGGGAGGAGATCTTCTGATCTTTGGGGAATAGATAAACTCCATAATTTAAGTCCATTTCCTGGAACTTTCACATCATCTCGATTCACCAACAATTCAGCATAAACTCTATAAACACGTTTAATAGTATCGGTAGGTACACTTGTTGAAGGTGCAAACACGAGAACGGGGTTGAATTGTGTTTGCCAAAGTTGATAACTTTTTGCTAATTTGATGAAGGCTAGTTCGTTTTTATGAATTACTTAGATAAGAAGCAATTGGGTTCAGAAGCAGCAAACAACGAAAGCATAAATAATTAGACACACACACACACACACACACACACACACATATATATATATATATATATATATATATATATATATATATATATCCTGGTTCACCACTAACTTGGATACATCCAGTCGCGTCATTCAGAAAGCTTTCATCCACTAATTCAAATACCTTGAATTACAAAGCACCTAACCCTCCAAGCCAGTCTTCCCAAATAGCCTGACAACCCCAAACTTTTGAGAAACTAACCACCTTAACCCTACACGCCAACTCTTTCCTAACAACCTGACAACCTCAGATTAAAGAAGGAACTAAACCACTCTCGGATTTGATACAAAAGATTGGAACTTTAAAGTGTTTGCTTCTAACAAAACTGATATTAATAATAACTCTCACACTCTAAGAAAAGAACTCTAAAAAAAAAATTTGTAACTTGAACAAGTGTTTCTCTCTTTGAACTCCAAGATGATTTTGAGCTTATGACTTCATATACTCTTTTATGATTTTTGATGCTCCTCTTCTTCAGCCTTGAGTATCTATTTATAGTTAAAATTTGGGATTCAGTTTAGTCCCCATTTAATTCTGAATTGTATCTGAAGGTGCAAACACGAGAAGGGGGGTTGAATTGTGTTTGCCAAAGTTGAAAAGTTTTTGCTGATTTGATGAAGGCCAATTGGTTTTTATGAATTACTTGGATAAGAAGTAATCGAATTCAAAGGCAGCAAATAATGAAAGCATAAATATTTGGACAGATAGATTTATCATGGTTCACCACTAACTTGAGTACATCCAATCCCCTCATTTAAAAGGTTTTCATCCACTAATTCAAATACCTTGAATTACAAAGCAGCTGACACTCCAAGTCAGTCCTTCCAAATAGCCTGACAACCCCAGACTTTTGAGGAACAACTATTGGAACCAAGTTGGTTCTTGCAATTCAAGTTTTGATGTTAAAAAAAGTATTTTATGAAAATCGTATTTTGATTTAGAAGAAGAATGAAAAAACAGAAGATGTCATCAGAAGCATAAACCAGAAGATGACGTCACAAGAAGCAAAAATAAGAGGATGTCAGCAGAAGCATAAACTAGAAGATGACGTCACCAGAAGCAGAAATCAGAGGATGATGTCAGCAGAAGATATCATCAGAAGATACATCTAGAGGATACATTCAGAGGATACTAGAGGAAACATCCAGAGGATACCTGAGGAAACATCCAGAGGATGTCACCAGAAGGTACCAGAAGATACCTCCAGAAAATACTAGAGGATGTCATCAAAGGCAAACATCAAAGGATATCACCAAAGGATATCATCAGGGAATATCATCAGAGGATATCACCAGAGGATATCATCAGAGGATAAAATCAGAGGATAATTTCAGAGGATCTCATTAGAAGAAAAAATCAGAAGCTACATCATTAGAAACTGAAAGTATGCTCAATACAGAATCTGAGAAAAATGCTCAAAACAGAATCGGAGAAAAAGACTCAAGAAACAGAATATAGCTAAAAGTAAGCTCAAAATAGAATCTGAGCAAAATGCTCAAAACAGAATCAGAGCAAAAGACTCTAGAAACAGAATCTGAGCAAAATACTCCACAATATTCTCAAAACAGAATTAATCGAAATACACTCTAGAAGTAAATCATCACTCAACCATAAATAGAGGCTTAATGTTGAAGAATAAAGCATTGAAAAATAGAAGAACTCGAGCAAAAAATTCTTAAGTATTCAAAGAGTTCAAAGGAGAGAAACACTTGCTTAAAAGATAAATATTTTCTAAGTGTTCTTTTCTTAGAGTGTGAAGCAAATTGTCATCATAAATTTTCATAAGCAAACACTCTAGTTCACTTTAAGCTTATTGTGAGTATCAACTTTCCTGAAGTAATTACTCAGTTCTAATTTCAATCCCTTATATAAAATCCTATAGTGTTGAAGTTTCTTCTAAAATTTGGGGTTGTCAGGTTGTTAGAAAAAGACTTAGCTTGTAGGTTTAAGGTTGTGAAGTTCCTCAAAAGTTTAGGGTTGTCAGACTGTTTGAGAAGACATGGCTGGTATAGTCAAGGAGTTGTTGTTCCTCAAAAGTCTGGGGTTGTCAGGCTGTTTGGGAAGACTGCTTGAAGAGTTAGTGGTGTTGTAATTCAAAGGAGTTTGAATTAGTGAAAAAGGCCTTCTAAAGGAAGGGACTGGACGTAGCCTAGTTAAAGGTGAACCAGGATAAATTGTTGTGTTCTTATATTGTAATTATCCGCTGCTAAATCTGATTATTCATTCATCAAATAATTTGCATTAATTCAACAAAACAACAAAAGAATTCAAGTTTTGCAAACACAATTCAACCCCCCTTCTCATGTTTGCACCTTCAATTGGCATCAGAGCTCGGTCTCAAGGCTAAGTGTTTGAGGAAAGATCCAAGGGATCAACATGTCCGGATTCAATGAAGAAGCTACTAGAGGAAACATCAAAAGACCACATCTGTTTGATGGAGAACGATTTGAATACTGGAAGGACATGCTGAGAAGTTTTTTTATTTCACTTGATCCTGAACTTTAGGACTTGGTGGAAGATGGTTATACTGCTCCAGAAGATGCTGATGGTGTTAAAGTTTCCAAGAGAGATATGGATGCTGACCAGAAGAAGATGTTCAAGTTGCATCACAAATCCATAACGTTCATGATCAATGCAATCACATTCAAGGAGTTCGACAAGTGCACTAACAGAGAAACAGCGAAGAACATCTATGATAGTCAGATTTTGACTTACGAAGGAAGCAAGCAAGTTCAAGAAGTAAAGGCCAACATTCTAGTTAAGAAGTACGAGTTATTCAAGATGGAAGAAGATTAAGACATTAGTCTCACGATTAAGAGTACTCAAGAAGAGCTATACCACTGCTGACCACGTGAAGAAAATCCTTAGAAATATGTCAACCAAGTGGAGACCAAGGGTCATTGCCATTCAGAAAGCAAAGAACTTGAACACTCTGAAGTTGGAAGAATTAATGATCTCCCTCAAGTCACATGAAATAGAGCTGGAAGAAGATGAGCCCAAGAAGAAGAAAAAAACCCTAGCTTAAAATCTAAACAGAAGAATGTTCTAAAAGCAGAAGCAGAAGCAGAGTTAGAAGATAGTGATTTTGAGGACCAGAATCAGAAACCAGAAGAAGAAGACATTGCCTTCATAACCAAAAAGATTCTGAAGATATGGCCAAACAGAACGAATGAGTTTCCCTAGAGGTATTTCAAGTATTCTAACAGAGGAAAGGATGACCAAGACAAAGAAAGTATCATCTGCTATGGATGCAATGAACCTGGACACATCAAGTTAGAATGCACAAACCTGGAGAAAGGAAAACGCCAGAAGAAAGACTCCAAACCCAAGAAGAAAAATCTAATGGCAACATGGGATGATTGTGATGAATCTTCTGAAGATGAAGAAGCAGAATTGGCCATGATGGCTCACATAAATTCTGCCTCTGGATCCAACATAAAATCTGACTCTAGAAGTGAATCAGAAGAAGCATAATTGGCTCAGATAGTTTGCACTCATTCTGCCTCTGGATCCAACTCTGAAAGGAAATCAGAAGAAGCCGAATTGGATCTTATGGCACACATTCATTCTGCCTCTGGATCCAACCCAGACTCTGATTCTGAAAGTGAATCAGAAACAAAACTCGCTCTGATGGCTCACACAAGCACTGCTTCTGGATCCCATACAGAATCTGATTCTGGAAGCGAATCATCAGAAGATGAAAAAGAGGTATTTACTAAACTTACTCGATCTGATTTAGTTACTGCAATGAATGATATTTTAAATATCAACAACAAACATTCTTTAAAACTGAAAACACTTACGGAAGAAAATTCAATTCTAACCAAAGAAATCGATGTTTCAAAGAATCAAAATTCAGAGTGTAAAACAGAAAATGCAACTCTTAAATCTGATGTTGCTGAGCTTAAGTCTGAAAACCTAACTCTAAAAAGTAATCTTTGTTCAACATCAAGTAAAAATACTGTATGTAATTCTGATATGCATGAACAAGTTTTACAAGATTTTATTGTTAATAGTATGGAAAGAAGCAAATATGCTTCTATGATCTATGGAGTTAGTAACAATGGTAAAAGAGGCTTAGGATTTGATGAATCTGTAACTGTAACTGAACATATTTCCTCTAATGTTTTGTGTGTTTTTTGTTACAAGAAAGGTCACTCAAAGTTGTCTTGTCCCATGATAAAATCAAGGAGAGACAAGAAACCTTTCAAGACTAACAAACCTGGACCCAACCAGATTTGGCTACCAAAAGATAAATTTTTTTATGTTGCAGATGTTCTGAACAACCAGAGTGAAACACCAGTCATGGTGCCTGGTCAATGGATGCTGGAAATATATGAAGCGAAAAAGGTTTATGTTCCAACATCTACCAAGCAGAAGCAAAGTAACTCTGGTGGAAGAAGAACTGGTAAATACAATGCCTATAAGAACCAAAACCATAAGAGGAACAGGAAATATCAAAACAGACAGAGAAATCACACATATCAACAAAACTGGAACTACCAAAGGAATCAAAATTATCATCAGTTCCAGAACTATCAGAGGAACCTGATATATCAGCAGAAAGAGAAGTGTCAGAATCTGGAGAGTTCTTTAAACATTCCAGTAAAATTCATCAAGACTACAAACCACGAACGGAATTCAAAATCCGTTCATCCAAACCATCTAATCACAGAACATACAGATTCAGAATGTGAAAATCAGAAACAAGAGGATTTTCAAAGTAAAACTGAAACTATTGACATAGAGGTTACATCTTGCTGTAAACACTATTATTGTTTGATATTTATGTTTATTGTGATAACAAGAAGCTTGATCTTAAAAACCAAAGCTAGATAGGTATTCTGCATGTTTTCAAACTGTTAGAGGAACCAAGTGATCCACGTGACGTAAACACTTCAACAGAAACAGTATTTAAGTGGTTTCAAAAACAAGCAGAAACCACCAGAAGCAGAATTAATGATTTGGCTGTATTGAGTTCATTGTTAAATTATTTGATTTGTATTATGTTATATGACAAATAGCTTGACCTGAAATGTCAAAGCAAGATGAAGCTGATGCTGGTTTACTAGAACCAGAGGAAGCTGATGCAGATCTACTAGAACCAGAAGCTGATACAGATCAACCAAAATCAGAAGCTGATGCAGGCAAAAGAACTTGAAAAAGCAGAAGCTACCAGCAAGCATACGACAAATCTTTAGAGGATGAATCTCAAGATAAGTCAGAAGAAATATATGAATGGGAGTGAAAATCCTCGCATTATTGAAATGCTAATCATTGGGATTGCAAGTGATCCCTTAAGAAACAGATCATCACTTAAAGAAATAGTTTGTTTGGCTTACTCTTATCTATTGAGCCTACTTTTGTTGATGAAGCACTAAGGGAAGATGGATGGATTCTTGCCATGCAAGAGGAGTTAAATGAATTTGAAAGGAATGATGTTCCTTTTTTTGTTGCAGATAAATCTTGATCAAATCTTCTTCAAATGTAGATCAAATCTTCTTCAAATTTTGATCAAAGCTTAATTAAATCTTCTACAAATCTTGACCATATCTTCTTTCATACTCTTTGGAGTCAAATATATTTTTCTCATAAAATACTTTTGTTAACATCAAAACTCTTGGTTCCAACAATATCTTCTTAAGATTGAGTTTGTAAATTCTTCAGATTGATTGTGTTTGAATTTTGTTCATATTGCGTAAATTCGTCAGATTGATTCTGTTCATATTTTGTTGTAGATAAACCTTAATCAAATCTTCTACAAATCTTCATCAAATCTTGACCATATATTCTTATCAACTTGGCCAAAGATTTTCTTCAATTATAAATTTGAATCAAATCTTATTTTATATTTTTTTTAATTATAAATCTGAATCAAATCATATTTTAGATTTTCTTCAATTATAAATTTGAATAAAATCTTATTTTAGATTTTTTTTCAATTTATAAATCTAAATAAAATCTTAATTTCGTTTTTCTTCAAAAAAAACGAATCTTTTTTCATACACTTTCAAGTCAAAATTTATTGTTATCATAAAATACTTTTATTATCTTCAAAACTCTAAGTATAAAGCCAACATGGTTTTAACAATCTCCCCCTATTTGAGGATGACAAAACTTGTATTTTGATCATATTTTTCTTTTTTGTTCTCTTTCTTTTCTTTTCTTTTCTTTTTTAATTTATTTTATTTTATTTTCGTTTTCTCTCTGTTTTTTTTAATAACAAATATATTACAAGAAAAATATAAAAACTAATGCAAAAATAAACTATTTTAAAGTTATCACAACATCCGTCAGGTATGAATGTAAGATTTAGGTTTTTCTTGATGAAGTCAATCCTAGAAAGGTGTAGTTGCCACTAATGCTTTTTCTCTCAAGTTTATCTTCAGCATAATCAGAATCACATTATCCACTTAGTCTTAACTTATGAGATTTCTTGTAGAACAATGTAAGGATGGAAGTTTCTTTTAGGTATTTGAGGATTCTCTTAACATCAGTTAAATGTGATTCCCTAGGGTCAACTTGAAATCTTGCACATACACATACACTAAACATGATGTTAGGTATGGAATCGGTAAGGTAAAGTAGGGATCCTATCATTCCTCTATAAGTTTGTTGGTCAACTTTTTGGCGTGAATCATTTTTTTCAAATGAACAAGTAGGGTGCATTGGTGTAGCCATAGGTTTGCAATCACTCATCTTAAACTTCCTAAGAAGCTCTTTTGTATATTTAGTTTGATGAATGTATATATCTTTTTTACTTTTCTGAATTTGTATCCTTAAGAAGAATTTAAGTTCTCCCATCATACTTATTTGAAATTCACACAATATCAATTTAGAAAATTCTTGGCAAAGAGTGCCATTAGTAGATCCAAAAATAATGTAATCAACATAAATTTGAATAATAAGAATGTCATATCCTATTTATTTTCTAAAAAGTGTATTATCTACTTGTCCTCTTTCAAAGTTATTTTTAAGCAAGAAGTAACTAAGTCTGTCATAACATGCTTTAGGTGCTTGTTTTAAACCATACAGAGATTTCCTAAGTTTAAAAACATGCTTTGGAAAATCAGAACTTTCAAAACCAGAGGGTTGTTTAACATAGACTTCTTCACTTAAATAACCATTTTGAAAAGCACACTTAACATCCATTTGAAAATAATGTAATGTTATTATTTGCAGAAAAAGAAAGTAGGGTACGAATAGCTTCTAACCTGGCCATTGGAGCAAATATCCCAGTGTAATCAATGCCCTCTTGTTGATTGTAGCATTGTGTGACAAGGTTTGCCTTGTTTCTGACCACATCACCTTTTTCATTTAGCTTGTTTCTGAAAACCCACTCGATTCCAATTATTTTCTTCTTTGGTCTAGGTACTAGATCTCAAACATCATTCCTCTTAAATTCATTTAAATCTTGTTGCATTGCAAGAATCCACCCATCATCTTGCTTTGACTTTTCAAGGTCAAGTTGTATTCTGCTTCTGCTGAAATCTTCAGATTTTGTGATCACCTGGTTCCTCTAAATTTTTTAGAACCTGCGAAATACTTATCTAGCTTTGATTATTAAGATCAAGATTCTAGTTATTTCAGTAAACATAATATCAAACAATAATTATATTTAAAGAAAGATATACCCTATATGTCTATAGTTTTAGTTTCACTCTGAAAACCCTCTTATTTCTTTTATTTCTGGTTTTTAGATTCTGAATTTGCATATTCTCTTATTAGAGGGTCTAGATGAAGGGATTTGAATTCCCATCCAGGTTTGTAGTCTTGATGTATTTTATTGGAGTGTTGGAAGAAGTCTCCTAATTCTGATTTTTAATCTGACACTTCTGTTTCTGCTGATGTATCAGGTTCCTTTGGTAATTTTGGAACTGATGGTAATTCTGATTCTTCTGGTAGTTCCAGTTTTGTTGATATGTGTGATTTCTCTCCCAATTTTGATTTTGTTGATATGTGTGATTTCCCTTCCAGTTTTGATTCTATTGATATTCCATATTTTTCTAATATTTCTAGTTCATCATACGGTTCTGGTTCTTATAGGTATTGTGTTCACCAGTCCTTCTTCCACCAAAGTCATTTGGCTTCTATTTGTTAAGTCTTGGAACATACACCTTTTTCTCTTTATATATTGCAAGCATCCATTGACCAGGCACCATGACTGGTGTTTTAATTTGGTTGCTTAGAACATCTGCAACATAAACAATTGTATCATTTGCTACCCAAATCTGGTTGGGTCCTAGTTTGTCTTTCCATGTGACATTTCTTATAGCAAATAGTACATAAATCATCTGAGGGAAAAACTTAGGTTTAGTTACCTTTTCTTGAAATCCTATTCCTCTTTTACCATTCCTATTAATCCCATAAATCATAGATGTGTTGGAACCAAGTTGGTTCTAAATACTTAGGATTTTGATGTTTACAAAAGCACTTTATGTAATCTTATTTTGAACCTTGAACTATTAAATTAAATGCCACGAGAAACTGAAGTAATCAGAAGCAGAAGATCAAAGGATTCCAGAAAACGAATTCTGGAATTACCAGAAGATACTCCAAAATGTCAAAACATCACCGGAAGATATCTTTGCTGGCCCAGATCAGAAGGAAGAAAAATCAGAAGGAAACCTGGACCATACCAGAGGAAAGCCTGCCAGAGGGAGAGTTGTTCCAGACCAAAAGGAATCAAATATCACATTTATTCCAGAAGTTATTCTGACCAGAAAATGGCCTGGCAGTGAAAAATTAAACAGCCCAGACTTGTTCCAGACTCAACCAGAAGATAAGTTAATGAGTCCAGAACAAGAAAATCAATCCAGATTCGACCCAGACCATAAGATAGCATGATTCAAGGCATGAAACTAAGTCCAGACCAAAAGAAATGAATTCCAAAATCGATCCAGACCTGATCCAAAATCAAAGGTAAAATGTCCATACTGAAATATTACTTGTCCAGATTTAATTACCAGACCAAGTCCAGAATTGGTCCAGATCAGAGGGAAGATTTCCAGATCAATAGTTCAGTTTTAATTATTTGTCCTAGTGATGGCCCAGATCAGAAGATCAGACCATGGCCCAATGTTGGCCGAAATCAGAGGGTCAGGATGTGTGGTCGAGCAATGGCCGAGATCAGAGGATTATAGCATATTCGGTGCAAGTCCAGGATGGCCGAGATCAGAAGATCAGAGGGTTAGGAAGTGTGGTCCAGGGAAAGCAGAAATCAGAGGATCACAGCATATCAATTAGTATGGTCCAGATTTAATCAGGAGGATTAACGAAGGAGATTTTAATTTATTTTGATCAAAGTATTAAAAAGATTTGTTACAAAATAAAGTGGAGTAACTAAAAGATTTGATTGGCCAGTTGTTTTTGAAAGAAATCTGAAGCTTAAAAAAAGATATGTTTTTTATTTAATTGAAGCCCAATTGGTCAAGTTATTTTTTCAGAGAATCGAGCAAGATTCAGCTCAAATTTAAGCATTGGAAGAGGCCTTAATCTGCATCTATAAAAGGAGGCTCAAGGCAGAATACTTATAATCGAAAATCACAAAAGAGTCATACACTTGCAAAGCAAACACTCAAATTTTCAGAGAGGTCAATTGTGAGTTCCAGCTTTCTAGAAGCAAGTACTCGTGTTATTTTCTTTCCATTGTGTCAAATCTAAGTTGTTGAGGTAGAGTCTACAATTTGTGGGAGTCAGAAGGGGTAGCAGGTTACTTGGCAATTAGATTCATAGTGTTGAAATTTCTTCTACAATCTGGGATTGTCAGATTGGCTAAAGACAGGAGTTGTATTCCTCAAGAGTCTAGGATTGTTAGACTGTTTGAGAAGACTGACTTGGAGGGGCAGTAGAACGGTTGTAATTCAAGGTTTGAATTAGTGAAATCCTTCAAGGTGAAGGGACTGGACGTAGCCTCGTTAACGGTGAACCAGTATAAAAATTCTGAGTTTTATTTTTATTTTATATCAGCTGCTAACTTGTTTTTAATCATACATCAAGTTTTGTTTTAAAAATGTAAAAACAGGAAAAGTATTCAAGTTAAGTCAAACACAATTCAACCCTCCCTTCTCGTGTTTGCACCTTCAATTGGCATCAGAGCTCGATCTCAAGGCTGAGCACTTAACAGTGTTTGAGGAAAGGTCCAAGGGGTTCAACATGGCAGAATCCAGAGAAGAATTGGGAGGCAACATCAACAGACCACCACTGTTTGATGGAGAAAGGTTTGAGTATTGGAAGGACAGAATGAGAAGTTTTGTCATATCTGAAGATCCTGAACTATGGAAGATGATAGTCAAAGGATACACTGCAGCTACTGATCCAGAAGATCCAACTAAAAAACTAGACATGGATGATATGAAACCAGAACAGAGCAGATTACACAAACTTCATCACAAGTCCAGAAACATTATGATCAATGCCATCACATTCAAGGAATTTGACAGATGCACAAATAAAGAAACAACAAAGAGCATACTCGACAGTCCGGTTCTGACCTATGAAGGAACCCAGCAGGTTCAAGAAGCTAGGGCTAACATACTGGTCAAACAGTATGAGATGTTCAAGATGGAAGATGATGAAAACATTGATGGAATGTTCTGCAGATTCCAGACTCTGATATCTGGACTGAAGGTCTTGAAGAAAAGCTACACAACAGCAGATCGTGTCAAGAAGATTCTAAGAAGTTTACAAAAACAGTGGAGACCAATGGTTACTGCAGTTCAGCAAGCCAAAGATCTGAATAACTTAAGACTTGAAGACCTGATCAGCTCACTCAGGTCTCATGAAATAGAACTGGAAAAAGATGAACCAAAGAAGAAGAAGAATCTGGCTCTGGAGTCGAAACAGAAGAAAGCTGCAAATGCAGCATCAGAATCAGAGGATAGTGACAGTGACTGTGATGATATGGCTTACTTAACCAAAAAGATGGTTAAGATCTGGGAAAACAGGAAGAGAAGAAGCTTCAAGAAGAAACATAACAACAGAGGAAAGGAATAATCTAACAAGAAGAATATTGTTTCTTATGGATGCAATAAACCTGGACATATCAAGTCAGAATGTCCTAATCTGGAAAAAGGAAAACAACACAAGAAGAGTTCCAGATTCAGAAAGAATGGTCTGATGGCAGCCTGGGATGTATCAGAATCAAAAGAAGAATCGTCTGATGAAGAAGAGGCAAAAACAACAATGAAGGCACACATCAGGTCTGCTTCTGGACCTCATAAAGGCACGAATTCAAGAAGGAAAGCAGGCAGAAGGAAGAATGAATGAAGCAGTCATTCAAGCAAGTCTGGAAGCACATCAAAGGAAGCAATTCTGTCTCTGATGGCTCATACCAACTCAAGTTCTAGATACAGCTCAGGCTCTGGAACAGAATCAGAAGATGAAGACGATGAGGTATTCTCTAATCTCTCTAAATCTGAATTAATTGAGACTTTAAAAGACTTGTTAAATGCAAACAATAAGATGTCTCTAAAACTGAAAACTCTTAGGGAAGATAAGAAAAATCTAACCAAAGAAGTCCAAGTTTTAAAGAATCGAAATTCTGAGTATGCAACTGAAAACAAAGATTTTCAAACTGAAGTTGCCAGACTCAAGTCTGAAAACCAAACTCTCAAAAGTAATATTTGTTCCACTTCTAAAACTGTTTGTGAATCTGATATGCATGAGAAATTTTTTCAAAACTTTATTTCTAATGGAACGGAAAGAAGTAAATATGCATCTATGATTTATGGAAACAGTAACTCTGGAAAAAGAGGTCTTGGTTTTACAGAAACGATTACTGAAAGTAAAGCTGTTCATTCTGATATTTTATGTATTGTTTATGCTAAGAAAGGTCACTCTGAACTATCTTGTCCACTGGTAAAATCAGAACAAGATCAGAGAGCTGTTAAGACTAACAAACCTGGACCCAATCAGTTCTGGGTACCAAAAGATCAAATTATCTATGTTGCAGATATTCTGAGCAACCAGAAGGAGACACCAACAATGGTGCCTGGACAATGGATGTTCGCAATGCACAAGCAGAAGAAGGTTTATGTTCCAACATCTACCAAACAGAAGCCAAGTGACTCTGGTAGAAGAAGAACTGGTCAACACAATACATATCAGAACCAGAACCAGAATCATAGGAGGAACAGGAAATATCAAAGATATCACACGAATCAGAACAGGAACTGGAACCAGAATCAGAATTGGAACCAGTATCAGAGGAACAGGAAATGGAACCAGAACCAGAACTGAACCAGTATTAGAGGTACAAGAACTGGAACCAGTATCAGAGGCACAGGAACTGGAACCAGTATCAGAGGCACAGGAACTGGAACCAGAATCAACACTGGAATCAGAATCAGTACCATAACCAGAACCTGAACAGGTATCAGTATCAAAGGTTCAGGTATGATCATCAGAATTACTCTAATTATCAGAATCAGTATAATTACCAGAATCACCATAAGTTCAAGAATCACCAGAGGAACATGGTGTATCAGCCAAAGCAGAAAGAGAAGAATTAGAATCAGGAGACTTCTTCAAACACTCCAGTGAGATTCATCAAGACTACAAACCTGGAAGGGAATTCAAATCCCCTCATCCAAACCATGTAATCACATAACATACAGATTAGGAATCTGAAAATCAGAAGCAAGAGGATTTTCAGAGTAAAACTGAAACTGTTGACATAGAGGTTACATCATGCTGTAAATACTATTATTATTTGATATGTATGTTTACTGTGATAACAAGAAGCTTGATCTTAACAAATCAAAGCTAGATACGTATTTTGCAGGTTTTCAAACTGTCAGAAGAACCAGGTGATTCACACGAATTGAATACTTCAGCAGAAACACCATTCCAGTGGGTTCAAAAACAAGCAGAAATCACCAGAAGCAGAATTAATGGTTTGGCTGTATTGAGTTAAATTTTAAATTATTTGATTTGCATTATGTAATATGACAAACTGCTTGATCTTGACAAATCAAAGCAAGATAAAAATAGTGCAGGTTCACCAGAATCAAAGGGAGCAGAAGCACAAGAAACAGAAGTACCTGGAAAGAACCAGAAGCTGATTTATCAGAATCAGAAGCTGTTACAGATCTTCCAGAACCAGAAGTTGATGCAAACCAAGCAATGTTGATGAAGCTTTGGCAGAGGAAGGTTGGGTACTTGCAATGCAAGAAGAGCTGAATGAATTCCAAAGGAATGATGTTTGGGATCTAGTATCCAGACCAAACAAAAACATTATTGGAACCAAGTAGGTGTTCAGAAATAAACTCAATGAAAAAGGTGAAGTGGTAAGAAACAAAGCCAAATTAGTAGCTCAAGGATACAATCAACAGGAAGGTATAGACTACACTGAGACTTTTGCTCCAGTGGCCAGGTTAGAAGCAATTAGAATTCTTTTATCATTTGTTGCTAATCATGATATAATGCTGTATCAAATGGATGTTAAAAGTGCATTCTTAAATGGCTACATAAGTGAGGAAGTCTATGTCAAATAGCCCCCTGGATTTGAAAATTCTGATTTTCCAGACCATGTTTTTGAACTTAAAAAATCTTTATATGGTTTAAAACAAGCACCAAGGGCATGGTATGATAGACTTAGTAACTTTCTGCTTTAGAACGAATTTAACAGAGGCCAGATTGATAATACTCTATTTAGAAAATCCATTAAAAATGATATTTTGATTATTCATGTTTATGTTGATGATATCATATTTGGATCGACTAATGGCACTCTGTGCAAAGAGTTTTCTGACCTAATGCAGAAAGAGTTCCAAATGAGCATGATGGGAGAACTCAAGTTCTTCTTGGGAATTCAGATTCATCAAGGTAAATCAGGTATACTCATTCACCAATCTAAATACACTAAAGAACTTCTTAAAAAGTTCAAAATGAGTGAATGTAAGCCTATGGCTACCCCCATGCACCCAACCTGCTCACTTGAGAAAGATGAAACCAGCCAAAAGGTAGACCAGAAAACATACATAGGTATGATTGGATCCCTTCTTTATTTAACTGCTTCTAGACCTGACATATTGTTTAGTGTTTGTGTCTGTGCCCGTTTTCAAGCTGACCCTAGGAAATCCCATTTAACTGCTGTCAAACGAATTCTAAGATACCTTAAAGGAACCACCAACCTTACCTTGTTATACAAGAAAACCCCCACCTACAAACTAAAAGGTTTCTGTGATTCCGACTATGCTGGAGACAAGCTGGAAAGGAAAAGTACAAGTGGGAACTGCACTTTCTTAGGTGATAACTTGATCTCTTGGTCAAGCAAAAGGCAAAGCACAATTGCCATGTCAACAGCTGAAGCTGAGTATATATCAGCAGCAGGATGCTGTTCACAGTTACTCTGGATGAAACATCAACTTGAAGATTACAACATTTTTGAAACCAATATCCCTTTGTTCTGTGATAACACTTCAGCCATAAACCTAACCAAGAACCCTATCTTACACTCTAGAGCCAAACACATTGAAATAAAACACCATTTCATTAGGGACCATGTTCAAAAAGGAACTTTAAGCATCCAGTTTGTGGACACTGATCATCAATGGGCTGATATCTTCACCAAAGCATTACCAGAAGATAGGTTCGAGTTCATTAAGAAACATCTTAGCATTACCTCCATATCTGACTAGCTCAAGTAGTCATCTTAGGAGTTTTTAAATTTCTTGTAATTTTATTTTCTGTCTTTTATTTTATGTTTTTACGTTTTGTAATTTGTAAAGAGAAAAAAAAATACAAAAATAGTAGGACCACTTTTTGGCTGATGACAAAAAGGGGGAGAGAGAGAGAGAGAGAGAAAGGAGAAATAAGTAGAAAAGGAGAGATAAAAAATCAGGGAGAGAAAAACAGAAAGAGTGAAAAAGAGAAGGAGTTGAAAAGGAGAGGAAACAGGGAGAGAGAAAAACAAAAAGAGAAAAAGAAAGAGTGAAAAGAGAAGGAGTTGAAAAGGAGAGGAAATGTGAAGAGAGAAAAAGAAAGAAAGAATAAAGAAGGAGTTGAAAAGGAGAGGAGAAGAGAAGAAAAGAAAGAGTGAAAAGAGAAGGAGTTGAAAAGGAGAAGAAAAAGTCAGTATCAGAGTAATTGGTCTGAGGGGGAGTAATTCAAGTCATCGAGTTACAAGCTAGCAAAATAAGTTAAGGTTTTGTCATCATCAAAAAGGGGGAGATTGTTGGAACCAAGTTGGTTCTAAATACTTAGGATTTTGATGTTTACAAAAGCACTTTATGTAATCTTATTTTGAACCTTGAACTATTAAATTAAATGCCACCAGAAACTCAAGTAATCAGAAGCAGAAGATCAAAGGATTCCAGAACACGAATTCTGGAATTAATAGAAGATACTCCAGAATGTCAAAACATCACCAGAAGATATCTTTGCTGGCCCATATCAGAAGGAAGAAAAATCAGAAGGAAACCTGGACCATACCAGAGGAAAGCCTGCCAGAGGGAGAGTTGTTCCATACCAAAAGGAATCAAATATCAGATTTATTCCAGAAGTTATTCTGACCAGAAAATGGCCTGGCAGTGAAAAATTAAACAGCCCAGACTTGTTCCAGACTCAACCAGAAGATAAGTTAATGAGTCCAGAACAAGAAAATCAATCCAGATTTGACCCAGACCATAAGATAGCATGATTCAAGGCATGAAATCAAGTACAGACCAAAAGAAATGAATTCCAGAATCGATCCAGACCTGATCCAAAATCAAAGGTAAAATGTCCAGACTGAAATATTACTTGTCCAGATTTAATTACCAGACCAAGTCCAGAATTGGTCCAGATCAGAGGGAAGATTTCCAGATCAATAGTTCAGTTTTAATTATTTGGCCCAGTGACGGCCCAGATCAGAAGATCAGACCATGGCCCAGTGTTGGCCGAAATCAGAGGGTCAGGATGTTTGGTCCAGCAATGGCCGAGATCAGAGGATTATAGCATATTAGGTGCAAGTCCAAGATGGCCGAGATCAGAAGATCAAAGGGTTAGGAAGTGTGGTCCAAGGAAGGCAGAAATCAGAGGATCACAGCATATCAATTAGTATGGTCCAGATGTGGACTAGCGCAGACGATCAAATGGTTCAAATTTAATCAGGAGGATTAACGATGGAGATTTTAATTTATTTTCATCAAAGTATTAAAAAGATTTGTTACAAAATAAAGTGGAGTATTGTGGAATTCAGGAGCTGTGGCGGGAAGCAACTAAAAGATTTGATTGGCCAGTTGTTTTTGAAAGAAATCTGAAGCTTAAAAAAAGATATGTTTTGTATTTAATTGAAACCCAATTGGTCAAGTTATTTTTTCAGAGAATCCAGCAAGATTCTGCTCGAATTTAAGCATTGGAAGAGGCCCTAATCTGCATCTATAAAAGGAGGCTCAAGGCAGAATACTTATCATCGAAAATCACAAAAGAGTCATACACTTCCAAAGCAAACACTCAAATTTTCAGAGAGGTCAATTGTGAGTTCCAGCTTTCAAGAAGCAAGTACTCGTGTTATTTTATTTCCATTGTGTCAAATCTAAGTTGTTGAGGTAGAGTCTACAATCTGAGGGAGTCAGAAGGGGTAGCAGGTTACTTGGCAATTAGATTCATAGTGTTGAAATTTCTTCTACAATCTGGGATTGTCAGATTGGCTGAAGACAGGAGCTGTATTCCTCAAGAGTCTAGGATTTTTAGACTGTTTGAGAAGACTGACTTGGAGGGTCAGTAGAACGGTTGTAATTCAAGGTTTGAATTAGTGAAATCCTTCAAGGTGAAGGGACTGGACGTAGCCTCGTTAACGGTGAACCAGTATAAAAATTCTGAGTTTTATTTTTATTTTATATCCGCTGCTAACTCTGTTTTTAATCATACATCAAGTTTTGTTTTAAAAGTGTAAAAACAGGAAAAGTATTCAAGTTAAGTCAAACACAATTCAACCCCCCCTTCTCGTGTTTGCACCTTCAAGATGCATACTTGCTTCTTTCCATGCCATTATCAAGAAAATCTTGAAATAGTTCTTTATGCTTAACAGAGTTACAAGTGGTATTTTCAATTGATGTTGAACTAAAATTACTTTTTACAGTTAGATTTTCATCCTTAAGTTCGGCAATATCAGTTTTCAAATTTGCATTCTCTGTTTTAAGTTCAATAATATCATATTTTAGGGTTGCATTTTATGTTTTATGTTCAATAATATCAATTTTTCAGAGATGCATTTTTTGTTTTAAGTTTTGTAATATCAGTTTTCAGAGTTGCATTTTCTGTTATAAATTCAGCACTTTGATTCTTTAAAGCACTTACTTTTTCAGTTAGATGTGTATTTTTTTTCCCAAGTTTTTTCAGTTTTAAAGACAATTATTGATTATTATTTAAAAAATCATTTATATCATTAATTAAATCAGATCGAGTAAATTTAGAAAATACCTCCGTTTCTTCATCTCCTAATTCACTTCCAAAGTCAGAATCTTTGTTGGATCCAACGCCAAAGATTGTCTGAGCATCATGTAGCCATCATACTCTTATTCTTGAGTCTGGAATCTTTCCTCTGGTATTTCCCTTTCTCCATATTTGAACATTCTAACTTGATATGTCCAGGTTCATTGCATTCATAGTAGATGGTGCTTTTCTTGTCATATTTATCATCATTTCAAATGCTAGATTGCTTGGAATATCTTTGAGGAAATTTTTTCTTTTTGTTGTGCCACATTTTATGTATTTTTCTAGATATGAAGGCAATCTCCTCCTCCTCTGAGTTTAGACACTGATCATCTGAATCACTATCCTCTAATTCTAATGTTGTCTATAGAACCTTCTTCTGTTTGGATTCCAAGGCTAGAGTCTTTTTTCTTCTTGGGCTCTTCTTCTTCAAGCTCAATTTCATATGATATGAGAGAGCTGATTAATTCTTCCAACTTTAGAGTATTCTCATCATTTGCTTCTTGAATGGCAATGATCTGAGTTCTCCACTTGCTTGTCAGACACCTAAGGATTTTCTTCACATGATCAACAGTAGTTTAACTCTTCTCAAGTATCTTTTTTCCCGATACCAGGGTCTGGAATCTGGAAAACATTATTTCAATGTCTTCATCTTCTTCCATCTTGAACAACTCATACTTTTTTACTAAGAGGTTGGCCTTTGCTTCTTGAACTTGCTTGCTTACTTCATAGGTTAGAATCAGACTACCATAAATACTCTTTGTTGTCTCCTTGTTAGTGCACTTGTCAAACTCCTTGAAGGTGATTGCATTTATCATGAATGTTCTAGACTTATGATCCATCTTGGACATCTTCTAATTAGCATTCATCTCATTTTTTATAATTTCAATACCATCAATATTCTTTGGAGAAATATAACCATCTTCCACCAAGTCCCAAAGTTTAGGATCTTGTGATAAAAACTTCTCAGCCTGTCCTTCCAATACTCAAAGCGTTCTCCATCAAAAAGAGGTGGTTTGTTGATGTTTCCTACAGAAACTTCATCACTGAATCCAAACATGTTAAACCCTTGGATGTTTTCTCAACCACCGTAAAGTGCTCATCCTTGAGAACGAGCTCTGATAATAATTGAAGGTGCAAACACGTGAATGGGGGGGGTTGAATTGTGTTTTCCAAAGTTGATAACTTTTTGCTAATTTGATGAAGGTTGGTTCATTTTTAGAATTACTTAGGTAAGAAGCAATCGGGTTTAGAAGTAGCAAACAATGAAGCTTAAACAATTAAACACATAGATTTATCCTAGTTCACCACTAACTTGACTACATCCAATCCCCTCATTTAGAAGGCTTTCATCCACAAATTCAAATACCTTGAATTACAAAGCACTTGACCCTCCAAGCTAGTCTTCCCAAATAGCCTAACAACCCCAGACTTTTGTGGAACTAACCACCTTGACCCTACAAGCAAGTCTTCTCCTAACAACCCTAGATTGAAGAAGGAACTAAACCAATATAAGATTGGATACAAATGATTGGAACTTTTAGTGTTTGCTTCTAACAAAGCTAATAATAATATTAACTTTCACACTCTAAGAAAGGAACAATCAGAAAATATTTGTAACTTGAACAAGTGTTTCTCTCTTTGAACTCCAAGATGATTTTGAGCTTATGAGTTCTTCTACACTTTTATGATTTTTTATGCTCTTCTTCTTCAGCTTTAGTATCTATTTATAGTTAAAATTTGGGCTTCAATTTAGTCCCTGTTTAATTCTGAATTGTATCTTCTTCAAATTGAGTTTGTAAATTCTTCATATTGATTTTGTTTGTATTTTGTTCAGATTGAGTTTGTAAATTCGTCAGATTGATTATGTTCATATTTTGTTGTAGATAAATCTTAATCAAATCTTCTACAAACCTTGATCAAATCTTCTTGAAATCTTGACCGTATCTTCTTTTCAACTTGGCCAAAGATTTTCTTCAATTATAAATTTGAATCAAATCTTATTATATATTTTATTCAATTATATATCTGAATCTAATCATATTTTAGATTTTCTTCAATTATAAATTTGAATAAAATCTTATTTTAGATTTTCTTCAATTTATAAATCTAAATCAAATCTTATTTTAGATTTTCTTCAAAAACATGTATCTTCTTTCATAATTTTTGAAGTCAAATATATTGTTCTCATAAAATACTTTTATTATCATCAAAACTCTAAGTATAAACCTAACTTGGTTCCAACATTTGTTGTCAAACAACTAAATAGCTTCATCTTTACGATGTAGCCTTGGTAAAAGCATTTTCATAATCATTTCACAATCACAAGCAGTAGAAAGACGCTTAATAATGTGGTTATTCGTGGGTTTAGTTGAAATTGGAGATTTTTTAAAAGTCCCACATTGCTTGGAATAGTAAAGAAAGAGGGAGCTCGAAGTTATATATATATGATGTTATTTTTTATTATAATTTGCACCAATTAGAAACAGTTTAAGCTTCAACCTGATTCTTCTCTTTTCTCTTCTACTCTTGTTTAAGGGTGTTGTGAGATGTATTTTAAATATTTGGTTTGGAGAATGTGGGTGTACTAGGGGCCATGAGAAATTTGAGAGAAGTCTATGTTGTAACAATTTTCACACAGTGTTGTTTTTCCGGGTGTCATTAGACAACGAACATGGTTTTCTCTAGTTTTTTAGTTTTCACGTTATTTTCTTGTGTTTTTGGTTGTTATTTAAATTTCTCTATTTCTTTATTTTCCCAACAATTCGGTATCAAGAGCTTTTGGTTCGATCTAGGAAAATAGAGCTTTTGTCTGATCTTCCACATCATAAAAGAAGGATTATACTGTAGAACTGTTGTTTGTAGGTGCTAGAAAACACAAGAAATTATGGTTTGAATTGTATTTCTCCATTTCTGAAAGATAATTCAATTGCTTTACATAAAACTATTCTTTATCAAAACATTCAACTTACACTTATAAAATAGGTTTATTCGGAATAAGGTTGAATCATAAAGAACTAAGACAAGAAAAATAGAAAGAGATAAAGGAAATGCATATATTTTTATACTAGTTCACAACAGACTGTTGCTACATCTAGTCGTCCCCTTACAAAGAGATTTTATCTCAGTACAGTCATAAACTGAATCCACTATTTCAATTAATAGCATACAAGTATTTTTTTACTCTACCTCTTCAGGCTTGGAGTATTTTTCTCTATCCTCTCCAAGTTGTCATCGTCTGAATCCTTCTTCAACTTTCTGGAAACCTGCCGTTGAGGTTCATGAGTGTTGTTGTACCTTATCATGAACCTCTTAGGGGTGAGAGATTCGTTGCCATTGCCAGGCTAATTTAAATCAGTTTTAGTTTGTGTCTAAATTGACACATAGTTTGTTTCTAGGATTCTAAACTCTCATTGAGTGTGTGAAAACACTTTAACTAATTTACATCAATTCTAATAACTCTATTGAGAGGATTTTTCATTCATACTTTTCTTTGATTTGTTCTTGGCTTTTCCAGAATTTCTTTTTTAACATGTTACCTTTTTCATTCTCTCTCTCAGACTTGATAGACTGAGTTCTTCTTAAATAGAGAGAAGAAGTATCCATTGAGAATGTTACTGTTGAAAATCTTCAGTCACCTTTTAAGGCAGATCAATCTTTAGATATATGAATATATATCTTCATGATCGATTCTGATTTCTTCAATTTAAGATGGCAAATCTTAGAGGATGTTACTAAAAGAGGATATCACACAAACTTTCATACAATTTAACAAGTTTCAGATGTTGACTAAATGATAAACAAATTTGTCTTCTTTAAAGCATTTAACGATTTATATCGTTGTCTTTTTCCAGAGTGTTGACTTTAACCAGAGTTAGATGATACAATACTTGTCACAGTTATCAAAGGCAAACGACCATTTTGGTTGACAGACTTATCAGAGGTAGACGATTATTTTGCTTCACACACTCATCAGAGGTAAATGATCATTTTGCTTGACACACTTATCAGAGGAAAAACATTCAAATTGTTGCTTGTATTAACGAATTCACTGGAAGCGCGTTTGAGAACTTTTTCATTAGAATTAGATAACTTTAACAGCATTTTCAGAGTCACTAAAAACTTTGTTTAGTAGATTCTCTTTTATTGTTCATTAGAGGATCTAGCATATATTAGAACACAGACTTGTAATGCTTTGACTTGAACTACATATCGCAATACTTCTTATTACTATATTATGACTTGCTCTATAAGTAGACATAGTTACTTGTTTATTAGGTGATAAATTATGTGTTTAGAAACAATTATATTATTATCTCTTATTTACTTGTAATTTATGCTACCTTAAAATAGATAATCATTCATATAAATCTTTGTCTTCTAACTTAAATCTACAAACTTAGCAAATACAGTTAAGGGATATTTATTCAATGTTTGTTTGTTTTTGTTATTGTCAAAACATCAACCCGTGGATTGTAGCTAAAATCACTTTTTGTGATGACAAGTAACTTTACAATTCATGAACAATTTTCCTTCACAATATAAGGTTTAAAAGAAATTTCCCCTTGAATGTAGTACGCAAAAATTGTTTGACTTAATAAGTATTTGATCTTCTAAAATGAAACTTGTAGATCAATATTCTGGGATTCTCCCTAAATATGATCAATGCAATTCTTTAAGAATTTCAAACTTATTAAGTTATTTTATTTTTGAAACACATGAGGGTAAAATTAGTGGAAAGTGACAGAGACAAGAAACACAAAGATATCATAAAACGTATGACCAAACTTTCCAAAAAGAGTTCACAAATTCCTAGGATGTTAAGCCTTTGGTTTTGTATGAAGTCTGTTGATTAACATTCCACAATTCTCAGGATGTAAATCCTTTGAATTATTGTTCTTCCTAGGATGTTAAGCCTAATGGAACAAACCATGTTTTTAGAGGGTGTTAAGCCTTTCAAAACAAGGGTGAATTGCAAGAATTAGCCGTATATGCATGTGCTATGCAAAAACACATTCAGATACATGTGCAACAAACCGATGCATATGATGCAGATGATGCAAGCATACCATTAATTGTATTATATCTTCTACTTTTCTCTCCATTTGTCATTATCAAAAAGGCTGAAATTATAGCATTTACAGTAAGCAATTATGCAAAGAAAACACACAAGAGAATAACAATAAAGACTGTCACACAACATACATATGACTAGCATAAATAAGTTTTTAAAAGAAAGCTCAAAAGAAACATGAGAACAAAAGTAAAGAAACGGTAACATTTCATTAAGATGCGGATCGCGATTACAAAGCAGACACAAGAAGAAAAGAAGAGATAACGTAAAGAACACATAATCCTAGATAGAAATTCTAGACACATATAAGAACACGCCTCAAATATTCAGTTGCTTCCTCCATTTAAGAAGTGAGTGTTGGAACCAAGTTGGTTTTATAATTAGAGTTTTGATGATAACAAAAGTATTTTATAAGAACAATGTATTTGACTTCACAGAGTATGAAAGAAGATTCGCTTTTTTGAAGACAATCTAAACTAAGATTTGATTCAAATTTATAATTGAAGAAAATCTAACATAAGATTTTATTCATATTTATAATTGAAGAAAATCGAAAAATAAAATTTGATTCAGATTTATAATTGAACAAAATATTTGACAAGGTTGAAAAGAAGATTTCATCAAGATTTTTCTAAACAAAATACGAACATGATCAATCTAAAGAATTTACAAACTCAATTTCAACAAAGTACGGATATAATCAATCTGAAGAATTTACAAACACAATATGAACAAATTATGAACAAAATCAATCTGAATAATTTACAAACTCAAACTGAACAAAATACGAAAATAATCAATCTAGAAGAACTGCTCATATTGGATTCAGAAATAAAGAATTGGCTAAATAACGTATTATCAAAAAACATCTTGACCAACCTAAGAGTGAAGATACAATTCAGAATTAAATAAGGACTAAATTGAAGCCCAATTTTATCTATAAACAGATACTCAAGGCTGATGAAAAACGTCATCAAAAATCAAAAAAGAGTAGAAGAACTCATAAACTCAAAACTTCAAAATAATCTTAGAGTTCAAAAAGAGAAACACATGTTCAGGTTAGATATATTTTCTAAGTGTTTTTTATTAGAGTGTGAGAGTTATTATTATTATTATTAACTTTGTTATAAGCAAACAGTTAAAGTTCCCATCTTTTGTATCCATCCCAATATTGGTTTGATTCCTTCTTCAATCTGGGGTTGTTAGGTTGTTAGGAGAAGACTTGACTTGTAGGGTCAAGGTGGTTAGTTCCTCAAAAGTCTAAGGTTGTTAGACTGTTTGGGAAGACTTGCTTGGAGGGTCGGGTGCTTTGTAATTCAAGCTATTTGAATTAGTGCAATAAAGCCTTTTGAATGAAGGGACTGGATGTAGCCAAGTTAGTGGTGAATCAGGATAGCTCTATGTGTCCAATTATTTATGTTTTCATAGTTTGCTGCCTTTGAACCCGACTGCTTCTTATCTAAGTAATTCATAAAAACAAACCAGCCTTCATCAAATTAGCAAAAAGTTATCAACTTTGCCACACACAATTCAACCCATTTCTCATGTTTGCACCTTCAGTAAGAAGGTCCAGCTTGTGGTTGACTTCATGCAGAGCAATTTGGGCTTCTAGTTGTTCAAGAACAATGTCACTCCCCATCGAGGCCACTTTAGATGGTGGGAATTCCTTGTTCTCAGGAGAGGAAGTTGACTTCCTTATTCTACCAAAAGGCGAACCATGATCAATCGCAGATGAGTTTGAGAAACATAAAGGATAAACAAAAAGAAAAACACAGGGAGTTGAGAGAAGACTAAAGAGACATAGGTAAGGGAAATATAAACATTTGAGGTATAAATATCCAGATATCTCGCAAAGGAAACGAAAACGTTGTGGAAAAATGAGACGAATGATGAGGGTGGGAAGGAAAAATGAAGAATGAGACAACGATCAAACACAGTGTTTGAAAGACACTTTAAAACACGTGGGATGATTTAGAGTTAAAAAAGGAAAAAGAAAAAGAGTTGTGGTTGAGGAAAAAAAATAAAATAAAAAAATTTAAAGAAGAAAAGAAAGAGAGGAATAAAGTTTTTAAAGAAAAGTAGAGGAGAGGAAGAGAATTTTGAAAAACATAGAGGAAGAAAAACACGAGTCCGCAGAGAATAAAATAGAACAGAAGATAGAAACAGGAAGGTTAGAAAAGATGATAACATTTATTCAATTAATAACTCATATTACACTTGTAACACATACATACTAGATTACAACTTCAATACTTCTTTAGTAAGAGTCTTCCTTCTTTGAACTTTTATCTCATACAGTGATGACGAAGTCCTCATGTTCAGTTTCCCACCTTCGAACTTGTCAGACGTAACTAACGAAAAGGAGATGATGTAGTATTCCCTTTCCTTTATTTATTTTGACTTGTTTGGTGGGACTTTCTTTGAATAAATATTTGGAGATATATTCTTCCAAAGATAAATCTTTCCTAAGTTTGTAAGTGCTCTAACCTTTCTTCACTATTGCTTTCAAATTTTCATCAAATCTAAAGGATTCAAAAAAAATGGCACAAGTCTTTCAATACTCTTTTTCTTACATCTGTCTTGTACTTAAGGTATCTAGTGAAAAAAAGGAGACATTGATCCCAAAGGGCTCCACAATGTGAACCATTGAATGCATTTTGTAAACCTTCTTGTTGACAGTAGTTCACAAATGTAACAATTTCAAGATATCTGAACACTTCACCATTCAAATTAAGCAGTTCATGTTTTAAGGAAATATTGAAGTCTTTATGAGAATACAGTGTAAAAAGAAGATCATCTAGGAAGATATAGACTTAATAAAGAATGAGATATTGAACTGGTTTTTTCTAAAAGGTTTCGGGGTTAAAACATTTTGGATAAAACAAGGATTTGAGTTAGGAGAGAAAATTTTTTAACGAAAAGGATGATTTTGAAAAACACTAGAGAGGAGAAAGGTTTAAATAAGCAATGAAGAAAGATAAAAAAAACATAGGTTTTAAAAAACAATTTTTAAAAGAAAGAACACATGTGATACGATCAAGGACAAACAGGAAAGCATAAACACACAAAAACAAAAGCATATAAGGTAAGACAAACAAGTGCACCTAAAATAACGAAATAAATTGCAGAGTACCTGACCGATGACAGTCAAGAGTAATTTAGTAAAAAATTTCCTTTCACTTATCTTACTAGAATTGGTTAAAGTTCTATATCAGATGATCTTCTAACCATTAGTAGAATTAGCTTGGTTCTGATCTTTCTTCTAAATCAGCAGATGCAGTCTTTGGTTCTAGTGTTTTGATTTGGTATACATGAGTCTCAGATAATGAGTTAAGCACATTATACACCAGAGGCAAAAATCTTGTCCTGAAACATACAGAGGAATGGCTTCAGACCTATGAATCTCATCAGATGAAAATATTTGTTCCATCAAATGAATGAAATTTCTACTTACTCCAACAATGAACTTATGCTTGCTTCTTCCTAGAGGATAATGATAAGATGATTGATTCTGTTTGACCTACCTGTTTTAAGCACTATTGGATTTTGTCTTGATTTTAACCAAGAACCCTTTGAGTGTGTCCTCCCATCTATGTTATGTTGTAGAACTTCAACATGTTGTCATTTAACCTTCCGAAAATATGGTGTTGGATGAGAGCTTGCATTACTGACCAATTCTTCTAAAGGGTTACTTGCACATTTGATAGCATTTCAGCAAGTGTACTGAATTGTTGCAAGTAATAAATAAAACGATACTACCGAGTGTTGAACTCAAGGGTTGTGTTATACTATCGAGTTATTTTAATTACAAATATTGAACAAAAAGTTTCTAAATTGATTGAAATAACATATTAACCTAACAAGAGTAATAGAATTGAACTTTTATAATAAGAAAAATGTCAAGCAAAAGTTTCACTTCGAATCCAACCTTGGTTTCTAATTTGATTCTAGTTACTAAATTCCTTTATTGAACTACTACATAATTCTCTTTATTATTCTTGCCTTAATGTCTTAGTGACATAACCTTTAATTCCAAAGTAACCCCTAATTCGTTAGTGGATTTAAGATTAGAATTAAGCTTTACAATAAAAGAATTATCTTATTAAACTATTATCTCTGCAAATAATTCAGTTGGTTTCATGACCTGCATCTATCCCTAGACTATAATATCGTGAATTTCTCATCTCAAGCATTAGTAAAGTCCACTTTCATTTCAGAATACAAATCGTAAAATAGTTTAAAGTTGATTAAGCAGTAAAAAGCATTAAGCACTAAGATGCAAAAAATAATTCAATAAACTCATTCATATAACTAAAAATCAAATCAAAAATACAAGGGTTTCATTTTGTTTCAATCATCCCTAATAAATAGGGTTTAGTTACTCATAAAAAGATACAAAAGATAGAGATTAAAGAAGAATTACAAGAAAGATTCATGAATGATTCTTGATAAGACTCCTTCAATGTTATTAGAACCAGCCTTCTCTGAGTTTCTCTGCTAGGGCACACATGTCTAAACTTCAAAATAGCCAAAGCGATACCTACAAAATGAGAAAACGCATCTTTATGGATTCTACCACGCGTCATGCGCCTCAGGCGTAAGCAATTGCGCTCCCAACGCACCTGGGTAGAAACAAGATGTGAAAATACTGTAGAAATGTGCCCCGAGCACAACCATTTGCGATTCAGACGTACTTCATCTGTTGTCTAACATTAACTACATTTTTGTCCTCTTTTGAGTCTGAATTTGGTTTTGGTATCTTCATGAAAGTTGTAGCTATGGATTGTAACTTTCATTTGCACTTTGTTTGACTCCAATTGGACATCTACAACTCTAGATTGTAAATATGCAAGAATGCTTATGTTTTTTATGAAGACAAAGACCATGCAAAGTGATCAAGTTGCAAGAATGCTTATGTCTTTTATAAAGTTTTTGACAAAAGCTAAAGTTGTATTCGACTACATATATGTGTAGCCGAATACAGATGAAGTCAGTAGCAAAAACTGCACATCTGTATTCGACTACAGCATGTTGTAGCTGAATACAAACTCAAGTCAGTAGCTAAAATAGCATTTTTTTTATTTGACTACAGGATGTCGTAGCCGAATACAAATACCAAGTCAGTAGCTAAAATAGCATTTTTGTATTCGACTACAAGGTATTGTAGCCGAATACAAAATCAAGTCAGTGGCAAAATTCACTCATCTGTATTCGACTATAAGGATTCGTATTCGAGTACATGCTTAAAATTGTCTAAAAAATCTGAACATTACAGAGGTGTATTCGACTACACATAGGTTGTAGCTGAATACAATTGCAAAACAATGTGATTTTTCAGGTCTGATTGATTCTGGATCATTACATATATTCATCAAACTTCTTGGGAAGATTGCCACAGATCTGAATTGATGTTTAAGGAGTATAAGTACTTCTTAGTTTTAGATTTAACTTAACAACTTTTTGAACAACTTTTAAAATAATTTTCAGAATTATTAAGATTCATTAAAAGTCATACTTTCATATTTCAAGTACATGTTTTACATTTTAATATCATTGAGAAAGGTTATCTGTTGTACTTGAAATTATATTAGACTGTGATCATTATACAAGAAAGCATTATTTGTTATATCTTCTTGATTTCAGTCAAAACCATTATTGTAAATTAACTCAAGTTAGTGTGTTGTTTGAAGAAAGTGGTGTACTTTCTTCAAGTGTTGTAAACTAAGATAGTGGTGTCGTATCTTAGATAGATTGTTAGGAGTTAGTCACTTAACTCTTAGACTTAGACTTGTACCTATTCTAACAATAATTGGAAAATCTCTTGTGCTGTGCAAGAGGACTGGACGTACCCTTGGTTATAAGGGGAACCAGGATAAATCCTTTGTGTTCTTTATTTTTCCGCCACTTAATTTTTACTTCACTTATCATAAGTCAGAAAAATAATCCACTAAGTCTCTAAAAACCAGAAAATTTCTAAACACCTAATTCACCCACCCCCCCTCTCTCTTAGGTGCGTCTCTGAACTTACATAGATATGGCTGAAATACTCCACATAGGTCATGTTGATTTCTCACCAAAATTTAGCACTACACTAAAGCAAAAAAACAAAGCAAAACTACGAAAAATCTCTACTTAATCAATGAAATAAAAGCATAATCATTTCGTCAATTCCAAGAAATAAAATCAACAAAATATATCAAATAATTCTCTTAATTAACTAATGATTAAAGATAAAAAAACACCTAAAACAATGAAAAATATGCATATGATAAAGAGTTATCATAACCCCAACATTAGCTTGTTGCTTGTACCCAAGCAACAATTAATTTGAAATTAGGTACAATTAAAATCAAGTTTAAACTCAATTACTCATATCAAATAAAAGTTGTTCCTCAATGTTCTAGCTACTAAAAAACATTCATCATGCTCAAAGGTTGTTTACATCTCACAAAAAAGAAAAACAAAACAAAACCATTTGTAAACTTAGTATTCATTCACCAAGTTCACCTTTCTCTTCACACAATCTCACTAAAATTATCTAAAGTGTTTAGAAAGGGTTATGAATTTATCACTCAAATCCTAGAACACGCATCACGCTACCATAAGCTTCAAAAAGTTCTAGTTAGTAATCACAATGTAACAAACACATGCACTTTTGTAGGACTTTTGGGTTGTAATGGGGCTTAGGTAAGGGTAGGAAATTTTTGGGAAAAAAGGCTTGTACTACTTAGAGTTACGTACACATTTTCAAATTATTCTACCTCTTTTTTTTTCTTCAAATTTTCATTGTGGAGATTTTAAAACATTGCCAAAGGAACCAAGAAGTTGTTATTTATCAAAGTACACAAACTGATTTTTTTTCTTTTTCTTCTTTATTATTATTATTATTATTATTATTATTATCATTATTATTATTATTATTATTATTATTATTATTGAGAACTACCACCCCAAACTCAAAAGGTTGTTGTCCCATGAGCAACCCCAAACATAGAACTTTACCAAGACGAGACAAAACATTACCTACCTAACTCTAAGTAAGGTGATTTAATTAAAGTCAGGTACTTGTCTTGTATTGTGACTAGTAACCAAAAGAAAATGTCAAGGCTCAAAGGGGCTAGCAAAGGATAAAATTTGCATAGAGTAGTTAGAAAGGCTCAAACGACCAAACAAAATTGCCTTAGTGTATGCATAAATCACAAGTGATTCAAGTCATGATTAGTGCAAATTCTGAAGGGATAATATATGTTTGGATAATCCCACAACAAAAAATTAAATTGTTTCAGCTCAAAAGCTCACAGCTAGGATAATAAGACAGTGTATGAACTATCTAAATGATGCCAAACATGTCACTGCAATTTGTTTTTAAAGAATGTCAAGATTTCCACAACCAAAAAGTATTCAAAAATGTATGCATAAGTGAAACTCATCTAAATAAACAATGAATGTGATCAAAAAATTAGAATTTAAAACTCAAAATCACAAACAAATAACTTAAGACCAACTTTAAGCTGTTAAAAATTCTTCATCATAGTGCACATTTACACACAATTAAAAAGAAACAAATTCAAATAACAAAAGTAATATTGCAAAAATAAAAGTTGCCTCTACCTATGGGTTGCCTCTCACGAAGCGCTTTTTTAAAGTCATTAGCTTGACGCCTCAACCATAAGTAAATAAATTATAATTCAATAGTGATATGGCAATCCACGACAACGGCGCCAAAATCTCGATAGCGTTTCTGCAAGTGTACTGAATTGTTGGAAGTAATAATTAAAATGGTAGTACCGAGTGTCAAACTCAAGGATTGCGTTATACTATCGAATTAACTTTAATTACTAAAATTGAAAAAAAAAGTTTCTGAATTGATTGAAATAATATTTGAAACTAACAAGAGTAATAGAATTGAACTTTTATAATAAGAAAAATGTCGATGATGAGTTTCAATTCAAATGCAACCTTGGTTTCTAATTTGATTCTAGTTACTAAATTCCTTTATTGAACTATTATCGAACTCTCTTTATTATTCTTGTCGTAATATCTTAGTGATAGAACCTTTAATTCCAAAATAACCTTTAATTCCTTAGTGGATTTAAGATTAGAATTAAGCTTTATAGTACAAGAATTCTCTTATTAAACTATTAACTCTGCAAATAATTCAGTTGGTTTCATGACCTGCATCTATCCCGAGACTACAATATCGTGAATTTCTCATCTCAAGCATTCGTAAAGTCCACTTCCATTTCAAAATACGAATCGTAAAATAGTTTAAAGTTGATCAACCAGAAAAAAGAATTAAGCACATAGATGAGAAATATAATTCAATAAACTCATTCATGTAACTAGAAATCAAATCATAAATACAAAGGTTTCATTTGTTTCACTCATCCCTAATAAATGGGGTTCAGTTACTTATGCCAAAGATACATAGGATATCAAAATTTGAACATACATCCTAGATCATTGATGTTTTTAAACAACTTCTCCATGTGTTGGTTAGTTTCATTGTTGAATTACATTATAATGTTTCCATTACTTTGCACTGACATCCACTAATACTTTTTTCTATTAGTGGATAAATTTGAGTATTAGCATATTGACTCTTTTCACTGATTAACTCATTGTGCCTTATATAAGCATATGAGTTTTGTCCAGTTTTTCATTGAAGAGTTTCAAGAGATACAACCATAAGTCATAATAAAATTGAAAGAATTTTCATAACATATATAAACAGATCTTAGCAGAAAAGAAACAAAAAGTTTCAATTTTCTATTTAAAAAAAAGCTAACCACGTGATGAAGTATTTTCTTAGATAATTTTAATCTAAGATAATATCTCTCATATAGATATTGTAAAATAGGAAACTCAAGAAATAGAGGTTTGAAGTGTGTTTCTTTTTAAAATATTTTTAGTGTGATTATGCTATAGTAAGGAAAAGAAGACAAATAAGCAAAAATAAAACAGAATAAAACAACCAATGTATCCACTAGTTCACCATAGAATTACAATTTCACTGAACACCTACTAGTCAAACTGATTGTATTCAAGTGTTCCCAACCTTCTAGCTTAGTATAGTCCAGTTGTTGAGGAGGGATGACATAATTGGGATAGGTTACAAGAGAATAGATTTAGGAATTCTAAAAAAAACTCTCACAGGAGAGTACTTACTAATTTGTTCTCTCATAAACTTATCTCAGCACTTAGGTAAAACGAGTGATTAAGAGAAAGAGTGCAGAAGAGGTTGTATATTCTTATAGTTATACATTTCTTGTTCTCCAAATGAGGAATTCACGTCTTCTTATAGAGATCGTTTAGCGTTTCTTCCTGTTTGTAAGAAATTAGCATAAATTATGAAATTTTCATATCATATCTTGTGAGACTGATTTTCCATAGAAAACTTTCCAAAACAGATCCTTGTAATCAATTAAGCGTATCACGGTATGAAGACGAGGAAGCAGAGGATACGATGATTAGATCATGTCTAATAGACCTTCATACAAACAACATATTCAGGTTGTTCATCGGAGGATGCACAAAGGCTTGAAGTCATGATGTGATTATCATAGGCATATAAACACTTGCTTGTCAAAGTTGCATTCATTACAGGCAACTGAAATAGAATATATCATGTATTTCTAGAGTCATTAGAACCAAAGCATTGCTTGCATTATCAGAGTCAACAATAACAGAGTGTCACGTGTTGGAGCGTGTTCACCAGACTTAGAAAAATGGAATGAAGTGAAGTCTTATTGTTCCTTAGTCTTAGTTCAATCATCAGAGGATATAGCATAAAATTCTACAAAATTCACTAGATCTAGGAACTGGACATTTAATCAAAACGCTAGTGCTTTAAATTAATCCCACAAACTGATTTTGTTATCATCAAAACAAGTAAGGGTCATACTTCTTCAAACCAACTTAGTTCTAACAATCTCCCCATTTTTTATGATGACAAACATCTACTTTTGTGAACAACTTTTAAATTTAATAAAGTATAAAATAGTTACAGAAAAGCTCCCCCTTAGAATGTTCAAGTTTAAAATTCATAAGATGAAAGATATTCTGACAGAGAAGTTTAATGTACATTAGTAACAGAAGTTCCTAAAGACAAAATTCATTGCTAAAATTTCTCATAAATACTTCTCCCTCTTTTGTTATCAAACAAAAAGAGAGGGAAAAATTAGAAAATATAGAGAAGTTAAAAACATTACAACAAAATACAAAGAAAATAAGTAACTAAGGGTATGGATTGGTGTGCCTGGGCCGAATTAAGCTAAGGGTATTTTGAATATCCTCTTTAATAACTTTTGGCAGTTTTTCCCTAAATGCCCAGTCTTGGCTTCCGGTCGTTCAAAATCTTCCTTTTTGACAAATTGAGAGGGATCAAACATGCAGCCAAAGGGAGTTGCAAAGAGACTTCTAGAAATAAAGCGTGCATACCCTAAAGCAACAGCAAGAAGAGCATCAAGAGTGTGTATCGCAATCTTTGGGATGAGCGCATGAAGCTATAACGGTGCTACCGGAGCAACTACTTGAGGCTATAAAAGAACGCCGCCAGAAGAAGATGAAGCATCCCTTGATGACCCTATTGATGCGGCTGTTAGAAGCTTTCTGTACGTTTGCTCTTGACTTTCTGAAGCTGAATAAACCATAATCAGATTATCTCAGCTGTTTGTTTGAAAGTTGTAGAGTTTTGTGAAGCCAACTATAGTCCATGATCCTTGTTGTCCTGAATCCAGTTTTTGTTAAAGGATATGACTTTTTTCCACTTATTTGAAAAAAACATTAGGATCCAAACTTTAAGCATTTCTATTCCAGGTGGAGGTAATTTGGGCAGTAAGGAAGGTTTGGAGATCTGGGAAGCTATAGAAAATGGATTTTGTGAAGGGAATGAGAGCAAAAGGGATGGGAGAGGTAGCATAGTCAAAGGGGAAATGCGTGTAGGGAGATGTAGAGGAGTCGTTTGATGATGTATCAAAGACTAGGTCAACACGAACTAGCGCGGCCAGCGCAACTTCTTGGGATATAGATGTACATAACTTGGTGATGTGGGGTGAGGAGCTAGGGTGGAAGAGGTATATGGTGGAGGGATAGCAAAGGACGTAGGTGTTTGAGTAGGAATGTTAGGCATGTGTGGGAGAGGATGGGTTTTGTATCGGTGGGATGCAAAATGTTCAGCCAGGGTAGCTTCTATTGGAACAAAGTTGGTTTTATACTTAGTGTTTAGATGATAATAAAAGTATTTTATGAAAACAATATATTTGACTTCGAAAAGTATGAAAGAAGATTTTTGTTTTTGAAGAAAATCTAAAATATGATTTGATTTAGATTTATAAATTGAAGAAAATCTAAAATAAGATTTGATTCAAATTTATAATTGAAGAAAATCTAACATATGATTTGATTTAGATTTATTATTAAAGGAAATCTAAAATAAGATTTGATTCAAATTTATAATTGAAGAAAATATTTGACCAAGTTGAAAAGAAGATATGGTCATGATTTGAAGAAGATTAGATCAAGACTTGAAAAATATTTGATCAAGACTTGAAAAATATTTGATCAAGACTTGAAAAATATTTGACGAAGAGTTGATCAAGATTTATCTACAACAAAATATGAACATAATCAATCTGACGATTTTTACAAATTCAATCTGAACAAAATACTAACAAAATCAATCTGAACAAATTTACAAACACAATTTGAAGAACACATCATTCAAAACTAAAAAAGGACTAAATTGAAGCCAAAATTTTAACTATAAATAGATACTCAAGGCTGAAGAAGAAGAACATCGAAAATCAGAAAAGAGTAGAAGAACTAATAAGCTCAAAATTTCAAATTGATCTTGGAGTTCAAAGAGAGAAAAACTTGTTCAAGTTAGAAATATTTTTTAAGTGTTATTTTCTTAGAGTGTGAGAGTTATTATTATTACCAGCCTTGTTAGAAGCAAACACTTAAAGTTCCAATCTTTTGTATACAACCTGATAGTGGTTTAGTTCCTTCTTCAATTTGGGGTTTTCAGGTTGTTAAGAGAAGACTTGGCTTGAAGGATCAAGGTGGTTAGTTCCTCAAAAGTTTGGGGTTGTCAAACTGTTTGGGAAAACTTGGCTTGTAGGGTCAATGTGGTGTTCTTCCTCAAAAGTCTTGCGTTGTTAGGCTATTTGCAAAGACTCGCTTGGAGGGTCATGAGTTTTGTAATTCCAAGTATTTGAATTAGTGGATGAAAGCCTTCATGGGACTAGATGTAGCCAAATTCATGCTTTCATTCAATAATTTATGCTTTCATTGTTTGTTGCTTCTGAACCCGAATGCTTCTAATTTAAATAATTCATAAAACAATTCAACCCCCCTTCTCATGTTTGCACCTTTAGTTGGCATCATAGCTCGGTCTCAAAGCTGAGCACTTTACAGTGTTTGAAGAAAGATCCAAGGGTTCAGTTATCTAGATTCAGTGAATCAACAGATGAAGAAATTGAGGTATTTTTTGAATTTACTCGATCTGATTTCATTACTGCTATAAATGATTTTTAATTAAGAATCACAAATTGTATTTAAAACTAAAAACGCATATGAAAGAAAATACAAATCGAACTGAAAAAGTTAATGTTTTAAAGAATCAATATGTTGAATTTAAAACAAAAAATGCAACTCTGAAAACTGATATTATTGAACTTAAAACATACAAAACAACTCTGAAAACTGATATTACTGAACTTAAGATAGATAATGCAACTCTGAAAACTGATATTACTGAACTTAAAACGGAGAACGCAAATTTGAAAACAGATATTGCTGAACTTAAGGCTGAAAATCTAACTCTGAAAAGTAATTATAGTTCAACATCAATTGAAAATACCACATGTATCTTTGATAAGCATGAAGAAGTATTTCAAAATTTTCTTAGTATGGAAAGAAGCAAGTATGAATCTATGATTTATAGTGTTAGTGGGAATGGTAAAAAAGGAATAGGATTTCAAGAAAAAGTAACTGAACCTAAGTTTGTTCACTTTGATGATTTATGTACTATTTTCTATAAGAAAGGTCACACTAAAATATCTTATCCTATGCAACCACATGGAAAGACAAGAAACCTTTAATAACTAACAAACAAGGACCCAACCAAATTTTGGTGCGAAAAGATAAAATTGTTTATGTTGCAGATGTTCTAAGCAACCAAATTGAGACACTAGTCATGGTGCCTGGTCAATGGATGCTTGCAATATATGAAGGGAAAAAGGTCTATGTTCCAAGACTTAACAAACAGAAGGCAACTGACTTTGGTGGAAGAATAACTAGTCAGCACAATACCAATCAGAACCAGAATCATATGATGAACCAGAAAAATCTGAAGTATCAACAGAATCAAAACTGACAGAGAAATCACACATATCAACAAAATCAAATCTGGAAGAGAAATCGTGCATATCAACAAAATTGGAACTACCAGAAGAATCAGAATTACCATCAATTCAAAAATTACTAGAGGAACCTGATACATCAGTAGAAACAGAAGTGTCAGATTAACAATCAGAACCAGGAGATTCTTTGAACACTCCAATCAAATTCATCAAGACTATAAACTTTGATAGGAATGAAAATCCCTTCTTCTAGACCCTCTAACCAGAGTATGTGCAATTTCAGAATCTGATAACCAAAAAAGAACAAATAAGAGGGTTTTCATAGTGAAACTAAAACTGTTGAGATATAGGTTATATCTTTCTTTAAATATAATTATTGTTTGATATTATGTTTACAATGATAACAAGAAGCTTGATCTTAAAAATCAAAGCAAGATAAGTATTTTGTAGCTTCTGAAAAATTTACAGGAACCAGGAGATCACAAAATGTGAACATTTGCGCTAAAGTAGCATACAAGTTTGGATTTCATAAACAACTCCAAACCACAAGAAACAAAACTGATTTTTTTTATTATATTGATTCCATTCTTCAATTATTTGATTTATATTATGTTATATGACAAACAACTTGAACTTCAAAAGTCAAAACAAGTTGAGGATGTTGTAGGTTTACTAGAACCAAAATAAGAGGATACATACAAACAAACTAGAGGAACCTAAAATATCTGAGGATACAAGCAAAATAGAAAAAGATGAATATGATCAACTCAAAAACAGTCAAGATAAGTTAGAAGGAAAATCTGGATAAAAGTACAAGTCATCTCATCCTGAAACTCGAATCATTGGAAGTGCAAGTGATCCTTTGAAGACCAGATCATCACTAAAAGATATCATTTTGTTTGGCTTACTCTCATCAATTGAGCCTACCACTGTTGATGAAGCATTGGCAGATGATGGACGGATTCTTGCAATGAAAGAAAGAGTTAAATGAATTTAAGAGGAATGATGTTTGGGATCTAGTACCAAGATCAAAGAAGAACAATATTGGAACCAAGTGGGTTTTCATAAATAATCTAAATTAAAAAGGTGAAGTGGTCAGAAACAAGGCAAGACATGTCGCACAAGGCTATAGTCAGCAAGAGGGCATTGATTATAGTGAGACATTTGCTTCAGTGGTCAAGTTAGAGGCTATTTGTATCCTACTTTCTTTTGCTGCAAATAATAACATTACATTATTACAAATGGATGTTAAAAGTGCTTTTCTAAATGGTTATTTAAGTGAAGAAGTCTATGTTAAACAACCCCTAGGTTATGAAAGTTCTAAATTTCCAAATCATGTTTTTAAACATAAGAAATCTCTGTATGGTCTAATACAAGTACCAAGGGCATGGTATGATAAAATTAGTAACTTCTTGCTTAAAAATAACAATGAAAGAGGACAAGTAGATAATACATTTTTTAGAAAATCAATAGGAGATGACATTCTTATTATTCAAATTTATGTTGATGACATTATTTTTGGATCTACTAATGGTACTCTTTGCCAAGATTTTTTTAAATTGATGCAACTTGAATTTCAAATTAGTATGATGGGAGAACTTAAGTTCTTCTTAGAAATACAAATTCAGCAAAGTGAAAAAGTTATATACATTCATCAAACTAAATATACAAAAGAGCTTCTAAAGAAGTTTAAGATGATTGATTGCAAACCTATGGCTAAACCAATGCACCCTACTTGTTCACTAAAAAAGGATGATTCAGGCCAAAAAGTTCATTAAAAAACCTATAGAGGAATGATAGATCCCTACTTTACCTTACCGCTTTCAGACCTCACATCATGTTTAGTGTATGTGTATGTACAAGATTTCCAGCTAACCCTAGGGAATCACATTTAACTGCTATTAAGAGAATCCTCATATACCTAAAAGGCACTACCAACCTTAACTTATTCTACAAGAAATCTCCTAACCACAAATTGAGTCGATATTGTGATTCTGATTATCCTAGAGATAAACTTGAGAGAAAGAGCACTACTGGAAATTGCACCTTTCTAGGTGACAACTTAATATATTGGTCAAGTAGGAGACAAAATACCATTGCAATGTCAACAGTAGAGGTTGAGTACATTTCAGTAGATGGTTGCAGTTCTCAACTACATTGGATGAAACATCAACTAGAAGACTACAAAATCCTAGAAACAAACATTCTCATCTATTGTGATAACACTTAGGCCACTTGTCTAACCAAAAACCTTATCCTACATTTTAGAGCTAAACACATAGAGATCAAACACCGCTTCACTAGGGACTTTGTTCAAAAAAGGGTTCTAAATAGTCAGTTTGTAGACACTGAACACCAATGGGCTGACATATTTACAAACACTACCTAAACATAGCTTTCTTCATCAAGAAAAACCTAAACCTTACCTTTATAACTAACTGATGTTGTGATAGCTTCAAAGTAGTTTATCTTTACATTAGTTTTTATATTTTATTTTAATATATTTATGTTATTAAAAAAAACAAAAAAAAGACACAGACAAAAAACAAAGATAACAAAAAAAAGGGCAAGTTTCACTTTCAAGAATTTTTGTCTGATGACAAAAGGGTAAGCAAATATATTTGATAAAGTGGGGAGAGAATGATACTTAGACTTAGGGGGAGCCCTAAGTCAAGGGGAGTCAAAGAAATATAAAGAAAAGTTTTTATCAAAAATACAAGTTTTGTTCAGATTTATAAATTAAAGAAAATCTAAAATGTGATTTGATTTAGATTTATAATTGAAGAAAATCTAAAATAAGATTTGATTCAGATTTATAATTGAAGAAATTCTAAAATAAGATTTGACTCAAATTTATTATTGAAGACAATCTAAAATAAGATTTGATTCAAATTTATAATTGAAGAAAATATGAAACAAGATTTGATTCAAATTTATAATTGAAGAAAATCTTTGACCAAGTTCAAAAGAAGATATGGTCAAGATTTGAAGAAGATTTGATCAAGCCTTGAAAAAGATTTGATAAAGACTTGAAAAATATTTGAAGAAGATTTGATCAAAATTTCAAGAAGATTTGATCAAGATTTCAAGAAGATTTGATCAAGATTTGTATAAAATTTATCTACAAAAAAATATGAACAGGATCAATCTCACGAAATTACAAACTCAATCTAAACAAAATATTAACAGAATCAATCTGAAGAATTTACAAACTCAATCTGAAGAAGATATAATTCAGAATTAAATAAGGACTAAATTGAAGCCCAAATCTTAATTAAAAATATATACTCAAGGCCGAAGAAGAAGAAGAACATCGAAAATCAGAATAGAGTAGAAGAACTCATAAGCTCAAAATTTCAAATTCATCTTGGAATTCAAAGAGAAACACTTGTTCAAGTTTGAAATATTTTATGAGTATTCTTTTCTTATAGTGTGAGAGTTATTATTATTATAAGCTTTGTTAGAAGCAATCACTTAAAGTTCCAATCTTTTGCATCCAACCCGATAGTGGTTCAGTTCCTTCTTCAATCTGGGGTTGTCAGGTACTTAGGAGAAGACTTGGCTTGTAGGGTCAAGGTGGTTAGTTCCTCAAAAGTCTGGGATTCTTCCTCAAAATTTTGGAGGGTCAGGTGTTTTGTAATTCAAGGTATTTGAATTAGTGGATGAAAGCCTAATTCATAAAAACCAACCAGCCTTCATCAAATCAGCAAAAAGTTATCAACTTTGGAAAACACAATTTAACCCCCCCCCCCTTTTTGTGTTTGCACCTTTAGCTTCAAATATCTCATTCAAGGTGTTAGAGTCAGAAGTAGAAGGGGTGACATGTGTAGGATTAGAGGGAGGTATAACTATGTTAGTTTGTGGAGGAGAGGGTATGGAAAGTGTTGATTCAGGTTTAAGGTGGGGGATAGGAACTATTTGCTCATAATTTGAATGTACCTTCTCTTTCTTCCTCTGAAGAGGGTTGTCGTTTCTTCATCGGCGATGGGTGCTTCTTCCTCAACCTCTTCCATCTTCAGAGTATGGAAAACTCTTTTCCTTTTATTTTCAAACACTTGTGCAGCTTGAGGTAGGGGTAGACAAATTGGGGCCATAGCTTGGCCAAACTGACAAATCTGTAAATATTTCATAACAACTTGTTATACTGTGCAAATATGGGAGAAAATAAGTCATCAACTCAGAGGAAGCGGACTGAGAGCTACTAGCTTGACCTGTTTAACGTCTAGTGTCACCACTAGGTTGAATACAATGTTTGGGAGATACCATTCTCATCTTAATGAGGTTGGAGATCTTGAATATGGTAGTCGATGAAGAGACAAAGTGTTCCTCTTTAACAGATCCTTTAGCTTCTTCTAGAGTCTGAATAAGAGAAGTACGCCTGAGTACTACAGTTATTAGTCTAGGGTAGGGAATAGACTTAATCTTTCTTGTCCTAGAGTTGATGACACATGACTTCATGTGTTCCAAGATCATGTAGGGAAAGTTTGTCTTGATCCTTTGAGAGATGTTCCACATTAGACCCTTGTGATCTTTGGTAACATGGTCCACCGACACACCTTTGGGCACCACACACCCAATTGGAATTTTGAACAGAACTTTGTACTTGGGTTTGAGGTGTAAAGACTTAGAGTTCATCTTGGGGTCTTCAAATAGCTCTTTGTTGATTCTAAATGAGCCAACACTTGAATCATACCCATTTTCAAGAAGCATGCCTTCATTTGGGCATCTGATGATGGCAACAAGGGATTGTTGAGTGATCTTCATGGGGAGACCCAACATGGTGCTTTATACCTCATCATCTGAGATTGCATCAGCGAACCTCCAAAACTCTTTCACTACAACATCCAAGGTGACTTCTTGTTCTAGGTTGAAATACTAAACCAACACACTCTAGTAAGGTCCTCAATGAAGTCGAATTCATTCTCAACTAGGTTTGCGAAGTCAAGTTTCATTTAGTGAAAAATCTCAAAATGATCTAGATTGCATAGTAGTGTGGGAACATAGGAGATGTTTTTGGTTAAGGGGATTGAAGAGGAGCTTGAAGCTATTGAAGCAGGAGCGATTCAGGGAGAACGAGGAAGTTCAACGATTTACAAAAAAAATAAGTGTAGGAGTTGTGAGTGATTGTGACTAATGAATAATATTAAGAGCCAAAAACGGTTGACTTTTCAACGCCAGTACTAGTACAAACGCATGAGAGCACCTGTAAGAGTATCACACCTTACAAGAAGAAAATTGTTCATATTCAAGATTAATTGAATTTAGATTGACCAAAGGCACAAATAAATTCAATATCATCGCACGTAGCGCATACATATAGTTAACCATTCAATCTATTTTACCAAAGGCAAAGCATATGGAGGATTCAATTTCATTCTTTAATAAACAGAACGTTTAGATGTTTCTGTATAAGACTCAATTTGTCCTCAACAAGGGGTTTTATGAAAATATTAGCCCGCTAATGATCAGTGTTAAAAATTTAATGTCTAAAATACCCTTCTGGATATAATCCCTTATGAATTGATGTTTAATCTCCATATGTTTTACTCTTGAATGTAAAATAAATTTTTTGGTTAAACATATAGTTGAAGTATTATCATAAAAGATAGGAATGTTACTCTCATAAATTTTGAAATCTTTTAGTTGATGCTTCATCCACAAAAGTTCAGTGTTACAACAAGCTACTAGATATATTTTGCGAATCACTCTTTGTCAATCCAAGTTTTGAATGAAATTAAAAAAATTAAGAACGAGAAAATAGGATTGGTCCAAAAACATAAACTAATTCAGGCCAATTCAATAGTATTTCCAGCAATAAGGGATATTTACTCTAACACGGTAAAGTGCTCAATCCAGAGACCAAGCTCTAATACCAATTGAAGGTGCTGGAAAACACAAGAAAAGGGGAGTTTGAATTGTATTTTTCCATTTCTGAAAGATACTTCAATTGCTTTACATAAAAATTTTCTTTATGAAAACATTCAACTTACTTTTATAAAATAGGTTTAGTCATAGTAAAGTTGAATCATAAAGAACTAAGATAAGAGAAATAGAAAGATATAAAGGAAACACATATATTTTTATACTAGTTCACAACATATTGTTTCTACATCTAGTCCTCCCCTTGCAGAGAGATATTGCCTCACCACAGTCGATGACTTAATCCACTATTTCAATTAATAGCATACAAGTATTTTTTACTCTACCTCTTCAGGCTTGGAGTATTTTTCTCTAGCCTCTCCAGGCCAGTTCATAACAGAATTTTTCTACATCTAGTCCTCCTTTTACAAAGAGATATTGCCTTAGCACAATCAAGGGCATCATCCACTATTTCAATTAATAGCATACATGTATTTTTTACTCTGCCTCTTCAGGCTTTAAGTATTTTTCTCTAGCCTCTCCATCATGTCATCGGCTGAACCCATCTTCAACTTTCTGGAAACCTGCCATTGAGGTTCATTAGTGTTGTTGTACCTTTTCAGTTACCTCTAAAGGGTGAGAGAGTTGTTGCCACTATCGAACTGATTTACACCAGTTCTAGATTGTGTCTGAATTGACACAGTTTGTTTCTAGGATTCTAAATCTCATTGAGAGGATGTTATATATCAAGTCCTATATCAGTATAAGTGTATGAAAAAATTTTGACTGATTTACATCAATTCTAATAACTCTCTATTGAAAGGATTTTTCATTCATACTTTTTTATGTTTTCTTGGTTTTTCAGAATTTCTTCTTAACACATTGCTTTTGTCATTCCCTCCCTCTCACACTAGATAGAATGAGTTCTTCTCAAATAGAGAGAAGAAGTATCCATTAAGAATGTTACTATTGAAAATCTTTAATCACCTTTTAAGATATATCTATTTTTAAGATGTATCCATATATATCTTCATGATTGATTTTGCGTATCTTCAATTTAATAAGGCAGGTCTCAGAGGATGGTACTAAAAGAGGATATCCACACTTTTAGACAATTTAACAAATTCAAGATGTTGACCAAAGGATAAATAAACAATTTGTCTTGTTTAGAGACTTTGACTATCAAAGTGTTGACTTTCATCGGAGTCAGACGATACAGTACTTGTCATAGTTATTAGAGGAAAATGATCATTTTGCTTGGCACACCTATTAGAGGCAGACGACCATTTTGCTTGACACATTAATTAGAGGCATACGGTCATTTTGCTTGACACGCTTATATGAGGTTGAACATTCAAATTGTTGCTTGCATTAACGGATTCACCGAAGGTTCGTTTGAGAATGCTTTCATCAGAGTCGGACACAACTTTAACAGCTTCTTCAGAGTCATTGAGAACTTTGTTTAGTGGATTCTCTTCTCCTTGTTCACTAAAGAATCTAGCTTATATTAGAACACAAACTTGTAATGTTTTGACTTGAACTACATATCACAATACTTCTTATTGATATCTTACGATGTACTCTAATAGTAGACATAATTACTTGTTTATTACATGATAATATTCTTTGTGTTTAGAAACACTTATATTATTATCTCTAATTTACTTGTAATTTATGCTACCTTAAAGTAGATAGTCATTAATATAAATATTTGTCATCTAACTTAATCTCCACACTTAGAAAATATAGTTAATGGATAATTGTTCTTTATTTGTTTAGTTTTTTTATCATCAAAACATCTCCTGGAACCAAGTCGGTCCCTTGAACAATTCCTTTGTGTAGTTTTGATGTTAAAAAAGGTATTTTGTGAGAAAAATTTATTGCACTAATGACTTCATTAAGTGTGTAGGAATTAGAACAGGAAAATCAAAAGAAACAACATCAGAATAAGAAATTAGAAGTAGATATCATAAGCAAATGGGAGATTGTTGGAACCAATAATTAGAAAAGGAAATCCAAAGAAACAACATCAGAAGAAGAAATCAAAAGCAGACATTAGAAGCAAATGGGAGATTGTTGGAACCAAGAATTAGAACAGGAAATCAAAATGAAACGACCAGAGGAAATGACAAGACCAGAGGAAACGACCAGATGAGACCAGAGGAACCAAAGTCAAACACAGTCAACGCATGTGATGTTGTGTATGCACATCTACCCCTGGAGATTTTCCTCTTATGACTATTCATGTCATCCTCTAAAGACAGAAACATGTTTCCTGTTAGCATGCCTCTAATGAACAATATTTTTGGATGCCTCTGATGAACAATGTTTCTACATGCCTCTAATGAACAGTGTTTTTGTATGCATATGATGAATAATATTTCTACATGCCTCAGATGAACAGCATTTATGCATCTCTCTAATGAACATAATTTTTTCATGCCTCTGATGACGCCTACTTTCTCCATGACTCTGAAATTCGAAGCTACTATTCAGCCTTCCTCTAAAGCTCATGTTCCGCTAGCTCAAATAATTGCAACATGCTCCACAATGTTGTCTCTGATATGCAGTCTCTGCAGTTGCACTAACTCTGATAATGCAACAAAGGTGAAGTTGCCCATGCCACTAATTCTAAGTCACACAATTTTGCTCTAATAGAATTATTGAAGCAACACAACATCTTTACTCTAACGATCAAGTCAATGATTCTGATGGAGAAAAGTCAACGAATCTAATGGAAGGTTAAAGGCTCTGATAGATTGAGCAAAATACTAAATTGGACTTAGTCGTATCCTTACCTCTGAAGGTCCAAGAACAAGCCCTAATTTGTTCCCACCCAAATCAAACAAAGCGTATGAAGGAAGACTCAAATGAATCAATTTGCAAACGTAATCTGAACAAATACACAAAATATCTTTCTAGAAGAATTGTTCAGATCAGATTGGGAAATAAAAAAATTTATAACGGTCATATTATCAAGATCGTATCAATCTGAACTATGTTTGGAAAGAAATGATTGTTGACTGAGTTGGAAAGGAGATACGATTCAGAATCCTTAAGGGACAAAATTGAAACCCTAGTTTTTCCTATAAATAGTAATCAAATCTAAAGAACAAAAAGACGAACTTAACAAACTCTCAGACATCCTAAAAACCAAAGTCATTTAAAAAAACCTTAAGAGCTCAACCTTTCTAAGTATTCAGAGTATAAGGTTTTAAGTTCTAGCAAAGCACTCGTTCAAAGTAAAATATTTTAAGTGTTGTAGTGTGCGAAAATCATTGTATCAAATTTGCTTAGTAGAAGCAAAACCAAGTCAGTTTCCAACTCATTGTGACCCAGCTCGGTAGTGGCTTTAATGTGCCTCAAGCAATCTATGAATCTCAAGTTGTGTTGAGAAGACTTGACTTGTAGGGTCAAGTGGGTAGTTTTTCTCTAAAAATCAGTATGTTTCAGATTGTGTAGAGAATACTAGACTTGTAGGGTCAAGGTGTGGTTTGCCTTAAAAAGTCTGTAGGTGGCTATTTTGAGAAGATTGACTTGTAGGGTCAGGTGTTGTGTAATTCAAGGTTTTGAATTAGTGGATAAATCATTTTATGTGAGGGGCCTAGACGTAGCTACCAAGTTGGTTGTGAACCATGATAAAATCTTGTGTTGTTTTTACATTTGCATTATCTGTTTTACTGCTACCTCTAATTAGTAAAATTGTTTAAGTCACCAAATCAAAATTAAAATTAAGAAAAGAGTTTTAAATTAGACAAACACAATCCAACCTCATTTCTCGTGTTTGTGCACCTTCAACATCAACCAAAGGATTGTAGCTAAAACCACTTTTGTACTACCATGGTTTAAGCAAGGTTCTGGCTAAGAAAAGACTTGGTTATTAATTGGCCACTTGTGGCCCACCTCTCTTTCCTGGGAACCTACCTGGTGCGCAGTTACAATATGTCAAGTTTCGTTGTGAAGTTTGTCTTAGAGAAATTTGATGGAAGAAACCATTTTGGCTTGACTAAAATTCAAGTCAAAGATTTATTGATACAATCCTAATCACACAAGGTGTTGATTAGCACAAGTGCATTAGTTGACATTGATGCAAGGTGTGCTATGAAATTATGTTTGTTGCTAAAGAACTTCCTAAAAAAGCCGACATATAAGTTACACCATATTTTTCAGCTTGGTTTCGGCATGTAGAAGAAATTCCTAGAGTGGATTAGCTTCAATTGGAAATTCTTGAAGTAGTTTAGCTTCAAGTGTAAATTCATGGAGTGGTTTAACTTCAAGTGGAGTATACTTTTATGGTGAAGTATGATAGTTCTTTTGAACTATGGTAGTTGGTGTAGACAATGGAAGTTGAAGATGCACCAATTTCAATCAAGGTGGAGATTCATGGGTTTGGTTGAAATTGGAGAGATTTGAAAAAATTCCACATTACTTGAAATTGTAAAGAAAGAGAGAGCTCAAGGCTATACATATGAGTTTAGTTTCTCATTACAATTTGCATCAATCAGAAATATTTTAAGTTTGCATTTGATTTTTTTTCTCTTCTACTCTTGTGTTAGAGTATTGTGATATGTAGTTTAAATATTTTCTTTAGAGAGTGTAGATGGACTGAGAGTCATAGGGAGTTTGAGGGAAGTCTATGGATTGTAACAATTTTCACATAATGGTGTTCTCTAGTTGTCATTAGACAACGGTCGTGGTTTTTTCTCCGATTTTGGAGATTTCACATTATTTTCTTGTGTTTTGGTTGTTATTTAAATTTCTCTATTTGTTAATTTTCTCAACATTTATGTCATGTATACAATCAATCATTTGGTTGATTTGGTGATATTAGGAACCATGAGGATAAAAGTGTTTGCACCATTGGTTGAATCATACAACAATGGCAAGAGTCAAACCATATGTTGATGGAGGACCATTGTCAATCTTCCAACAATGTCATTCATTTAGCACCATATGAGAAGTCCAGATACTACGCCATATATAAGTGGGATTGTGACTAATGGCCGCTCCCGAAAAGTTTCTCTCATAAAAGTATTTGACTTTTAAGTTCTGTCACCATAGAATCTGAAAAGTATTTTGATATATATATTAAATAAATTACAAATATAGTACTTTTTTACATGACTTATACAAATATATTTATAATTTTCTTTTACGTGATTTCATGCATTAAAACTGTCGGATAATCATCAATATTACTATTTAACATATATATATATATATATATATATATATATATATATATATATATATATATATATATATATATATATTTCTCAATATAAATCACGGTGTGTATTACATGCGAATAAAAAATAATTAAGAGAATTAATATATTTGGACCAAGGTGCAAAATTGAAAAACTAGAGAGTGCAAAATTAAAAATATTATACAATTATATAATGTAATATTTTTAGGGTATGCAAGTATGCACCCTCACATCAACAACGAAGGTATACACCATTAATGTTGTCATTATTTTCAACAAATTTTTTTGCAACTATATCATTTAGTTCTTATTGCTTTGCACTTGCATCACTTTAAAGTTAATATATTTTCACATTACATTTATGATAATGGTCAATAAATCAATACTTGATAAGCAATAATTCAAAAACATATTTTTTTTCATATATGTAAAATATTCAAATGTAGATATAATTATATCTAATTGTAGAACAAATAAAGTATAATGTTAAAAAAATATAAATGATTAAATTATATATAAAGTCAAACTTTTTGAATCTTCATTGTTTGACATACACACATAAAGCGTGAAGTTGTAATGGTTGTATCAAAATAAATAAATAAATAAATAAATAAAACTACTAAAGAGTTGGAAAATAAAGGTTAGTTATGTGAGTAGCTAGGTGGTCCATAATTAATCACATGTATAACTGCATCAAAGTTAGCAAATTTCACCAAAAAAAATATCTTATTGTTATCCTAAACGAACTCAAAGAAGGAAAGAAAATAAAGATAGTTGAAAGAGTAAGAGACATCAACTAACAACGAGGTGAGGGTAGCTTTCCAAACCTTCTCTTAGGCGTAAGATCCGATGCATCTTATAAAAATAAAATTAAAATGTTCAATGTCCTTTTTTTTTTATAAAATATATGGATGTTGTGCTGCCAAAATATCCATATGCAGCTTTTTTGGGTACAAATATAGTTAAATTAATCTTATGAAAGAAGATCTAATTACCAATAAGTAGATTTTTTTTTATAGAAAAATATTAGTCATCATTATGTTAATTTTGAACTATGAACTTCTTTCTCAAACACTTCTAGGTATCGTACAAAACTACTTGAAATATATCTTGGATATATTTTTGGCTGAAAAAAGTTAGAGACATCTGTATTTTGGTTGAATCATCGTGTTATTCTTATATAAATAAATAAAAGTGATTATTTATTTTTATTTTTAATTAAAAAATATAATTTTTAAGTCTTAGCTCAACTGCGATATTGTTAAGTTTTTGAATATGTTCGCTTGTTTCCTATGTTCACTTGTTTCCTATGTTCACTTGTTCACTATGTTCACTTGTTCACAAAATTAATTCTCTTGTCAAAATTTAAGTTTTTGAATATAAAACTGACGATGTGACAAATATTTCTTGAAATTGTATATGACATTTATATTATAGATTTATCTAAATAATTTCACATCAATAATTTTATCTTGTGTCAAATTTCTTTTTTGTCAAATCACTACTTTTAAGACTAAATATACGTGCATAGACTAAAAACATAAAATTTAGAAAATGAAAGAATTAAAATTACAATTAAATATATAAATTTAATTGAGAGTCTAAATTGCATAATTGGGTAAAATAGGGCAAATGTATTGGAATCTGAAACACCAAATTAAAACATACTCTATCTCTATATATAGATGCAAACTAGGACAGATAAATCACATGCCCAAAAGTACATTCAAGGAAGCTAGCTAGTGGAAATGATTAAAGAAAGAGAGAGAAAAAAGATTGTGATATTTGATAATTATAATAATCCACCAATTCATGAGATCTCTATAACTACCTCTCAACTAATTTCCCTTTATAATATTTTCTTCCATTGTTTCTCTCATTATTTTTTCTTCACCGCCAATTTTATTTTTGCATATCTCCAACATGTCAAATTCAGAGAACTTTCATATCAAAGATGCCAAAGAAGAGTTGAGTAAAAATTTGAAGATACCAACATTGATGTTTGAATATCAAGAAAAAGAAGATGATAAAAAGGAAGAACAAAGCATAGTGTTTTCTAAGCATGACACAACAACATCACCATCAAGAGAACAACAACAAAAGGTGGAAGAAGAAGAAGAAGAAAATGATGGATTTAAAACTCCAACTCATTTGGACTATAGAATCCAAGAAGCAAAGCAATGTCCACAAGCACCAAGAAAACCAAAATCGACTTTGAAAAGAAGGAAATTACCACAATGCAAACACTTAATTGATGTAGAGGTTGAATTATTGTTCCAAGTTCAACACAAAACACTTTCAAGTTCACAACAATGTACCAAGAAAGTTAGGAGAGAATAGACACCCAACATGGGTGCAAATGCAATGACCACTACAATAGTACTTTGGTTAGTGTATCTTAATTATCAAGGAATATAAAATAGCCAAAAATTAGTTCATGTAACTTGATCATATTAAATGAATGAATGATATATAGAAATATTTAACTCCAAATCTTTATTTTTTTAGTTTTATATGTTCATAAAAATACATACTTAGCATTTATCTGAAAAATATAATTATATTCATGGCTTTTAATAAATAGTTAATTTTGCCTCAAAAAAATAAAATAAATAGTTAATTTAGTTTTTGAAAAATCCTGAAATACGAATTTATTGAATATTTTTAGTTTCAAAATTTTGTTAATTTTCAATGTTCAAAATATTGTGATTTTATCAAGATTAAATCCTTGATTAACTAATTTGACTAGTTTTACTTTTGCAAAGAATTTGACTCTTAATTACTTGTATTAATTTTATTGAGTGTGAGAACCATGTGGTTAAGGACTTTTTGTTATGGCTTCTTGAGATCTCAATTGAAATTCTCAAAACACTTTGTTTTTAATGTGTAAAGAAAAAGGTTTTCAAAAGATCACGATACATTAAGAAGTTATGGGCAGAGAGAGAAATTAAAGATCAGTGTGATTGGCACGGAGTTGTAATAATAGTAGAAATTTAATCTTATAGATCAAGATTCATCAAATAAATAGTTATTAAAGTGTATGATTTTGGGTTTCTTTTTAATTATGAGACTCAGTGATTCTTCCTTCTATTTTACGCTTGCATAAGTTGTCTAAGAATCCATAAAATTTAGAAAAAGAAGGACAAGCAATTGTTGTGTTGTGGCAAAATGTATAAAAAGAAGGACAACTAATTAGCAATTTTTGAGGATGGAATCATTACATTAATTCTTCTTGCTCCCGTCGATGGTATTATCAAGCCAAGCAAAGTGTGTATATATTATATATTCGCATCATTTAATGTGAGAAGCTCATATTTCAAGATTACTAGAACATTTGTATTTTATTTTATCTTTTTACGACCCTTGAATTATATCAACATCCTTAGTGTATTTTGTTGAAAGTAATCATCAAACACGCGACCTTCTTATAATTTTATTTTTTAATTTATTCACTTTAATTACTGAGTCAACTTTATATTTTAATATAAAAACTAAATTAAATTGCATTTTATAATATTTTCGAATGCGTAGTTCAGTGATAAGAATTGACACATGAAAAGAGATTTAAAGGTTCATTCTCTAGCACTAATAATGTCCCCTTCAAGAGATATAGAATGGTTTGGTAATCAAAGTGAGAGATTTAAAAAATATAGTAATAAAGTATCTCAAGTTTAATACCATCAACATAATATTAACAATTAACATGCAAACGTTTAATGACATTTAAAAAAAATTGCATTTTTATAATAAGGGATTAGTCAGTTTTCGAACGAGAGGCAAACATGCTAAATAATTAATGAAGGAGAAGTTATTTTACTATCACTTAGGAGTAAAAAAACATTTTTTCCTTTAAAATAAAAAAGAAACAAATTCATTTTAAAGTCCACATTACAATTTTGCTCTTCAATTGTGAACTTTACCCGCCAATTAACATAGACAAATGTCGTCTTAACCATAATAAACTTTAAAGTCAATTACATTTTTATCGCTAATTTGGATTATGTTTCCATTTACATTTACTTAAAACTCTCAAATTTTTATTATGTACTAAAAATTACAAATAAATTGATTGAAACATTATTTCACTATAAACTCATCAGTTATATATCAAACTCAACTCAAACTAAAAAAGTCCCAGATATTTTTTCTTAAAATCCTAAAAGGTTTCTTCAAACATTTTATCAAATTTTTTATTTTAAATTTATACAAAATTCACCGCCGAATTCCAAATAGTTTAATAAAAAATGACAACTTATAGGATTTAGTAAAAGAAAACTAACTCTAAAACCGCATTTACATAATTTTAAATCTTTTTAAAATTGAGATATTAAGCTTGCTCAATTTCTTTTAGGGGTCAAAATTGCATATTACCTAAATTAGAGAGATTAAAAATATAATTAAGTCTAAAATTGATATTAACAAGGGTTGTGATTTTATTTATGAAAAAAATCTTACAAAGGTTATCATTTAGCAAGAGCCAATGAACTAGAGTTGTATCAATAAATGATGGCTTAAATTTATAAATAAGGTTTAAGGGGTTTTTTGCTACTGTTAAAAAAAGGGGGTTTTTTTGGTCGAAGGTAGAAATATCATGAAAGGACTGGGTCAAACCCAAACGTTTTGGGCCAAAACAAGCACAATACAAGGATGGATATTTCTACTGAGCACCCCACAGCTGTACCTGCCACCCCTCAAGACATATGAAAAGACAATTTTACCCTTTTAACCATTTATAATAAATTTCAAAATGGATAATTTCAGAAATTTCAAATTATCCAAATTTTCGAAACTTTTGAAACTTTCCAAAGTTTCGAAATTCTTGAATTTTTCTATTTCGAAACTTTCCAAATTTATAAACTTTCGAAACTTTTTCAAATTTGGAAACTTCAAAATTTTCTAGATTTGGAAACTTTCGAAATTATTCAGATTTGGAAACTTTCGAAACTTTCCAAATTTTCGAAATTATCCAGATTTGGTAACTTTCAAAACTTTCCAAAGTTTCGAAATTCTGGAATTTTTCTATTTCAAAACTTTCCAAATTTATAAATTTTCGAAACTTTTCAAATTTGAAAACTTCGAAATTTTTCAGATTTGGAAACTTTCAAAATTATCCAGAAAACTTTTGAAAAATTACCTACGGATCTTAGTTCATGGATAAATCATTAATTACCCACGGAAAAACCGTGTGTAAATTTGTTATTGAATAAATTTATCTTTTTAAGAAGATTTCATGGTTAGTGTGTAGGTAACGTTAAAAATAATATGTGAATAATGTTAAAAGAAATGCAACTCAACTTAAGTTTTCAAAATATCCTCGTATTTTATTTTTCCATTGATTGTCCGTGGTAAAGTTAAAGTAAAGTTTTCGAAACTTTCAACTTCAAATGAAACTTCCGAAATTGTTTGAAACTTTCAACTTCACACGAAACTTCCGAAAATGTTTGAAACTTTTTTTAATTATATGTCTTTTGAAACTTTTAAAAATTTCGAAAGTGTTGATGAATTTTGGAATTTGTGATGTAAACATTCGAGAGTTTGATGAAACCATCGATAATCTAGGAAAAAATTTCACTTCGAAGGTTTCAGCTTCTTCAAAACTTTCGAAAATTTACAAAAATTTAACTTCAAACATTTTAAATATTCGAATTTTATCTAAATTACGTACTTGTTTTATTTCGAAGATTTGAATGTTTTGAATTGTGGGGTGAATTCTGTAGGTTTCGAATGAAGGGGGTGAAAAAGTGAATGGTAATTTTTTTGAGATGGGTTTATAGTTAGTAAAAGGGACAATTAGGACATTTCACAAAAAATGGGGGGGGGG
>JBBPBO010000005.1:40709268-40900698 GCA_037974295.1 Cicer cuneatum | reverse complement strand
GGGGGGTGGAAGGTCAAAGTGGGGGGTGCACGATACATTTCTCACAAGGATGAAAATATTGGGTCAACACTGCGACACTAGGAAAAGCAAGTTGTTCATCTTCCATTGTTCTCACAAGCCCCCCAAAAATTCCAAAATACTTCTTACTAGATCCTACATCCGGTTCGCTATTTTATCAGATACCACAATTCAGGTCGCTTAGTTGTCAGATGCATGAATTTGGTAGGTTCCTTGATAAGGGCAGAACGCCTGTTTTCCATCATTCACTCTATTTTCGATTCAAAAACTCTCTAAACCTCTAATTCTCTCAAATCATACTCAATCCATATTTTATCCCTCAAATCCACACTAAAACATCACATCTGGATCAACCAACTATTAATATTAAAACCTTTCATGCTAAGCTTTCAAATCAGGTGCAAGCTCATGTTTGGATTCAACCGAAAGTTTAACCATAACTAACTACAAACATTTAAACCAAATTAAAACCCACCAGCATAAAACATATCATTCTGGTATGCAAAAAACATTATCGGATACGTGAATCCGGTAGTGGTAAATGTTTGAAACACTAACTACTGAATGCGTGAATTCGGTTATTAGTAAGGTTTAAAAAACATACGACCAGATTCCACCATCTAGTACATTGCAGTACAATTTTTCAAAAATACTTAACGAATAAAATGACAATAAAAGGGGTTATAGAGCGCTACATTACCTTTGCAGTGAACCAAAATAGTGTTTGATGGAACGATGGATGGATGAGCTAGTATATTTGAACACACAAAAATGTGAAAAGAGTAGAAGGGTGTGAGGTTGAGTGTTGAAGAGGAAGTGTATGGTGAAAAGTTGACATGATTTATTAAAGATAGTTATCGGATGCGTGAATTCAATAACTTACTGACCTAAAAGCGTGAATCCAATAACTTATTGACTTGAAAGTGTGAATCAAGGAATTTAGCAAACCGGATCAAACTTCTAATAAGGGGTATTTTTGGAAGTTTGGGGCTCTGAACAACAGTGGGGGAATGAGAAACCTCCCCAAGAAAATATCTAGAGCCCAAAAGCACAGGGATCACAACAAGCACTACAAGCCAATTCTTTAGGAGAAATGTTTGTGGTCTTTCCATAAATGATAAGAGTTTAATGACCATGCACGACGCTGTAAAATAGTTTTACACCGTCTTACAATATAAACCAATCATTTTGTCATGTATGCATATTTAATAACAATTTTTTAAAAGTCACTACCATATATTTTATTTCTATTGAATGTCAATTTTACATTGTCGATGTATATCCCTTTTTCTCAAATGACAAATTTAAATAAATTGATGATAACTTGCTCTGTTTTCCGTTAATTTAAGAGTTTGTAGTACACATAACTTGAGATTCGAAGTGAGCAACTAAATTTTGATGTAAAAGTTATTTAAAAACATGTAGGGTTTAAACATAAAATAACTTATTGATAAATAAATTAATAATTTTTTATAGTAAAATTAATAATTAATATTATATACACATGTATATTAAATTAATCTTTATCAAATTCAATAACATATGGTACATTGTGTTTGTTTGATCGCTAATGTAGGGTTCAAATTTGACTTCAACATGTATTTTGGCAAAAAGTGAATTTTAAGGTCAGGCCAACTTAATTTCTTTTTTTTGGATGAATTGAGGCCAACATAATTTTTAAGTGTGAGTGAGTAAAAGAAAAATAAAGGTACTTACATAATAAGTGAGACATTTACTCAAGTAGAGATTGAACTAATTTCTCTAAGAAAAAATACACACACCCATTACCACTATGCTTAGCAAGCTAATGAGAGTTGAGAGCTTCTTCTCTATCTATTTCTAAAAAACTCACATATGTCCTAAAGTATACTTTTAGATAAAAAAAAAATGTATTTTTGTTTTGAAGTAAACAACTATAGAAAAAAGTGTATTTTTTATTTTATTTTTCTAAAAAAAACACTTCTAAAAAATAATTTAGAATTGTGTTTTTTCCAATTTAATTTTTATAACTTTGTCCGAGATTCATCTAATAAATATAATTTGACTAAATGTTTTTGAGAATTCAAGTCCAATATTCACAAAAACAAATGTCATTTAAAATATTCATAATCAAAGAATCAAATTTTCTCGTTCGCATCTTATCTTATATTCCGAAGAATATCTACACATCACTTTAGAAAAGTATAAGATAATTAATTTGAGATTCTATATTAATTATAAAATATACCCAAGCATCTTAAGATATTTTTTCAAGTGTACTTAGTTGCAATGAATTCTTCTAGGGACCCATCCGCAGCAGTCTATCACTGTGTGTGCTTTATTTAACTGGTACATTATCTATTTCATTCTTTGCTAATTTAAGGTTTTTCATATAAATAAATTAAGAATTCATTTAATTGATATACATTTATATCAAAATACTCTTAACTCAACTTAAGAATGCAATAATATTAAAATTCTCGAAAAGAGTTTTGACTCTCATTATAACCTAATCCGATTTGAAAAATTAGTTTATGCAGTGGACGATCATGGATATAGCTAAGTGTATGCTTCAAGTGGTCCTGCCCCTGCTGCCCTGTAGATTATAACACTAGTAGGCATAATAGTAACATTAATAACTTATTGATTTGAGGCTTTTATTATTTGATTTATTTCATTGTCACAAACCTTTTATTGCACATTTACGGTCATGTGAAGCTTTTTTTTTTATTTGGACTAATTAATCAATTCAGGTTTTAATAAATAAAAGAAAAAATATACTAGTATCGGAATCAAGCAAAAAGGAGAACGAGATTATGGCTTAATATTGCAAATTTGGTTTCAACTTTGACTTTTCATATCACCTATCTACTATTTGTTTAATAAGAAAAACATTAGGTAAACAAAAATAAGAAACAAATTTATTTTCATTTTTTAGTTTATTTTGACAAATTCTTCTAATTATAAGAAGAAAAAAAGTTACAATAAAAAATATAAGTGTGTTCTATTTCTCTCTTTAATCTTTATCGTCACTCATTTTTATCTTTTCTTCAATTTATAGCGCCTCGCATCAAACATTCATGGGTCCGTCTGTGCAGACGATGCTTAATTTACACAAAAATAATACTCTTAACTTTATTGTTAGTTATTTTACAAAATTATAATTTTTCAATACAAATAGCATAAATACTCAGAGAGTATAGTTAAACAACAAATGTCAACTATATCTTTAATTTACAAAACATGCATTATTTAAAAACAGTTGTGCATACACCTTTCTGACTTTCAGAGACAATACAGTTAAATTGTTTTTGGCAGGTATATACCCTATTCTGTCCCTCTCTTTATCTCTCATGTCCATATCTATTCTACCAATTTGTCATTTATGTACCACAACTTCCTTTATTCTGTTCCTTTGTGCATTTTGTTCAATTTAGTGTTACCTTAGTCAGAGGATACAATACTATCCTTACATAACATTATTCTTTTGTTTTTTTCCTTCTATGTAGTAACCTATCTGGATTCTTCCTAGTATTGAATTTTTCCTTCATCATTCATTCTATATACTCTTCAACCAACCATATCATTCCCTCAAAAATCAAAATCCAGTAATGGCTCAACAGGTATAATCTTTAACTTCCTTATCTCTTCTTTTTATTTTTCACATCACATACACCATCAAGGTGTCATTGCAATGCTTACATCAATTCAATTTTAGTTCCAATGACAAATTTGATTATGGATTGGGACGCTGAAAGAATATTGAGAAAGAGTTTCAGAGTTTGATCTTTGCTGTTAACAAATTCTTTCTCCTCTCTAACAAACTAACCACTAACATTTGTTTATAAAAGACGAAAAAAACATAAAATTGACTTTAATTACAATCAGTTTCGTAGATGACAAAAAATCTTGATATTGTGTTAGTCATTGTAGCTACATGCTACATGTAGTTCCGATGTAGCTGTAATTTATAACTATATATTTAAGCTTTTAAAAAATGGTTTACAACCGTAATTGTAGGTGCAATATTATGATTTTTAATGTATCTGTATAACATTTAGAATGGCAATGTGATTGCGATTAAAAATATTATCTGTATCATCATGTTTCATGAAATGGATTTTCTTGAATTAGTCTATCATATTGTGGTTTCGGTATTTTTTTTTTTTTTTTTGTGATTATTTTTTATATAGACTTTGGATGGTTTTGGGGTTGGAACAGGAAGAAGGTTGGCCTTTGGGGCTGAGATTATTGAATGCAAGAATTGGGTTTGTAAGAAACAATGATTTCTCTGGATCAATATCCTTCAAAACAATGTTCACAAGTTCTTCCATTCATTCAACTGATTCTTCCTCATATCTTGATACAGAGGTTAGTAATTATATTGAAACAGAATTTTTTTTAACAAATGTGTAATGATAGGTCCTCTGTGTTTTTCTGTAAAAAGAAAAAGTAACAATATATGGCATGTGATGATACAACAGAAAAAGAAGAGAGATGAGAAAAATATTGTAAAAAGAAATATAACATAAATGAGGATAAGAAAATCAAAATTTTCTATCCCTATTCTTTAATGGTTATCCCTTTTGTATTTTTACAACAATAATGTACATAACCAAGTGGCAGTATAATTTCTTTTTACATATGGATGTTAAAAAATTAATCTATGATGCAACTTTGATATGTTAATTTATAAAACATTTACAAATATCTCCATGGTAAGATTTGATTTAATGCATTTGTAAAAAAATTGTCGTGATAGTGCATATAAATTAAATCCTAATACTAATAGTAAAAATAAATAAAGGGTATGGTCCCCCATTTTAAATTTGAGATACTTTGCTCTTTCCTATTGGTTTTACTATGACTTTTGACTACGAACTTTGTGATAATTTGTCTAATGAAGATGATGCTTTTGAAGGAGACCAAACAAGAACTGAATAGGAAAAGGAAACTTCATGCAATGAACATGCTCATAAAGCAAATCTGTCTTCATCTTCCTGTCACTTTCTTTACAATTCCATATGATATGGGGTCCATAGCATGACTTAGAACAACCATAGCATGCTTTGACATAAATTGACATTGATTTGACTTTAGTCTTTCATTGAATTAGAGTTCAATTGAGAAATAATGTTGCATTCAAATTTTAGTCTTCCACTAATAGGGAAGCCCGGATCCTCTCCTGCATCAGTATCTTGCAGGCCCTTAAATTAATCCAACGGCTAAACGCACTTCAAACTGTTGGATAAATATAATAGTCGGTCTTTAGCTCAAAACAAAGGAGATAGGAGAGGATACATAGTCCTCAACAGTCTTGAAAAAAATTTCAATGAAAATTTACGTTAGATTAAGTGCCATTTTTCTAACTTCATATATATATATACCTTGGTTTAGTCTACAGGATCAGTCTTCCATGACAAGAGCATCACACTTGGAAGCCTCTTAGGTATTTCTAGGCTCTTAGAACTGTCAAGGAGATCAACAACAAGAAGAGATATGAAACCCTCAAAGGAAAACAAAAAGAATCACAAGCTGAAGCATTGGTTGTTCTTCTCACTATGTACAAAGTTAACTACTGATGCAGTGAGTGTGAATGATGTTCCCTCTCTTGGTCAGTACCTTGTTGCAGAGAGAAGAGCTGCAAGTACTTACAGAAAGAATCAATGTGCATTCATTCATGGACATAATGTTTTGTCGCCAGTTCAAGTATCGAACTCGCCGTTTCTTGGCAGTTCGTCAAGCTGCTCTTAGTTCACCAGCTTCATTGAGTGAAGATAGTGGAAGAGAGACAAATAGAGTATTGCAGCAAAATAATGGACATGGAACACCGACACCCTTTTTTTGTTAGTATGGATAATTCAAAAAGTGACAACACTTAATCACTCTTATTAGTTACTTAGTTGTTACTTCATAATCTTACGGTTTTCTCATAATTGGTTACGAAGGGATTGTTTGGATTGACTTATTTTATTTGAGCTTATAAAAACGACGTATGACATCCATAAACTCTCCAAGATAGCTTATAAAAAAGCTTATAGCTTATATGGAAATAATTTGACTTCATTTTATCTTTAGTTATAGAAATAGTTTATGCATAAACACTCAATTAAGTTGTTTATTTAAAACATGTATAATCAAAGTATCAAAAGTGAAACACAATATATTTTCCAACTCAAAGGGATAAATGAATGCCCCAAATAATTTGAAGCTTTACAAATTACAATATATACCGATAATTACACAGCCACAGTTATAACCTGTGCAATATCTAAGAAACAAGATTGAGAATAAACAGAATGAGAGAAACTAACCACTTAACTTTGAAATACAAAATCTTCAGTTGACTAATTTGACATGTTCCAGGATGCAGATGAATCATGGCCCGAAAAGTAGGTTGAGAATGAATAAATCCAAACAAATCACCGAATCGTTGAGTTGAATAAAGGCAAGACACTCACAGCTTGGATGAAGCGAAACTCATAATACATCCAAGAGACGCATGGATACAACTCATGTCCCTGAGTTGAGGACATATCTATATATGTTGATCATACTCAAGCACCAAGGAAAAATACCTTCATCTCATGTATACTTACATTTCATATATTTCGTGAAATAAAAAAATACAAATGTATGCCGAAAGTTCAACCGATAATCGGATTACAAAGAATCAAACGACCATATAAGAATCAGTAAAATGAGCTCAAATAATATGCTACTATAGGTAGCTATTCCACAGCACGTGTAAAATCACCATTCATATGTCAAAGAAACCACCAACAGAAATCATCAAGACTTAACAAATCCCTCATTGCTTTTCGGTGTCAATCTTTCCTGAATTGCGGCCAGCAATCCTTCCAAACGAGCCCATGGCTGATAAACTCTTGAAGCTGCTGCTCCCTTCGCTGAAATTTGATCTTCTTGACTTCCTCGGTTTTGTTGTTGGACTAGATTCAACATCTTCTGTATCACTACTAGTCTTGATCTTGGCAACAATTAACTGAAGAATGGCACCCCGGCAAAATGGACAAAATGGTCCGGTGGTGCAACCAGTTGCAGGATCAGGCTTCTTGAGACAGCATAGCGCTAGGGTGCAATGAGCACACATTTGATGACCACAAGGTCTAACCTCAATTGTGCAGACTTGGTCAAAGCATATACAGCATAATTCCATATTGCTTTCCTATATGAGGAGAAATAGCTGGCAAATAAGTAACTTGTAATTTTACAGAAAACAATCAATTATGCTCGAGCATCAACATTGTCATGAACCAATTATCCAAAAAAAAAAAAAAATCTTGTTTGAGTGAAAGTGCACGAATGATTTTATACCAAGGCCCTATTTCAATAAAACAACATCATGAAACGTTTATAGCATTAACATTTATCATATAAGTGCTTATGTATAAACTATTTTTATAATAATAGATCAAATAAAATCAAGTTGTTATGAAAATAAGCTGTTTATGGACATGTCATAAGTTGTTTTTATAAGCTCTCCCAAATAGTCTTACAAGTGCTTGTGTCAGTAGATAAACTCAAATAAGTCAACCCTTACAAACCCTCAAATATTTCTCCTCTCACATAAAGAGTGTTTTGAGCTTGAAACTATGACAATCTACAAGCTCATCCTACCTTGTACTAAAATTTACCTTATTTAAAATAATAAGGTCAACTGCGATCGTAATCTAGATGACATGATCAAAGAGTCTTTGATACCATGCCATGACGTACCTATCTCAAAAGTTCAAATTGTTGGATGAAAGTGTAGAATGGTTTGGCATCTAATAAACATAATATATTATGGGAAGAACTAAGAAGGTTAATGATGCATTTCATTTGAATTTATGCAGAAATGCCTAATTTTCATGTTTCCCAATGGTAATTATCTAGACCTATAGAAAATTATAATATTTAACTAATCAAAGTAGGTGAATTCTACGGTGGACTACCTTTATAAATGGTCCACCGTGGACCAGTATTTAAAAATGACTGAAAATAAGACAATGACCTGATTGATATCGATTAAACACGGGATACATATTTGTTTGTCCTTATTTTTATCAAATCGGTATAATTTAAGTCATTATCTCAGTAATAAAAATAAAGATGGTCATTAACATTTACTTTTAAGAGACGACATGGTTGTTGAAGTTTTCAACATTTCTTAAAACTAGTCCATGTTAGAATTTTCCATCAAAGTGTTATAATAAAACTTAAGAGGTTTAAAGCAGTCAAGACAGGTAGACTTTGTACCTCAGAATCTGAGACAATATCATCATATTTGCTATCAGAATGTAGAGGAGATCGAGGTGTGTCAGTCTCCTTTAGTAGGGTCTTTTCTCTCTCCCTATTAGCTTCTAGTAACGCATTCTCCAGTAAGGCCTTGGCTTCCTGATTGAGCTCACCGATAAACTTCAGTGGCGATGGCCAAACAAGCGGCGCAGCCGATGAGGGATCAAGCAGGGCAGCACATGCTCTATGCTTGTGCTTAAGAGCAACTGTGAATGGTATTCTCCTGCAAAGAATCATTTATGCAAGAGTTAAATTGTGAAAAGGAAAGAAAAGAGATGAAGAAGAAAATCTCTCTGTACTTGGTGTGTGTTTGGTTCTACGATGACAACTACTTATACTTTTGAGGTGTGAATATCATACCATCGCAACAATAGTGAAACACAAAAGCTTCTAAAATGTAGCCTATCATTAGCCTTAAGTAAAATATTAGACCAATAAACAGTCAAAAGACATTTTTTTCAAAGTTATTATTTGAAGAGCTTTTATGCATAATAAGGATGGTAAGCACTAAAAGTAAAACTATAATTTTGCATTTATTTTCTCTTTTTTTCAGCTAATCAATTCAAAAATTCAATTTTGAAGTATGAAATACCAAATAGAGGTTCGAAAAAGTAATTTCTTAACCCACAAGTCAAATCTCAAATCTAATAGTGAAGTTTTTCAGTTAATTGTTCCTTCTTGTTCTTCGTGAAATGAAATCGATAAACCATTTATGGTAATTAATCATGAAACCTTCTAGTTTCTTATGGTAATTTACCCAGATGGCCTATGATCTTGAATCTATAATTACATCATTAAGTTAGTTTCATGAAGAGCTAAACATAGATTCACTAACCCGGAAGAATCTAATTGAAGCCTATCTGCTCCCCAAGCAAGCAACATCCGGACACAGTCAACAGAACCACCACGGGCAGCCATATGTAGCGGTGTGCTCCCAGGGAATCTGCAGAATTTGCTTTCATCAGTTCAGTTCTATGGAAAAAACCACCAATTTTTATCTAATAAGACTAATATAACTTATAAGACAATTATTACCCATATCCACCAGTTGAAGCGCAAACAAGAGCCCCGTTGTCTAAAAGGGAATGAAGACATTCAAGCCGTCTATGACGAGCAGCAAGGTGAAGTGGTGTAGCACCGTTCCCATCTCTTATATTCACAAATCTAGAAAATCCCCTGACAAAATCATTGAACAATTTGGAATTAGTACCATTCATATTTGTCTGTGCTTGCTTGCATCCATGGATGGGGACCATGACAGAGAATCTAACCAAGAATCTGCAACAGGTGTGGAATGAGCAACTGAAAGAATAGCCTTTAGGCAATCTACATGGCCATAATAAGCAGCATAGTGCAAGCAGGTTCTTCGACGAATGGTATCAAACATCAATATCTGAAACATTACAAGAACATGACATATCAACCCCCTGATTGAGTTTCCAATTATCACAACACAACCACCCCCAATTCAACACACATATATGGCTTAAATACAGTTTTGGTCATTCAATTTCTAAATCCACAATTTTGGTCTTCTACTGTTCAAATTATCTAACAATTTTTCCACCTATGCATCTGGGGTTGAACTTTGATGATGTAATTAGTGAGATACTAATCTAAAAACTAAATTGATAATATACAAATGAGTAGTTCAGTTAGAATCTACCTAGACAGTGTCTATCACCACATTTGGTTGTTTGTGATATACATTAATGTATATTATGATAACATGGTATTTATTTTTTTAGTCAAAATGCTACTAAACAGTGTAACATCATCAACTCAGTTGCTACATAAACATCTCAGCTGTCACATCCTCAAAATACACAGGTGTGGAAAAAATCAGACATTTCAAAAGTTGGAGAACCAAAATCATGGATTTAGAAACAGAAGGAGCAGAAATCGTGTATGAGAACCAAAACTGTGTATATAAGCCTATATTTTTTTTTTAACATTTTTGTTCCGTTTTACTTATTTCTCAAACTAAGTTTTTCCACATAAATACATTGAATTTGAACATATAAAAGTAAAAGAAGGAAGCATAACATTAACATACATTAGCTCCAGCTTGAATAAGCTTTTCCATGCAACCAGTCTTTCCATGCATCACAGCCAACATTAATGGTGTCTAGAGACCCGAAAAGAACACAGCAAAAATCAGAATAGAACAGCCAAGTTAGTTAATTCCAAGAAAGTGCATAAATTACAAAGACACAAACACACACCTGTTTATGGCGATTCAAGACATCAACTTTGACATTCCGGTCCAATAACATGGAAAGCACCTATCCACGACAGAGAAAAACTATATGAGATGCAGGAGAGAACAAATGATGTTGCATGAATCATTTGTAACAAAAAGCTTCAACTCTAAACACAACTTAGAGCCATTTTGAGTAAACTACTCAACAAATCAAAGAAAAGTTGAAATATCAAACAATGGTTTAGCTTCATAGTTCATGAATAAGTTGGAATTAGCTTACACACCTTTACTCAACTTTATCAGATTCTTACATTAAAGAGATCCCTAAACCAATAAACTCTAAACCAGTGTGTGTTTGAGTCAATCGTAATTTTGAATAGAAATTATTTTAGAAGATTGATTTGATTAAAATTGAGTTTGAAGTGAAATGATTTATGTTCGGATTTTTTACTCGGAAAACAAATTTGATGTAAAATTTAGTATAAATTTTTCAACCCAATACAAAAACAACTTTTTACTAAAATTGCATTTTGGAAGACACATAACAATTCCAATAATTTCCAACTGACAGCCAATTTGAATAAACTTTTAAACCAACACTTGAAAACAATATTTGAAATCATCCAACAATAACCAGAATTAATTTTAGTCAACTCAATTTCTTCACAAGCTATCTACTTTAACTTCTTCATAAATAAACACTCCTAAATTCTATAAATCCATTTTCTTTTGTAAATTACAAAACAAAAATACTTATTTTACCTGAAAAAACTCAACTGAGCTAAAAACTAATCCAAATTTAGTCCCAAAAGTTTCAATTCAATACCAAACCAATTACCACAAATATTTAAACCACTAAGTGAAACTAAACAAGATGTTTCTCTAAGCATTCAGAATAATTTTGAGAAAATAAAAGTGATTGTATATAACTACATGTATCAATGTCATGACTACTTTTTATTTTTGTAACTGTCAATATTAGTAATTAAGATCGTTAATATTGTCACTATTTAGTATTTTGTTGACAGTAGGAATTCAACACACGACTTCTTTATCACCCACTCCTTCCTAACTCCGCCACCCCGGCCACCAGATCAATCTTATATTTCTTCAGTGTGGTGTCTATATAGCACTAACACTTCGTCTTAAAGAAGTGTCTGGTGTCTATCAACATCTGCGAGGAACAATCTGAGGATGCGATGATATATAGATGTTTATTTCATCTGAAAAAGAAAAAGCAAAAAGAAAAAAAAAATGAGGAGGAACAAGATTGAATTGAACAACCTCGATCCGACCATTGGCAGCTGCTAAATGAAGCGGAGACAACCTAGCACGACCAACAGAATTCTCCAAAACACCAACATCTTGATCAACCATAGCTTCAACTATCTCCAACTCACCATTAGCAACAGCAGAAGCAAACACACCATTCTCTTTCTTCTTCACCACACAACTTGATTGATTCTGACCCATTTCTTCTCAACCAACAGCACGTGAAAGAGAGGTGGCCGGAAACTTCCTCACGCGCCGCCTTTCACGGCTGTTTGGTGAGTTATTTGGTGTTATTGAGGAAGTAAAGAAACGGTTAAGTATTGGATTGGAGCGTGAGCGTTGGAGTTTGAACCTGCCCACCGCGATTTCGGGCAGCCTGACCGAAACTGCTTGTTCAAAGGTGAATGAAACCTTTAACGACGTTTATTTGTTCACACTAGACATGACATCTTTTGCAGTCTTTACTTTTGAAATATGTTCATTCTGTAAGATTAATTAATTTAATCTTTGATAGGAAAAGTGAGTTTTAAGCGTGCATGTTTACTTAGTCAAAAAATAAAACATCAGTAAATTCTCACAAAGAATTGTTTTGAAGATGAAATTCAAGTTCTTTTTAATAATTTATCTTTAATCAAATTTTATAAATTACTTGATTTCAATTAATTAATTAAATTTATTTGAAAATCTAATAATGATATGATATATCATACTCTTTTAAAAAATTGTTTATAATATTGCTCTCACAAGTGAAATGGTGCACAATGAATTTCTTTTAATGAAAAAGTGCACAATGATTGTTGATTTAGCAAAAATCGACAAAACGACAAAAGTGAAAATTAATCTCTTTAGTACTTAACTTATATTACTTTTGAACTAAAATATAAGAAGAAAAAAATGTTTATATTTTTTGGTTCTTAAAAAACTGTTTATACTAATTTATTAATGTTGTGAGAAGATAGTCATTATATATTAGTAAATACATTTATGTTTTACATAAAACCGGGAAGATTAAATACATTTAATTTAACTATCATCTTAATATATGTATGAAAGTATGTAGTTTTGTTTATAAATAAGTTTAGATGGAGTATAAATTTTGGTATGAATTAGCACATTAGTTTACTCTTTTAAGTGGAAGGACCCTAACTATGTTAAAAAAATTAAGTTTTTAATGAAAAGATTATGGATAACTGTATTTATATTTTTATATGTTAGATATTTTAAAATATTGATGGAATGATATTCTAAATAATTATATTTTGTAATTAATATTAAACGTATAAATTTTTTAAGTTAAAAATTAAAAATATAGTCTTCTTTTTTTCTAAAATTCAACTCACAAACATATTATAAATATTTACTTAAAAATGTTTTGACAAAAAATATCTACTTAAAGTTGGTGATGTTAGGCGAAATTTTAAATAAACATTAGTTCCCTTGATAACACTTCCATGCCTTAGCATTGCCTTAAAGTATATTTATTTTATTGGCGAAGGAAAGTATATTTATTTTATTGGCGAAGGAAAGTATATTTATTTTATGTTTTGATGTCTTTGTTTGAAAGATATTTTTGACCAAAATAGTAGTGACGTCGAAAGCAAAATTGAATATTAGACACTTGATAATTGGGTTTTAAGTTATGTCGACTTGGTCTTGAACAAGTAATTGGTGGTAACTAGTATAGACTCACCCGAAACATTATATACTCTTCATTTGTTTATTAAATAAAATGAAAAAAAATTAATTTCATCATAATAATTTCAAGTGTATATTTTTTTGTTTTGGTTGCATGGCTTTAGTTCCCACCCCGGGCATCACATAGACGTTTAATTGGTGGATTGATATATTAATGATTTTTCACCAAAATTTAATTATAATTTGATAAATTTTATAATATAATAAAAAAGAAAGAATATATATTGATATTATGAATTTTTTTACTAATAATTTTTTTTAATTTGTTTATGTATACAATATTATAATATCTATTTAAATTAATAAATTAAAATTTGAACATAGATAACATATCATTCAACTATTAATAATTTAATTTAAATAATATCAAAAACATATTAATATTTTTTAATATACAGTAGAAATCTCCATATCATTTTCATAATATTTTATTCAATAATTTTTGTAACCTGACTTAATATGCATGCAGGCACGGAGTGTACTATAGTATTCATACAGTTTATTAAATTCAATTAAAAATATAAATCGTGTATATGAACTAAAATTCCTCGGGTCAATTCTTCGTTGCTTCGTTTGAACTATGAATATTCTTACGGCTATATGAATTGAATCAGTTGATCTACCGAGAAAATTATAATATTAAAAAAATGATTAGACGTTGTTTTGCAAATATAATAATAATATTATTTTGTAATTAATTTGTGCACTGACTCAACACGTGAAGTGTGTTGTTGTTTGTTGGCCAAGTTGCCGATGCCTGAGTCTATTTTATATACTAATGCTTTTTGTGAACGCGTTTGTGGAAAAAATAAAAAAGAAGTTGATGGCTACATCAATTTGCCATTTAGATTTAATTTACATACAGATCGATACTATGATATGATATTTTCTTTTAATTAATTTAACAATAATAATGAACGGTAGCTATAAATTAGAGGTGATCTAGGTTCAACTTGGTGAAATAAATTAGTTTAGCATATTATGAGTAAATTAGTTACATATTCTAAATTTACAAAATATCAACTTATTTTTTTATATTGTCTAAATGTTAGTTAAAATATTTCTTTGTTAAATAACTTTGTTTGAGGTGTTTCATAGTGTGTCATATTAAGTTGCCTTGTGATTTGTGTATCTAACATCACATAAAAATTTAAAAGCAAATTTCATAGTGATTAAATATATGATGAATATGTATATGTATTAGACTTATGTGATCGAAACCTATAAGCCATTAATATTGTTGAGAAATCTTCACATAAAAGATTAACTCATTACTCTCTACGTCTCACAATAAGTGTCATTTAAAGTTTTCGTACATATATTAAGAAATGTAATAATTAAAAGAAAGCTAAATAGCATCAGTGGTCTCTTAACTTAATTTCAGTTAATGTTTTAGTCATTTATCTTTTTTTTTCTCGATTTGGTCATTTATTTTAATTTTAAGTAACAATTTGATCTTTTATGTTTTAAAATGTCAACAATATTATCCTTTTTTTTACAAAAATTTAAAAAACTCATCAAAATTTTCAACCAAAACTCATAAAATTAATTATATTCTTTAATATAATACAAATTTCATCAAATTCGTAACTCAAATCTTCAAATAAACTCATACAAAAATTTCATTCTTTATTTGATGTTGTTAGAGATGGAAATATGAGTTTATTTGAAGATTTGAGTTTCGAATTTGATGAAATTTGTATTATATTGAAGAATATAATTAATTTTATGGGTTTTGGTCGAAAATTTTGATTAATTTTTTGAATTTTTGTAAAAAAAAAGATAACATTGTTGACATTTTAAAACATAAAAGATCAAATTGTCACTTAAAATTAAAATAAAGGACCAAATCGGGAAAGAAAAAAAAAAGATAAAGGACAAAAACGTTAACTGAAATTAAGTTAAGGGACCACGGATGCTATTTAGCCTTAAAAGAAATAGACAACTTATTTAAGCAAACTACTCATCTTAACTATTTGTGAGTTTTTTCATTATTACCATAATAAAGTACAATAATGTTTTGTAAATTATATATATATAGTAGTTATTGAAGGCTAATGTAAAAAACATAATTAAAACTATATTGAAAATTAAAAATAACATTTATTTTAAAATAATTTTTTTTCACTAAAATGATATTCTTCATAAGATAGAGGAAATATGAAACTTGTTTTTAAAATTCTATGAGATATGACATTAACTTAGACAAATTAGAGTATCATTTAATGTAATACATCAACACTTTTAATAGAGTTATTTTTTACTAAGAATGTCGGACAATTTTGAAGAAAAATATATTTGATATTTCGTAAACTTTGAATCTCAAATTATCATATATTTACAATTTCAAGACAAAAATGATATTTCTTACTTCCCATAATAATTGACTCAATTATTAAAAAAAATTATCAGAAAAAAAATTATCTATTCAATTTTTAATATACTTTTTAATTATATTATTTAATTAATATTATTTATATTTTTTTTAGTATAATATATTTCACGGTACATTTATAACTTTAATAATACATTAATATTTAATAAAAAAATAATATTATCTTTTATTTATATATTTTTAAATATACGTAAAAATAATCAAATGATTATTATGAAAGTGATTGCTCTCGTATTATTGATTGGTCCAAATTGAAAAGGCTATTTTGGTTGTCCTAATCCATCGCTATGGTATCAGTCCATATGAAAGCCTTGAAGAGAGTGAGAGACAGACAGATCAATGTGAGTGAGAAAATTATGGATTCGTGCAAAATTGGTCGGAAATTTTTGTACGATACAAATTTTGAAGCACACACGTAGAGAGTGTGTCGGTGGAATTTGATCATTGTGGGAACTGGGAAGTGAAATTTTGAGTATTCTAAATTTCTAATCTAAGCACTACACCGGGTTTTCTGCAATGATTGAGTATAATTAAAAATCAAATGTTATGGTTGATTAGATTCTATAACATAATTTTGAGTTTGAATATCAGAACAAAAGAAATGCTCATATTTAGTTTTTGACCGACCTCTAATAGACTTATTTTATTTTAAGTTGAGAGAATTTATGACAAAAAAATCAAATATTAATGATATAGAAAATTTAATATTTTATTTGTTGTCTTTAAATCCTATTTTAATTGATAAATTTTAATATTGTTAAGTTGAATGTCTTTTTTCAGTTTCTAATCCGGAACCTCACCATCTATTTTTCTCACAATAAATAATTTATTTTGAGTATTTTATACAAATTAAGATAAAAAATTTAAAATAATATATTTTCCCTCGGTCCAATAATAATTATCGCATTTGCAAGTAAAAGTTATTCCAAAATAATTATTGTGTTTGGTTTTTGATACAACATTCATTTTTTTTTACCAATTCTACCATCTAACTAGTATTATATACATCACTCCAATTTATTATCTCTCCATATTACATTTATGAAAATTGGAATCAATAAATTGTTTATAAGGATAGAGAAAAATTGTACTATATACAACTTTAATTTCTTTTTACCAATTTTACTCTCTAATTAATATTATATCACATTGTATTTATATATTATTTTAATAAAAAAATTTATTTGTATGAAATACTCAATAAATTATTTATTGTAAGACAAATGGAGTATTACCATTAGAAACATTTGTCTTTTACCGTAACTAAATCTAAATTCATGTTCATGATTGATTGTTATGAGAGTGTAAAAAAATTTATATTAACAATGCATAACAATTAAACTCTTATTAAATTATTTTTATCAATTATTGATGTATTCACAATTGTTAGTAATTAAATAAGAAGATAATGAATTGAGAATAATACATATAGTATAAATTAGAGAGTGTTTTTAGTCCTTTTGAAAAAAAAAATTAGATTTCTCATTTATAAATTTGGAATTTTTATCTTTCAATTATATAATTTTTGGGATTTTTTTAATCCAATTTAGAGTTTATTTTTATGACGTGTGATATTCATTAACTATGGAGAATTGCATTTGGTGGTGACATATTGTTGGTTTGCACCAAAAATAGTGGACCAGAAACCCTTTTAATATATTTTTTTTTTCAACTTCATTTAGCAAATGTAAATTTTACTTCTTTAAAATTCATATTTTCTTGTCTAAATCAGCATGTCACATCACTAAATGTGATTTTACTTTAATAACAAATATGATGCATAACAAAATATAAGTCTTAAATTAAAAAATATCACCACAGAATCTTTAATTCAAATAGATCAACTAAAAGTATATTTAAACTTTTTAAAAAGTCAAAGGTAATTCATTTAAAAACTATTTATACTCCATATATAATAAAAGTAACTCGTATTTAAATACAAATGTACTTCTTTTTTAATAAAATATTGACAAAATTTACTACTTACGAATATAATAAAAAAAAATAAGATAATTAGTTATTCACAATAATAATTGTCAATCTCATATAAAAGTTCAACTTCATTAACTAAATTACCCTTCGTCTCACTTAATTGTGGAAGTTTCTTGCGTTTATTATAAATAATTGGTGTGTGTATCTTTATAAATATTTGTAAGTGAAAATGTTTAAGCTTTTACGGCTTAAACATTCTCACTTACAAATATTTATAAAGATTTTAAGTGTGATAGTAAAATTATCATTGAAAGTTTAAATCAAAATTTTATGTTTTAGATAAACAGAAAATTTTACCCGCCAATTAAATTTAAAATGAACTACAACTTTAATAAAATTTGACGTGTCTGCGCGCAGTTGGTTGTAATTATTTGGAATGAGTTTATATTTTCAAGAGTTAAATAATTCTAAACTCTTAATTAGTAGGGTGGAGAATTTTCAAGAATGTGCTGTTTTGTCTCTGGCTTTTGTGAATTTGTTATGTCTTGTCTGATTTTTGTTCTGAAATCTTTAAAATTATGAATATATTTTCTTGACTTAACTATTATTGTTTTACTGTGGTGAAATTTATGTAGAAAAATTCAATCGGGAGTTCTCATAAATATTTTTGATGGATTGGAGTGATCATATACATTTCTTAGTGGAAGAATAATTATTTACAACAGAGAACAATTTATCAATAGATAAGAAATCAAAAGTTGATCGTGTAATTTATCAATAGGTAATTGTACGATTAGATTGTTGATTCTAAGCTGGATTTGGGTAAAATATTAAAATTTGATACATATTAGATTTTATGTGACTAGAGAGTTGGTAGAATATGATGATGAATTAGAAAAATATGTAGTTATTTTTATTAAAATAATATTGTCAAATAAGTTTTTAGTTCTTATAAATATATTATATTTTGTTTTTATTTTTTTAATTTTTTTTAAATAATAGTCACTCAAATGTATTTTATTAAAAATTTTGATTCGAATTTTTGAATAATTTTTTATAAGAATATTTAGAATATTATAAGAATTTCTCTTACAAAAATTTAAAATATTATAAATATGAATTTTAAACGCTAAAAGCTTAAAAATTAACATTTAATTTATACTTTGTTAAATAATTCTAAATTTTGTGGGAGAAATTATTAAAATATTATAAATATATATACACAAAAAATTATTTAAAAATCCAAAGGATACACATGAAATTGATTTAAAAGCAAAAATCAAAATGTTAATGAAAAATATATAAAAGATAATTGTTTAAAGAAAATTTTAAAAGGACTAAAAATTAATTATGATATATTTATAAAGACAAAAAAATTTATTTAACTCAAAATAGTGTTAGTTCTTCTAAGTGAAGAGGAATTGTTTGGAAAGGAAAGAGAAAGGAACGAAAGTTCAATGCCCCTCCCTTTTAATCTCACATGGCTAAGTTTCATTTCTTTTTTATTTCCCTAAAATAGCTACAAAGGCATTTATGCATTGTACCCGGCGTAGATAGAAACTGAGTAAACATGCAACGGTGTATTAGAGTCTTGGGTGAAAAAGAGACACAATCACCCATAGAAAGATACTTGTCAGTTCCTTTTTTATTTTCTCTCAAGATTTATTTTTTCTTTTTTTCGTTTGTGATTTGTAATTTCTTAACATGTGTTTTATGCGCTGGAGGCTCAAAGTAATTGAGAGCAAGAAGGAAAAGGTTGAGGTTTTAATTTTATGAGTTGTTGTTGATGATTTATTGGTTTTATTTATGTTTTTTTGTTATACTGTGTTCAGATTTATGCTTTTTTTTTTTTAGGTTTTCTGTTTTAGTGTTCATTGGAATAGATTTCTACTTCTTCTAATTTTAGGATTTTGTAAATGATTCTTTTATATTGAAACGTTAATTTTTTATTTTGTTGGAGACTGTGTTGTTGTAGCATGGAAAGATGGAGCAATGATTAAGGATCAAGCAAGGGGCTAAAGAAACAGCACTAGATCATGATAAATGTAATTTTATATTCAGTTTTTTGTTTTTGACATAATGAATAATTTGCATCCTTAGTTTTAATGTGATTGGTAATGTGTATGCGTATGTGTATGTTATGTTTTAAGTTGAAATATAAAATCTTAAATAATTTTTTTAGTTTATTTCAATTTTATGATAAGTTTCTTTTCCTTAGAATAATATATAATGCATTATAACGTGTTATAGTTTTTTCAATCAATGCTTATGTTCTAATGTGTTCTAATTTTTTTATATCAATTCTTTATGTTTTTTTGAATATGTTTATGGAGAAGGAATGAATTTTTTTGAATTAATTAGGGTCTGGAACTAAGCTTTGAATTGAGAACACATGCATAAGATGGCAATAATATGTTTATAAAGTTTTTAATATTGGAGCCTTGCAGTTTGATCTTTGGTGAGATTTCTTTTGTTCGTAAAGGACGGTATAATGGTCTTACAATTTTATTTTTTATTTTGTGGGTAAAATTTAATTACATTGCATCTAAGCTTAGAAATCTTATTTCTATTTTTTAACATGTTCTATGTGTTGGTTGATGTTATGGTTGCAGTGAATCGCACTTTTGGAAGAACATTACATTTTATTTGTAAATCGAAATTGGTACGTAGTACCATTGATGTCATCATAGTTCATAACAGTGATATGCAAAAAGCTCATCTTCAATGATAAAATGGAACAAAATATCTCAATTTTGAATGAAAAATAACCAATTGAAAAGTGAAACAAAAAATAGACTAATATTTTGATAGGTTATAGTAATACTATTTTGAGTTGTTTTGCATTGTAATAAGGTTAATACTCATTGAAAAATGGAACAAAATTAGTCAAATATCGAAGGAAAAAACAAAAAATTTTTTGGCTGCAATTAACCACTTATAAATAAACATAAAAATGCTTATTAAAATTTATTGGGCCAGCAGTGACTGAATGACCTATAAAAAAATAGGTTTAAAAGATTTGGACTCAATTTGCACAAAAATAAATAAATAAATAAATAAATAAATAAATGGACTCAAGAAATGTGATATGGCCCAATAAAGGCTTAACACAATTTTACCCATATGTTAGACCCGTGAAACCTATAACCCGCTCAAACCATAATTACATAGTGGTTAGAATTGGGTCCTTTAACAGCACCTGGACTTTGGGCCGGATTTGGGATTTGTGTTTGAACTCGCTCGCTTGTCCATCGCTAACCCTATGTGCCTAACTGAATTTTATGCAGTGTTGAATATATGCTTGTACATGACTACTATATATGTGCTAAAACATGTTTGTTTGCTTTGAGTTATAATTCTTATTATCATTATGGTATGTGTAAATTATGGTGAAATTATTAGTGTTGAATAAGTTTTAAAAGAAGAGTTTTTTAAGAACTACAATAACATGATAACTATATTTGAGAGTCAAAGTATGCTTATGCATTTCATATTTATGTGTGGTGTCTATAATTGATTGGAGCTCGCAGTGATTCGTCTATAATTGGTCAGAATCCCACAAACCCTTACTGAGACTATTGAGTCATGATAGTAAAAGAGCTTCACATTCGCAATGGGGAAATTCATAGATCATGCTAGATGGTGATCCACCGCACTTTGCAAAGGGGCGAGATATTATGAAATAATGTACCTTGGCATATAGGCATTGCATTAAGGATAATTGACATATGAGTTTGTTTGGTATTTTTGTTTTGAAATAATTTGAGTTTCATAAATATGCTATATGAATGGTTGTCCAATTATTTCATCATTGTTACGGATATAGGTTAACTTCGGTTAATAACCCTTTAATTTATTGTGGACCAGGATGAACACCCCATATTATTAGTAGCTATTTATCTAAGTTTAGGATGACAGTGAAAGTTTAATGGAGTCATCGTAGCTTGGACAACCAATCTGTTGCGGATAACTTGAACTAGCAAGGGGGTCACTAATACCCAGGAGCCTTTATATAAAATTTAAAAGATCAACTTAGAGGTTGTTGTAATTGACTTGATGTAGATTATAATTTGATTTAAATGAGTTTTACCCTAAAAGATTTTGTTTACATTTCAAATGTGTTGAAGTTTAATTTATTCAAAGATTTCAAAAAAGTTTTATTAAAAAAAAAAAAAAAATTGACTCGTAATTTTGCAAGAGCATTTCAAGCAAATTTCCAAAAGTAGTTTTAAAAAAATACTCTCACTATAAAAAATCGAGGTGTTATAACTCTAAAGCCCTAACACCGAGTTTATTTGTCTTCTCATGACGATAATGATTTAAGGGTGAAACTTGAGCTTTTGAAGGATATTGAGGAGAAGATAAAGACTCTATTTGAAGAGGTGGTAGCGTTGCAAGTTAGAACGAGAATGTTGATGAATTCATAAACTATTTTGAACTTGTCAATTACGGCTTTGGAAAAGAGACAAGCAGATTATTCCATTGAATAGGTGAAGAATTTTGAGGATTCCAAGAAGGAACATGTCGATGTGAAGGCGAAGTTGGATGCCGAGGTAAACATTTTAAAGGCTATTTTAGAAATTTTTAAAGGTGAGATAGGTGTCAAATATACTTTGGGTTCGAGGATTATGTTTCCCAAGTTAAAGTTATTGATCCCAACCTGGATATCTTCAAGGTGAACTTGTTGAATATAGTGAAGGATGGAAAACTGGTGTTTGAAGATAAAAAGAATGATAAGCAAGTCAATGAGAATACTATACAGTCCCACAATGTAATTTTATTTCTTGTTGAACAATGTTGCGTAATATATTTTTACGATCAAATGTTTTTGTTTCGTGGACATATGTTGCTTTTGATGACATGTTTTAAGCGTGTTGGCTTTTTCTCCCTTGATTACTATTCCTTCATTGAATGCTCTTACTTTTCAACACTCAATAAAATGAATGAGATCAAGTGTTCCGTGATAAATTTATTCCCTCACTAATGGGTATGGATCTTCACACCTCTGGTAAAGGCATAAAGATTACTATTACAGATGTTGAAGATCTTCCATGCTCATTTTAATGGAAATAGTGGTACAGCTTGGATGAATTTTAAGAGGGGTTGCAAATAATTAAGTTATACAAGTATATTGTCGAGTTACAAAAATTTTGAAAATCGTTAGTGGTACAATGGTTAACCGCATGCCTTTTTATTGTCATCTCCATGTTTCGAATCCTGCTAACAACATATTATAGGTACAATGATCCACCACTGGATGGAAGAGTTGTAATTTTTGACAAATTTGTTTGCTGATTTATTTTCTTTCCCTTGTAATATGCTAAACATCAATGTATGATTTTGAATGTTACTTGAGTTATCAACTTTCTGGTAGTGATTATTGATAGGTGGTTATTTCACATTGTCTAAATTGTGTAATAGTTGTTTGACTTAATACATGACTATTTCACATATTTAATATGTTTAGAACTTGGGGCTTTTTTTGATTATTACAATCTTTAAACTTATGGCAGGTCAATATTCCACTTTTTATAGATATTTGTTTCACATCTTCTTCTGACTTATGGGAAGTTGTTGTTGTTGTTTTTTTTTTTTATAGAAAAATTGGCTACATCTTTCGACTTTTGAAAAGTCGATGGATTTTATATATGATTTCATCTTTTGAAGTACAGAAAGTCGATGGATTTTATATATGATTTCTTTTATATATTTTTTTAGGTGGTTAAAACCAAATTGTCATGCAGGACAACAACTCTCAATTGTTTTGATGATAACAAAATTATTTTGAGAGAACAATTTATGTTTTAATGAATTTGTGTAAATGTGCACACTCTTTAGTATATGTTTTTAAAGACTTCATGTTGGACCATCCATTGTACAAAGAAAGGAAATTATCAAATCAAAGGCAATGCTATGTGACTTTGATAAATAGAATTATTCTTCTGATTCTGATCAATGCACTCTCAACGCGCATTTGTTACATCTGGTTAATGCAAGCTCACTCTGATACATCTGCGTCTGAAAAATCTAGAAACTCAGTCAATCGTCAAGTCAACACTATCTAAAGTCAATGCTGTGCTTATAGTCAAAGATCTACAAGTCAATTCTCTAAGTCCAAAACATTGAAGAAGTCAACAACTTAACATCATCTACTCATTAAAGTTAAATTTATCCTCTGATTAAATAAATATAATAGCATCCTCTAATGTGATCATCCTCTGGAATTCCTGCCATTTTTATCAAGATATGTTGAATCAATTATGAAGACAAATATGGACAAGTACTAAATTTTGATTCAAGTTTCCTAAAGAATGATACAATCCATATTTTACGTACGTAATTTATGCAAATCACTGCAATGGTCAAAAACCCTAATTTCTTTGGAGTTTTCTATATAAAGGCATGTGATCAACAATGTAATATACACGAGAAAATAAACTGCAAATATACTCTCAACAACCTTGAGAAATTATGTACTCTACATTCTTTTTTAATAACTCATTTACCTTGTGAGTGTACACCTGTGTAATGTTCTCCTGTGAGAGCATTTCAAAATAGCTAAAATCATCTTCTTGTAACCAAGCCCAATAGAGGTTATTGTCCTCAACAATTTGACTGTACTATGCTAGAAGGTTGAGAATACTTGAACACAATCAATTTGCTTTTGAGCTTCTCTTCTCTACATCTTTGCTTTGTATTGCTTTATCCTACTTTTTAATCGGTATCTGTTTTTGGTAAAAGATATTTTGCTTTAACAAAACACAATTCAACCCATCATTTCTTGTGTTTCACTCTTCATGGTACTTACATGGGTTACTTTACTATGTCCTACATCTTTGAGTTGCTCTAATGGTTGGAGCACGTGCTCATAGTCTTCCCCAAGATCAAGTTCGATCCACTTGGATTCATCTGATGCTTTTAGAGTGGGCTTCGTGTCTTTATCAGAGTCTCGCCATTCAACCTTTAGTTTATTAATGTAGAATTATCTTGCCATAAACTAACTTGCATGTATTAATTGTTGTTATCTGTTGGAACCAAGTTGTTTCTTTCGCTTAAAGTTTTGATGTTAACAAAAGTATTTTATGAAAATAACATATTTGACTTAGAAGAAGAATGAAAAATGCCACTAGAAGATGACGTCACCAGAGGATATCACCAAAGGATATCATCATAGGATATCACCAGAGGATATCATCGGAGGATATAATAAGAAGTTTTCATCAGAGGATCCCATCGGAGGATAATTCTAGAGGATCTCATTAGAGGAAAAAATCAGAAGCTACATCATTAGAAGTTGAAAGTATGCTCAAAACAGAATATGAGCAAAATGCTCAAAACAGAATCGGAGCAAAAGACTCCAGAAACAAAATCTAGCTGAAAGTATGCTCAAAATAGAATCTGAGCAAAATGCTCAAAACAGAATCGAAGAAAAAGACTCCAGAAACAGAATCTAGCTGAAAGTATGCTCAAAACAGAATCTGAGCAAAATGCTCAAAACAGAATCGTAGCAAAAGACTCCAGAAACAAAATCTGAGCAAAATACTCCAGAATATTATCAAAATAGAATCAACCGAAATACACTCCAAACGTAAAACAACAGATCAAAGTGAAGCTGTAATTTCAACTATAAATAGAGGCTTAATGTTGAAGAATAACGCATCGAAAAATAGAAGAACTCAAGAAAAAATTCCTAAGTATTCAAAGAGTTCAAAGGAGAGAAACACTTGCTTAAAAGATAAATATTTTTCTAAGTGTTCTTTTCTTAGAGTGTGAGGCTGATTGTCATCATAAATTTTTCAGAAGCAAACACTCAAGTTCAAGTTAAGCTTGTTGTGATATCAACTTTCCAGAAGTAGTTACTCAGTTTTAATTTCGATCCCTTGTATAAAATCCTATAGTGTTGAAGTTCCTTCTAAAAGACTTAGAAAAAGACTTAGCTTGTAGGTTTAAGGTTGTGAAGTTCCTCAAAAGTTTGGGGTTTTCAGACTGTTTGAGAAGACTTGGCTGGTATAGTCAAGGTGTTGTTGTTCCTCAAAAGTCTGGGGTTGTCAGACTGTTTGAGAAGATTTGGCTGATATAGTCAAGGTGTTGTTGTTCCTCAAAAGTTTGGGGTTGTCAGGATGTTTGGGAAGACTGGCTTGAAGGGTCAGTGGTGTTGTAATTCAAAGGAGTTTGAATTAATGAAAAGGCCTTCTGAAGGAAGGGACCGGACGTAGCCTAGTTAACGATGAACCATTATAAATTCAAGGTATCCGCTGCTTATTTACTCTGATTGCTCATTATTCAACTAATTAGCAAAAAGAATTAAAGTTTGTCAAACACAATTCTACCCCCTTCTTGTGTTGCACCTTCAATTGGTATCAGAGCTCGGTCTCAAGGCTGAGCACTTTATCGTGTTTGAGAAAATATCCAAGGATCAATATGTCTGAAGAAGCTATTGGAGGAAACATCAATAGACCTCCTCTATTTGATGGAGAACGATTTGAGTACTAGAAGGACAGGTTGAGAAGTTTTTTTATTTCACAATATCCTGAACTTTGGGACTTGGTGGAAGATGGCTATACTGTTCCAAAGGATGGAAACAATAATGAAATTCCAAGAAAAGACATGGATACAGATCAGAAGAGGATGTACAAAATGCATCAAAAATCCAGAACCTTTATGATCAATGCAATCACCTTCAAAGAATTTGACAAGTGCACCAACAAAGAAACAGCAAAGAGCATTTATGATAGTCTGATTCTGACCTATGAAGGAAGTAAGCAAGTTCAAGAAGCTAAAGCAAACATTCTGGTCAAGAAATATGAACTGTTCAAAATGGAGGAAGATGAAGACATTGAAACTATGTTTTCCAGATTCCAGACTCTAGTATCAAGATTAAGGGTACTAGAAAAGAGTTACACTACTGCTGATCATGTAAGGAAAATACTTAGAAGTCTGACAATCAAGTGGAGACCAAAGATCACTGCTATTCAGGAAGCTAAAGATCTGAATACTCTAAAGCTGGAAGAATTAATCAGCTCCCTCATATCACATGAAATTGAGTTGGAAGAAGATGAACCCAATGAGAAGAACAAAACTCTAGCCCAGAAATCTAAGCAGAAGAAGGCTCTGAAAGCAACATCAACATCAAAAGATAGTTATTCAAACGATCAAAGTCTGAACTAAGAGGAAGAAGATATTGCTTTCTTATCCAGAAATTTCAGAAAGATGTGGCACAACAGAAGGAAAAAATTTTCCCAGAGATATTCCAAGCAGTCCAACAAAGAAAGTGATGATACATATGACAAGAAAGGTATCATCTGCTACAGATGCAATGAATCTGGACATATCAAGTCAGAATGTCCAAATATGGAGAAAGGGAAGCACATGAGGAAATATTCCAGAACCAAGAAGAAAAGTATGATGGCTACATGGGATGATTCTAATGAATCCTTTGAAGATGAACAAGCAAATTTGGCTATGATGGCTCACACCAACTCTGTCTCTAGATCCAACACAGAATCTGATTCTGGAAGAGAATCAGAAGATGATGAAACTCAGGTATATTATGAATTCACTCGATCTGATTTGATTATTGCTCTGAATGATTTTTTAAACAGCAATTACAAATTGTCTTTAAAACTGAAAAATTCTTAAGGAAGAAAATACAAATCTAACAAAAGAAGTTAATTTTTTAAAGAATCAAATTACAGAATTTAAAATAGAAAGTGCCATTCATGAAACTGATATTGCAGAATTAAAAACCGAGAATGTATGTTTGAAAAACAGTTTTGCTGAAAGTTGAAAGTCTAACTCTGAAAAATAACCATAATTCAATATGAATTGAAAATACCACATGTAATTCTAATATGCATGAATGATAGCGTTTCAGCAAGTGTACTGAATCGTTGCAAGTAATAATTAAAAACGGTAATACCGAGTGTCGAACTCAAGGATTGCGTTTTACTATCGAATTATCTTTAATTACTGAAATTGAACAAAAAGTTTCCGAATTGATTTAGGTAATATTTAAAATAACAATTGTAATGAAATTGAACTTTTATGATGAGAAAAATGTCAAGGATGAGTTTCACTTTGAGTCCAACCTTGGTTTCTAATTTGATCCTAGTTACTGAATTCCTTTATTGAATTATTACCGAATTCTCTTTAGTATTCTTGCCATAATGTCTTTGTGACAAAACCTTTAATTCCAAAACAACCCCTAATTCCTTAGCGGGTTTAAAATTAGGATTAAGCTTTACAGTACAAAAATTCTCTTTTTAAACTGTTGTCTCTGCAACTAATTCAAATGGTTTCATGACCTGCGTCTATCCCTAGACTACAATCTCATGAATTTATCATCTCAAGCATTCGTAAAGTCCACTTCCGTTTCAAATTATGAATCATATAACATTTTAAAGTTGATCAGGCAATAAAAAGCATTAAGCACAGAGATGATAAAAATAATTCAATAAATTTATTCATATAACTAGGAGTCAATTCAGACAAATAAAGCTTTCATCTTGTTCCACTCATCCCTAACAAATAGGGCTTAGTTACTCATTACAGAGATTAAAGAGATAGAGATTAAAGAAGAATTACAAGAAGGATTCATGAATGATTCTTGATAAAACTCTTTCAATGGTGTAGAACAGCCGTCTCTGAGCGTCTCTGCTAGGGTACAAGTCTCTGAGCTTCTCAATTGACAAAAAGATCCCTCAAAATTCAGAAAGACTCGGTTTTATGCATTCTTCAGCGCGCCACGCGCCCCTGGTGCAAGACTTGCGCTTCAGGCGCATTAAAACAGAAGCAGTGGTGCCAAAACGCGCTTCGAGCGCAGCTGGCACGCTTCAAGCTCACAGCATCTTCTGTCTGACGTATACTGCATATTTATACTATTTTGAGTCCGAATTTGGTTCGGGTGTCTTCATGAAAGTTGTAGCTATGGATCTTAGCTTTCATTGGCACTTGGTTTGACTCCAATTGGACATCTACAACTCCAGATATGGTAGAAATACTCCATGTAGGTCATGTTGATTTCTCACCAAAATTCAGCACTGCACGGAAAATAAGGAAATAACATAAAACCATAAAAAAAATATCTACTTAATAAAGGAAATACGAAGGTAAAAATGTTAAATCTAATAACTAAAATCAAAAAAATATGTTAAATAATTCCTTAAATTAACTAATGATTTCCTATGAAGAAGACTAAAAACAATGACAAATATGCATATGATGAAGAGTTATGAATGAACAAGTTTTCCAAAAATTTCTTGCTAATGGTATGGAAAGAAGCAAATATGCTTCTATGATTTATGGAGTCAATCGGAATGGAAATAGAGGTATAGGATTTGAAGAAACTATAATTGAACCTAAACCTGTACTTAAACCTGTTCGCTATACCAAAGGCATATTAGAAATGTTAGCCCTTATAAAAAAAAATGAACTACAATCTTCCCTAAGGAAGGTAAACTTTGTAATGAGATGTTTTTAATATTGTATGCTGGACAAAGATTTTCACACCTTTGATTAAGTAAAAAGGTGGACATGAGTTCGTTTAGGAGGATCAACATTGAGAGGATTTTGAAGACAAAATATTATCTTACATGGCCTCAAGTGATGCCTAATATCTCAAGGTGTTGTTTCGAGTTTTGAAAAAACTGTTCAAAAAACAATTTATGCCATTGAAAATATTACTGGGTTGAGTCGCGGACTAGGTCGCTCACTTTAAGACGTTTCGCGGCACTGTCCAAATTGTGCAAGACAAACTATCAACCACGAAGTCCGCTAGATAAAACAGCCTAGATACTCTGTATCGAGTTCCACTGCATTGTGGAAAACCGTTCTAGAATTACACCCTCAATATGGAAGTCAAATGGCTGCCACTTGTAATATGGTATACAACCACTCGAAAGAAAGAAAAGAAGAAGAAAGAATAGAGAGGGAGAAGCAGAGAAAAGTCTCAGAAATGAAGAGCTTTTGGTGTGCCTTTCCAATTGAGTGGAACCCTTTATTAATAGAGGAGATCTGCAACTGGATAAGAGAGGAATTCAGGATCCATCAGATCGAACCACACAAGAGACGTGCCCTATTTTTCTTAGGTTATTTGACTCCGATTTTTCTAGGTTGTTGATCAGGCACGCGTCCACAAAACAATCGAAAAATTAGGTGTGATTTTGACCATAAACTGATGCGCAAATCGGAATGAAATAAAAATAAGAGTTGAATAAGTCATTTGTACTATTGTCATTAATGTTATCTTTCTTGTCATTATTTGTTGCCTAAATTACTTAAATTAATAGTTTCTTTTAGAAGCCTTGCTGCCTTTGGTACTCGTTTCTTTTCGACAAAGAGAATTAATATCCCTTGTTTTCTCATGATACTAGAAAAGCCTAACCAATGTAGTGCAACTTGCTATACTAAGATCTTACGTGATAAGAAAGATGGTCGCATTAAAATATATACACGAACCCTTGTTGTAACATCCTCTAAATTTATTATTTAAAATAATTAAGACCTATAAATATATATATTTTTCAATATTAATTTAGGTGTGATAATTATTTGTCTTGTTCGACTTATTGTAGTTGATAAAATTATTAGTAAGAATTATTTAATCAATGCAGAAGTTATATATATATATATATATATATATATATATGCTTGTTTTGTACAAGAAGAATTTGGGTTAAGGGTTTGTGGCTTGGTGTGACCCAACGTAATAGAAATTTGGGCTTGAAATTTGTGGCTTGGTTTTTGTATGATCAAGGTTAAGAAATAAATAAATAAATAAAATAATATTTTCTCCCTTCTATTCTTTATTTACTATCTACCCAATAATCTCTACTTTAAATTTTCCCTAAAGTCCACAATATTTCCATAATAAGTAATAATAAGCATTAAGGAATACTGAAACCATGGCCACCATCACTTTCATACCTCCTTTTCTTCGTTCATCAAAAGCTTGGAATTTCTTTTCTTGTGAACAACTTCGTGGGGGCTAAGAGCTTTGTACTAGGAAGAAAAGCGACCAATGTAAGGGATTTTCCCCACACAAATTATAGTTAGACCGTTGGTTGGAGGACATGTAATTAATAATTGTGATTGCTTGCTTTTTGAAAGGAATAAAATGTAGACTAATGAATTAAAATAATGAAACCCGATCCTTTGCGTTGAGTTAATATATAATATACGATTTTTTTAAAGAAGTAAAGTATGAATTTTTTTATGTTATATATGATGAAGTTTTAATTTTTATGAAAAATATGAAGTAAAGTACGCATTTTTATGTTATAGGTAATGAAGTTTTAATTTTTATGATGGATATGAAATAAATGTTGAATTTGTATGTTATATGTGATAAAGGTTTAACTTTGATGATGTATATGAGTTGGAGTTTCAATTTTCTTGTTATATATGTTAAAGTGCTAATTTTGTTGGTGTGTATGATATCAAGTTTTCGATTTTTATGCGTATGTTGTGAAAGTTATAATGTTTATGATTTTTTGTCGATGAATATGTGATACTCATGATATGGAGGAATAAGATGATGATTTTTAAAAAGTGATTTTTAATGCATATGACATGATTCTTAATGGGCTGTGTGGGAATATATATTTTTGATAATATATCATCGTGTCATGGCATATGCATCTTCGTCGAGGTTGTCTTAGTGGCAGGTTTACATCCAGTTCATATAATTTTAGGAGCATGCATTACCCATATGTTTTGATATACAATTTACTTGTTTGCGAATTTTTTTCTTTTAAATTGGAAGCTTTTACTTTTATATGTTTTGTGTTATTCTTCTATATGTTTAGCTTTGGTTTGATGTGGATGATGGAAAAAATTGACCCTTACAATAGCATTTTAGGTACTAATGAGTTCGAGAAGATTCAAGAGTAATTGATGAGTATTGACGTGCGGCGAACGTGGGGTAAAAATGAGTTTTTCAAGATAATTTTGTAATAATAGAATTGCCGCGATATTTCTAAGTCTATTTTTAAATCTTTTGCTACCAAACTTTAAAATGCACTCAAATTCTAGAAATACGAAAGTGGGTTCCCTTCCGTTAGGAATAATTGCTTTTTCTTTGTTTTAGTTTTGAATAAACATTTTTTAATAATATTAAATAAACGTGATTGTTACTAATTATTTAAATGGATAAATGCTAGATATTCTTACAAACAAAAAATTATCGTAAATTCTTGTAAAAGTATTTTTAAGTAACGTTTTGGATAAAAAATCTAAAGCGTTACACTTGTCCTGAAAGAATTGCCACCTCCTACTTAAGAAATAAAGGATGACATGATTAGTGTTTGATAACTTGTCAAAATATGGACATATCAACGTGAGGAACAAGCAAAATATAATCAATTGTTTATTTGCTACAAAGTAGTATAAATAGGATTCCCCACCCCATTTTTATTTATTTTCAAATTAACACTCTCTTCTTAGAAATCCAAAGAACTTCTCTCTCTAAGTGTGTGAGGTTGTGAGTCAGTTCATTCGTTTAGGTTTCATTCTGAGCGAGATTCAGCGTTTCAAAGTTATGTTTGATCTTTCTGGAACATTTAAGTTTATACCGAGAATTAAAGGAGGTAATGTCTATTTATTTATGTTCTCAAGACTATTAGGATATCATAGATATGTCCAAATTAGCTTATTTTCTTTCCGAATATTTATAAAATACCTAGTTAAAGTTTCAATTATAAATTAAGGTTTTATGATGTTATTAGGACTCTACTAGGGCTAGATTTGGAAAGAATTTATGATCCTTATTTATCTTGAAATACCATGGCCCTAAATCGTTATTAGGTCTTAGGGATGTCCTAAATTTTATTTAATTAAATATTATAACTCCTGAAAAATTATAGGTAATTACGATGTAAGCAAGATGATCGTCGGATGAGGTGCAGTTCAACAAAAAACATTTAAGGGAAATAGCTCCAGTAGTGTAAGCACCCAAATATATTTATCGCTCAAGGAGTTCGACAACTAACAAACACTCAACTGGCAGATGATTAAATATCATATTTGAAAAAGTAGTGATTTAATCAATCTTTACTAATTACTAATTAACTATTAATTTTATCTTTTTGTACTATCAAAATGCGACATTCCAACAATCCCCTTCAACGAGTTTATATCAATTGTTTACAATAAATAACTACCACAAACATGAATTTTAAAAACATTTGCATATTGCCTGTGCTTGAAATCGTTGTAATATAATTATGCCTCTTGAGCCTCAATTCACTGTTTATCTTGGTTCACCACCGACATAGTAGTTAAATCCAGTCCCTTCAGTCTAAATGATTTAAACCACTAATTCACCATGGAATCAAACTTACATTTGAACACCAAATAGTCACACTGACTGTGTTCAATCTTCTCAACCTTCTAGCTTAGTATGATCAATCTGTTAAGGAGAGGAAACCACTACTAGGCTAGGTTACAGAAGAAAAAAAGTTTGGGTTTTTCTGAAATAGCTATCACAGAGAGTATTTACAAATTTGTTCCTTCCGAAACTTTTCTCAGAATTAAAGTGAGAAAAAATGATTATGAGCAAAAGTGCATATGTGATTATAGCTTGTGCATTTGTTATCTTTCTAGTGAGGAATGCACATCCTTTTCTAATGATCGGTTAGGGTTTCTGATCGTTATTCTGATTGGAAGAAATCAATATAATTCATGAAATTTTGTATTGTATCTTTTGAGATTGATTAGCCATAGAAACTTTGCAAATAAGATCTTGTAATTGGTTCAGCGCATCCTGATTAAAATAGTAGGGAAACATAGGATACAATGGTCAGAGCACGTCTTAAAATCTTCAGACAAGTAGTAGATTCATGATATTCATTACAGGATACACAAATTCTATATATTTTGGATTGTTGACTTCCATCAGAGCGTTGATTTTCATCAGAGCGTACAACATAAATCTGAGTCAGAAGATCAAATGCTTGAAGTGATTATGTGATTATCAAAGGCAAACGATCAATTTCTTGTTAAGCTTATTAGAGGTAGACAAACACTAGTTTTGTCAATCTTATCAGAGGCAGACGAACAAAGCATAACTGCATTCAGTAGAGGCAATTGAAACAAAACATATCATGTATTTCCAGAGTCACCAGAACCATATCTTTCCTTGCATTATCATAGTCATCCAACATAGAGCGTTGCTCGCGCCACTTGAGGCGCGTGTCAAAGCGCTTGCATCAGACTTAGAAAAATGGAGTGAAACAAAGTCTTGTTGTTCCTTTGTCTTTGTCCAATTATCAGAGCATACGATATGACATCAAAATCTATACAATTTACTTGATCTCACACTTAATCAAAATGTTTGTGCATTATATTGTTCCCAAAAACTAATTTTGTTATCATCAAAACAAGTAAAGTGCATAGTTCTTCAACCAACTTTGTTCTGACATGTATATGTAAAGTTATCCAGGATCTACTAGAGATAAATACTTAAGGAGAGATAATACTCGTTAGTAATCCATGAGGTTATTAATGAGGTGATGTCGGTCTTATGTAGCTTATCATATGATTGACCTATTGAATATTTGATTGTGTGATGTTTAACCTAATTGTCTAAATATTCTATGTGATACTTGTATACTTGTGAGTGTTAGATTAAGAATGATTGGTTAACCTTGAAATGATTAAATGAAAAGATGTTTGTATTAGTTAGGGAATGGTGAGGATACGAATGAAATTAATGACCCTCAATTTAGGTGACTAGTTTATAATCAATTGGACTTATTGTTATAGATATGAATTGTTAGTACTTAGACTGACCATAACTTGAGAGTCATATATTGCATTTGTGTGGGGAGTCCATTATGGTATGAATGGGCACACGAGGTTGATTCATCGGGTGCATCCTGATGGTGATTATTATTAGCTAGCCTAGTCGGTGCATGGACCTGTTTTTGGCGGGAATCGACTTATAACACTTATACATCGCATGAAGTCAAGTGGTGTCTGATCTATGAACTAGGATGATGTCTAAGGCAATTTGGTCAAGTGACGTATGATCTTTGAAATTGGGATGATATCTTTGACATCGTTTAGAAGTCGATGCCTACATATAGTTAGGATTGCATTATAATAGTTAGGCTTGATTTGATAGGAATATTTGAGGGTGATATGCTATGCGAATAATTGTGTTTGTGATGTGTGTGTGCGCGCGTATATTGTGTTTGAGGGAAGGTTTATTTGTAGCCGTTAGATCAAAACAAATGGTTGAAATTTTATTATTTTTCACTAGAAAAAGTTGACTCTGGCTACTAAAAAATTTGTCTCTTGCAAGTGACTACTTGATGAAAGTTTTTTTTACCAATCTACTTTCAAATCTCTTAGGATTCAATTATAGTATAGCAAAAGGGTTGCATCGTATCCACAGGGAATTGGAAATACAATGCCGTTCTTTAATGAATCACTCGTTTAATAAGTTTTCAAGTATTTGGATAATTGTTTTGGTAACCAAATTGAAATGTAAAATAAGAAATAATAAAAAAGGATTTAAAAACACTATGAGAAAACTGTTGGGATTCGATTTCATCTGTTAACTCTTCAGTATCCTATTGATTCAACATACAAATCATGTTCTATGCTTAATTTCATCACATCAGTTCTTATCTATTTCATTAATCTCTTACATGAGAAGATTAACAATTCCCTAATCTAATTACCGATCTCTCGCATAATTAAAAAGGATAACGGTAATGAGTTCAGATGTAAATTGACAAACAGACTTAATTCTATTTCTACCAATCAAGCTTGTTAGATGAGATAATCTAAGTCCGACTTAAACATGTAGTTCTCACTCACATATCAAATCTAAATTCATGTCTTAGGTGATCAAGCTAAAACATGTATGAAGAATAAGATTAAATCATTGAAATCATAGCACAGAAACAAATATTTGTATATAGAAATCAAATTAGATACATCCAAGTTAAAGAGTTACATCCAATCCCAACAAAAGAAAATTAGCAATCCATAGCCATGGATGCTTTCAAGCTCAAAGCGAAGATCTAAGAAGAACGGACGGCTCTGTGATGTCTCGGGAACAACTCCAGCTCTTCTGTTGAACCCCAATCAAGCAACCAATTCTTTTCTCGGTCTTCTCTCTTGATTTCTCTTTTTTAACTCCGTAACCGCCTTTTTTGAAGTCTATCTGTGCGTTTTTAAAGGAAATGAGTTGATGGTCTCGCTTAAGCCAGGCCAATCTGGCTTAAGCCAACGGGTTTCTTCATGCTTAGGAAAGGTTGCCCGCTTAAGCTAGAAAATATATGGCTTAAGCCAACTGAGAACCTCAAAATCCGTCTCTGCCTCATTTTCGCTTAAACAGTCCTTCTGGTTTTGCTTTCAGCATTCTTCTGGCTTAAGCCAACCTGTTTTGGCTTAAGTTAAGTTCTTCAACTTTGACTTTTTGCTTTTCCTTTGCTTGGATCACTTTGATATTTCTCCTACAATTAAACACAGAGTAATTAATACTTATAATTAACATATTTACCATAATATTTATATAGAAACTAACTACTTGCTAAAATAACCTATTGAGGGATCATTTAACATATATCTTAAACATTTCAAACGTATAAGTGCCCAAAAGATCATGGAAAATTAGATAAATTTGGCACTTATCAACTTCCCCCAACTTAATACTTTGTTTGCCCTCAAACAAAAGGTACCGATCAAAAAATATATATATACAAGGTTCATTCAACAAGTAGGATACATGAATAATCAAAATCAAAAAATATTTCCACTTTGCATGATCACAAGCTCCACTCATAAAACTCCCTAACAGAATATGTGATACACAAGTAATGGTCATAACAATGATATGAATGTAAATTCCATGAATCCATTAGGCAAATCACACTATCCATGTTTTCAACCAAAGGAAATTTCAATGATTCACACAAGTTCTTTTAGAATCAAATCAAGGTAAGTGTTTCACTCATGTTCAGTCATTGAATCACAACGAATCAAATTTGTTACCTGTCTCAACAATTATTAAGATTGCATAGTTAATCAAGGATCACTAAGGGCTTTTCAGGGTTGTAATGTGGTCAGGTTTCAAAGAATATTGGTTTTTCTGGATATCAAAGTACTTTCAAACTAAGAGAGCAATTATAATGAGATTTACAATAAAACCATGCATTCATGCTCACTTCACTTTTCCTTTTACCAATCCCTTTTTGTCACCCTTCTTTTCACATTTGGATTTATATAACCCTTTTTCTTATCATTCTTATAATTTTCTCAATCTTTCTCTTTATCTTTCTGTTTTTTTTTTGTTTTTTTATTTGTTTATTTTTTTTTTAAGATTAAGATTATGTACTAAAGATTGAGAAAATTTGAACCAATTTTGCTTTCTTCGCAAAGAGAACACAAACAGCTTCCACTTCCCCCAACTTTGCATAAATGCATACGATCCCATTATAAATGCTCTTTTAACTTTGAAAGTAAGAGATAAACATTGTTTTTCTTTAGAGTTATAGATTATAAAAAAGAACAAAAATACTTTTCATTTGAGGCTCAAAATGGGTAGACAATGGATATTCCTATACAAGGGTAGGCTATTTGGTCAAGTAGCTATATACTCTAATGAACAAACATTGCCTTGATCCTTTCCTATCATTTCCATGCAAACAAAATAATCAGAGACTCAAACAAATCCAACTGTGCAAAACAAATGGCGAATCTCTCATACTTACATTGTTTAAGGTCACACTCCCTCACCAAGTTTAGGTACAAATTTCATGATTTCAAACATTTCAAGGTTATGCCAATGACTTTCATGTGAAAAATACAATTATACATGTCATGGCATCATGGGTGCAACCACAAAATCCATCAAGGAGATATATTTCTAACTTCTAAATTTCAAAATAATCATGCAAAACTTTTGGCTTTTCATGAATCATACTTACGAAAATGAACCAATCATCATGCAATTAAGTACCAGGCAAACATGGTATTGTCAACCAAAAAGTACTAATTAACCAAACTAAACAATGAAACAAAGTATTGAAATAAAGTGCTAGAAGTGAAAATAAAATGGCAGAAATTAAAATGAACTGTTTTTTGTGATGTGGTGTGTGATAGCTCATCAATCCTCATCCTCTTGGTCAATTTGATCCACCATGTGCTGCTCTGTTCTGTCTTTCTCGACCTGATCAACTCCATCTGCTCCTGCTTATGTGGTTGTACCTGTAGCTGCTCTCTGACTGCCTTCTCCCTCCTCAAAAATTGGCCTGTCCCCAGGCCAAGCACAATGTGATTGAAATTCATTATAGGATAGCCATGTATATGGTGGAGGACCCTCATGAACCGAAACAGCGTATGATTGCTGATAAATAGCATCACTAGCCCTGTAATTAGCAGCTTCTTGTCTGAAAATATGCTCCTGTATGTTGTAAAGCTGCTCCTGTCTGGCATACATAAATTCCTGTCTGGAAAACATCTCTGTTATCTGCCTCTGCATCTGCTCTTGGAGTAACAACATCTGCTGCATAGGATCTATCAGTTGTTGTGGAGATGGTGGAGGTAATGCGGCAGGTTGTGCTCCTCCTATTTCCTCAGTTGGGTTTATGCAATGTTGTCTGATAAGGGCATCATTGATCGCAGGTCTTATGTCAAGATGAGGCTGATCTGGGATATTCACCCCCTGGTCTTTGCATAGTTGGGTAATAAGTGAAGGAAAGATTAGTGGTGCAGGCTCCAAAGCTGTTGCAATTCTATGAATTTCATCTGATATTATTGATGCAACATCCACTGAGAATTGCTCCATGATGCAGTAAATCAAACACGCCCTTGACATGTTGATTCCTGATGTGTGTAAGGTGGGCTTGATGTTGGACAATAGAAAAGTCATCCAAATTTGTGTCAGTGTCTTCATCTGGGATCTTTTTATTTCCTTCTTTCCTGCCTCCCAACCTGATACGCACAATGTTGGCATTATCTCATTGCTGATGACTGTGTTCTTTGGTGGTATCATTTTTTTGGTATCCACATAACCCTTCCTCGTCTACTACTGATTGATCTTCCAGATATGCACTAATGGTATTCCTATCATAAAGAATTCTTTTCCCCAGAACAAATGATTCCCTTCTTGCCTGTTGATTTGTAGTATACGCATTGGCATAAAAGTATTTGACAATATCAGGATTAAATTGCTTTGGCAATGTTGCTAACTTTCTCCATTTCCTTCTTTGTAGCTCATGTTGAAATACCTCATACTGCCCTGGGAGAAGCTCCACTCTTCTTTCTTTTATAAATTGCAGCAACCTAATAGCCAAATACCTTGAGAATTTGATAGAGGATCTGAATTTATTCTTGTCAAACTCTAAAGTGGCATGCTCTTGTGAACCAGCCTGAGAAGTTTCCCCTCTTGGTCTTTTGTGTGGGTTTTTGGTTGTTGCCATTATGGAAAAAAAATTTAGAAAAGAAAAAATAAAACTCAAAGTTACTTCCAATAGGCAAACCAAACTCTACAATTTTCTTTGAACATTGCAGCCAATATCAATCATGATTCATGGAAATGAGCATTTTCAAGCAAAAGCAAGTGTAATTTAAAAAATAATCTCTTCCTCAAAAAGATGTTCATGAACTAATTTCTATTCACTTGTGTTTGTTCTTGCCTATATTTCCCAGTCATTCTTGCTGAACCATTTTAATATTCATTCAATGATTTTGACAAACATCTATAGTGCGATACAGGGCTTTGGTTCATTTTCAAGCTCATGAAACATAATAAACATATTTCAACATCCCATAAACTCTGTGAGATCAGTGTTTTTCCACACTTTTAAGTAGACACATGGGATTTTATTTAAAGCAAATCATTGCTCAACTATTTATAGCACCAAATTAAGCATAACCTTCTCTTGAGCATTTTGTTAAACACTTAGTATACAATAGTTCATGCTCATGGTTACAAACACTTAGGCACCTATCTTCAACACATGAAACACATAACCAAATTGATTCAACAGCCCCTCAATCATAACAGATGCACAATGTCAATCAAAATATATAGAGAGAATCCAAACATTTCACATTCTTAGACACACTCTCAACCTTACTTCTCTCTAGTTCATTCACCATAAACAAAATTATTATTCTCTTTCAAGTTCAAAACATGCAATCCTTTTTCATGGCAAAATAATTGATCCATTCGTACTTACCCATGAATTCCCGATTTAGAACCGTAGGTTGCAAAATTAAATTGAGGAGAAAGAGTTAACTTACTTGAGAGGAGAATCAATGAATTATTGATGCAAGTGAGAAATCGTGAGTGAGAGTGAGAGGAATCGTGATTGAGTATGAGAGAAAACGTGTGTTTAGCAAGGGAGTACGACTTAAGCAAGGGAGTACACGGCTTAAGCGAAAATTAACCTAAAAGTATTTATTTATTTTTTTCTTTTCTGCAGTGTTATACCGCTTAAGCCAAGGTTCCTTTCGCTTAAGCTAAAAATGACCATAGAAGGCTCTATTTTGTCCCTGTAAATCTCGCTTAAGCTGAAATTGTCTTGCTTAAGCGAGGGACCTAAAATTCTGCATAATTATGCAGAATAAGACTTGGAACCCTTGTAAAAAATTGTAATGCTAACCTGCCTTGCTTTTCAATCATCATGAAACATTGTAGTCTTCATTTTGGACCTATGGCAAGCTTGAATTCATCTTGTTAGTTTCAACAATCAACAAGTCTAATTCACATTCATTCCAAAGACAAATTCACTCTATTTACACAAGTGGATACCTCAAAATTTGTTTCGCACATTTTCAATGATCTTCAAGGCATCATACCAACTATCCACCATATAAGAAACTTGTGTGAATCTTAAAATCAACAAAAGATGGACTATTTCCACAAGATTCCAACTTTTACCCACAAAATTCACTTCAAATGCAATTTTTACATATTTTCACAACCCAACACTTCAAATTTTGCATTTATCCCATTTCTTACATTCTAATCACTCAAACTTTCCATTTACATCATAAGAAATTTGTGGAAAGCTTAAAAACACATATTCAAGCATAATCTCCCATGATCACTTTCCACACACATGAAAAACACAACTTAACATCTGCCTATACAAAATCACAACAACATCACATAATTCATAATAAAACTTAACTAAACAATTGAAAATTAGCATTTAAACACAATCAAACTAAAAAGCAAGTTAAATTAACTCAAAAACTTGGGTTGACTCCCAGCAAGCGCTTCTTTAACGTCATTAGCTTGATGCCTTTGTATTTTTATAGATCATTCAAGTAGAGCATAGTGGTGATCAATTTAACATCACCACATAAGTATGGCTTTAATCTCTAACCATTCACCACCCATGTCTCTTTGGACTCATTATCTTCCAATTCAACTGCTCCATAGGGTTTTACCTCTTTGATTACAAATGGACCTGACCATTTTGATTTTAGCTTTCCCGAAAACAACCTCAACCTGGAATTGAACAAAAGTACTTGTTGGCCTGGCTTGAATTTTCTTTTTACAAGCTTGCTGTCATGATACTTTTTCACTTTCTCCTTATACAGCTTTGAAGATTCATAAGCTTGATGCCTCAATTCCTCTAATTGATGCATTTCTTTCTTTCTTTCAACTCCTGCAACATTTAGATCAAAATTAAGAAATTTTATGGCCCAAAAGGCTTTGTGCTCCAATTCTACCGGTAAATGGCATGCTTTGCCATAAACCAATTGAAATGGAGTTAAGCCTATTGGTGACTTATAAGCAGTTCTATAAGCCCATAAGGCATCATCCAACTTTTGTGACCAATACTTCCTTGAACTTGAAACTGTTTTCTCCAGGATCTTTTTAATTTATCTGTTAGAAACTTCAGCTTGTCCATTTGTTTGTGGATGGTAAGGTGAGGCTACTTTGTGCTTTACACCATAATGTTGCAACGCCTTGGCCAACTGGGAATTGCAAAAGTGTGACCCTCCATCACTAATAATTACCCTGGGTGCTCCAAAACGAGTTAATATGTTTTTCTTTAAGAACTTCACTACCACTTTACCATCTGCTTTAGGAGTTGCTATTGCTTCCACCCACCGTGAAACATACTCCACAGCCACCAAGATGTATTCATTGGAGAATGAAGATGGAAATGGGCCAATGAAGTCCATGCCCCAGCAATCAAAAACCTCTAATTCCAAGATGTTTTGTAGCGGCATTTCATTTCTTTTGCTTAATCCACCTAACCTTTGGCATGCATCACACTTTTGCACATGGAAATGTGCGTCTTTGAATATGGAGGGCCAGTAAAAACCAGATTGAAGAACCTTCACAGCAGTTCTCTCACCATTGAAATGTCCTCCATAAGGTGAGTTGTGGCAATGCCACAATATACTCCTAGCCTCATTATAAGCTACACATCTCCGCAACAATCCATCAGCTCCGATCTTGAATAGATAAGGATCGTCCCAGAGGAAATAGGTGGCATCCATGAGAAATTTCTTTTCTGATGATGATTGAGATCATCAGGGATTACACCTGCTGCTTTGTAATTGGCCATATCAGCAAACCATGGCCTTTCTTGTACAACAAACAGCTTTTCATCTGGAAATTCATCTGTTATTTCTTTTTCCTTTGCGGTCACCTCATTATTCATCAGCTTGGATAAATGATCAGCCACTAAGTTTTCATTGCCACTTTTATCTTTAATTTCAAGATCAAATTCCTACAACAACAAAATCCATCGAATCAGTCGTGGTTTGGAATCTACTTTTGTTAAAAGGTACTTAATAGCTTCATGATATGTAAAAATAACAACTTTAGATCCAATCAAGTAACTTCTAAATTTCTCTAAAGCATACACTATAGCTAGTAATTCTTTTTCAGTGGTAGCATAATTCATTTGAGCATCATTCAACACTTTACTAGCATAATGTATGGCATGAAACATTTTATTCTTTCTTTGACCTAGCACTGCTCCTACAACATAATCACTAGCATCACACATTAATTCAAAGTCAAGGTTCCAATTAGGTGCAATAATGATAGGAGTAGAAACTAAATTTTGTTTCAATTGTTCAAAACCTTTTAAACATGCATCATCAAAACGAAAAGGAGTATCCTTATTCAGAAGATTGCTCAATGGCTTGGCAATCTTAGAGAAATCCTTGATGAAACGTCTATAAAAGCCAGCATGCCCGAGAAAGCTTCTAATCCCTTTGACATTTGTTGGAGCTGGTAGCTTTTGAATGACTTCCACCTTTGCTTTATCAACCTCCATACCCTTTGATGATATTTTGTGGCCCAAGACAATTCCTTTAGTCACCATGAAGTGACATTTCTCCCAGTTCAAGAGAAGGTTTGTTTCAACACACCGTTTTAGTACAGTGTCCAAGTTCACCAAGCATAAATCAAAAGAAGCTCCAAATACAGAGAAGTCATCCATGAAAACTTCTATACATTTTTCCACCAAATCTGAGAAAATAGATAGCATACATCTCTGGAAGGTTGCAGGAGCATTGCATAGTCCAAAAGGCATCTTCCTGTAAGCAAAAATACCAAAAGGGCATGTGAAAGCTGTTTTTCCCGATCTTCTGGATTTACAGTGATTTGATTGTAATCGGAGTAACCATCCAGAAAACAATAGAAAGCTTGCCCATATAATCTTTCCAGCATTTGATCCATAAAAGGCAGTGGGAAGTGGTTCTTCCTAGTGGCTTTATTCAGCTTCCGGTAGTCAATACACATTCTCCAACCTGTGACAGTTCTGGTTGGAATTAATTCATTTTTGCATTGGCTACCACAATCATTCCTCCTTTCTTTGGTACCACCTGGACTGGACTCACCGTGGCACTATCTGAAATAGGTAGATCATTCCGGCTTCAAGCATCTTCACCACTTCTTTTCTGACTACTTCTTTCATGGTTGGATTCAATCTTCTTTGAGGCTGGGCTACAGGTTTAAAATCATCCTCCATTAGAATTTTATGCATATAATATGAAGGACTATTACCTTTCAAATCAGCTAGTGTCTAGCCTATTGCTCCTTGATTTGTTTTGAGAACTTCAATCAGCTTTTTTTCTTCTTGTGGTGATAAGGAACTACTAATAATCACTGGCTTTTCAACTTCCCCCTGCAGAAACACATATTTTAAATGGGGAGGTAACAACTTCAATTCCAGTTTCTGATCAGTCTGCTTGTTGTCAGCTACATTTTCAATGCTTTCCAATGCTACCTGTTTTGGATGAATCTCTTTGAGGGAATCAAGATCTTGTAAACATTTTTCAATCTCTTGTTCTTCTTCCTCAATGAAGCTAGTATGCCTGTTAACCAAAACTCTGCCTAGAGGATCAAATGATTGTAACTGCTTATGTGCATCATAACACACCTCATCAATAACATCAATGGAGAAGCATTGTCCTTTGTCCTTTGGATATTGCAAACCCTCAAAAACATTGAAATTTACTTCATCATCTTGCACCCTGACCTTCAGTTTTCCTGCATCCACATCAATCATTACTCTGGCTGTCTTCATGAAAGGTCTACCCAAAATCAGCGGCACCATTACATCTTCCTCCATATCCAAGACCACAAAATCAGCTGGAAACATAAATTTATCTACTTTCACCAGCACATCTTCTACGACACCATGTGGATATTTAACTAACCTGTCTGCCAACTGTAATGACATTCTGGTAGGTCTAGCTTCCAAGTCACCAATTTTTCTCGACATAGACAATGGCATTAAGTTGATGCTAGCTCCCAAATCCAAAAGTGCCTTCCCAAGTGTTAGATTCCCAATAGTAACAGGCAGTGTGAAGCTTCCAGGGTCCTTCGCCTTTATAGGGATGTATTTCTGAATAATAGCATTGCAGCTAGCATCCAGCTCAATAGTCTCCTCCTCTATAAATCTTCTCTTCTTTGTCAATAGTTCTTTCATGAATTTTGCATAGGTAGGCATCTGCTCCAAGGCTTCTGCAAATGGAATATTGATCTGAAGCCTTTTGAATATATCTATGAATCTTGCAAATTGCCTTTCTGTGTCTTTTCTTGTAGGAACATGTGGATAAGGCAGGTTTCTCACAGGTGGGGCTTTTTGTGCGCTCTTCTCATGGTTTTTCACCTCACTCTCTTTTTCTTTCTTTTTCTCTCCACTAGTACCTACTTGTTCTTTTCCTCTTGCTTTTCTTTTCTCCTCCTCACTTTGTTCTTGTTTATTTTCACTCTTATGTACATCCTCACTCTTATTTTTCAGCACTTCTCTCTCATTTTCTTCTTTTTCATTCTCACTTTCCTCCTCAACAACAATCACATTATTTTCACTTTGGTTCTCACCAATACCTTCACCTATCAACTTACCACTCTGTGTTGTGATTGCTTTGCAGTGCTCCTTAGGATTAGAATCAGTATTGCCCGTAAGTGCTCCTTTGTGAGTGTCTGCTAACTGTTTGCTAATTGGCCCATCTGGATCTCCAAATTCTTGATGGATGCATGAGTATTCTTTTGGTTAGCCATCGACATCTGCATAAATTGAGTCAATGTGTCCTCCAATTTTGAAGTCCGATCCTGTGGTGGTTGTTGACACTGTTGGTTCTGATATGGTGGTGGCCTATTAGAAGAAGGTCCGACATCCTGCCTCCAAGGTTGGTTGAAGTTTTGGTTGGTTCCCCTAGAGTAGTTGTTCTGATATTGACCTTGCCTTGGCTGATTGGACAAGTACTGAACTTCCTCCTCTTTGGGTTCACAATAACTTGTAGGATTATCACCTATACACACATCACATCTGTTTACCTGCCTACTTGATGATGATTCTTGCATCTCCTTCAAATGTTTAGGAAGATTTGCCAATTGCTTTGTCATTTCCTCCATATACTGTTGCAAAAGCTTGTTTTGTGCTAAGATTGCATCATTCCCTGCAAGCTCTATCATGCCTCTTTTTGTTGGACCTCTGTGGTGTTGGCCCTGTTGATCACAAATGGCCATAGACTCAATTATATCAATGGCTTCTGTTGAAGATTTAGCTATCAAAGATCCTCCAGCTGGGCATCTAGGATCAACTTGTGTTGCTGGAGTAAGCCATTTCTGAAAATATGGATTTGTGTCTTTGCATCGAATCCATGGTTTGGACACTTCCTCAACATTGATTTGTACCTCTCCCAAGTTTCACATAAACTTTCACCTGCAATCTGAGAGAAAGTAGAAATAGCAGTTTTAAAATCCATAAATTTTGATTGAGGAAAATACCTAGCCATGAATTTCTCCTCCAGTTGATTCCAATCAGATAGAATTTGTTGTGGTTGGTCGAGAAACCACTCCTTAGCTTTTCCAATGAGGGTCAAAGGGAAGAGCCTAAGAAATACAGCTTCTTCCTCAATCTGTTACACCAGCAGTACCACAAAGTTCATAGAACTTTGTAAGATGTGTGTAGGGATCCTCATGATCCAAACCTGCGAAAGGATTGGCATACATCAGTTGTACTAATCCAGTCTTCATTTCAGGTGGCCTATGATTTCCTGTAGGTCTACCAATTCTGATTATATTCCTTGGTGTGAAATTGACAAAGCTTGCATCATTGCCACCATTTCCTAGTTCTTCTGCAGCCATTGTTGTATCTTGGTTTGTAGAAGAACCTGAGATAAAAGTTGCTTCTTGCTCCCTTGTCTACTTAGCCAGTTGTTTTCTCTTCCTTGCTTTGCTGTTATTTTTCCTAGCTGTTTTCTCTATTTCTGGGTCGAACAAAACTTGATCAGCTGGAATCCTACCTCGCATAAACAGAAAGATAATACAAATCTAGCCAAGAGGATTAGTTAACAAGATAATCAAAATGTAAATAAAACTATGTACTATATTTACGATTGCTCAAGATAACAACTAAAGCAATGCTTTTGTATTTAGACGCAATTCCCCGGCAACGGCGCCGTTTTGATGAAAGTTTTTTTACCAATCTACTTTCAAATCCCTTAGGATTCAATTATAGTATAGCAAAAGGGTTGTATCGTATCCACATGGAATTGGAAATACAATGCCGTTCTTTAATGAATCACTCGAGCAATAAGTTTTCAAGTATTTGGATAATTGTTTTGGTAACCAAATTGAAATGTAAAATAAGCAATAATAAAAAAGGATTTAAAAACACTATGAGAAAACTGTTGGGATTGGATTTCATCTATTAACTCTTCAGTATCCTATTGATTCAACATACAAATCATGTTCTATGCTTAATTTCATCACATCATTTCTTATCTATCTCATTAATCTCTTACATGAGAAGATTAACAATTCCCTAATCTAATTACCGATCTCTCGCATAATTAAAAAGGATAACTGTAACAAGTTCATATGTAAATTGACAAACAGACTTAATTCTATTTCTAGCAATCAAGCTTGTTAGATGAGATAATCTAAGTCTGACTTAAACATGTAGTTCTCACTCACATATCAAATCTAAATTCATGCCTTAGGTGATCAAGCTAAAACATGTATGAAGAATAAGATTAAATCATTGAAATCATAGCATAGAAACAGATATCTGTATATAGAAATCAAATTAGATACATCCAAGTTAAAGAGTTACATCCAATCCCAACAAAAGAAAATTAGCAATCCATAGCCATGGATGCTTTCAAGCTCAAAGCGAAGATCTAAGAAGAACAGGAGGCTCTGTGATATCTCGGGAACAACTCCAGCTCTTCGGTTGAACCCCAATCAAGCAACCAGTTCTTTTCTCTATCTTCTCTCTTGATTTCTCTTTTTTAACTTCGTAACCGCCTTTTTTGAAGTCTGTCTGTGCGTTTTTAAAAGAAATGAGTTGATGGTCTCGCTTAAGCCATGCCAATCTGGCTTAAGCCAACAGGTTTCTTCATGCTTAGGAAAGGTTGCCCGCTTAAGCTAGAAAATATATGGCTTAAGCCAACTGAGTTCCTCAAAATCCGTCTCTGCCTCATTTTCGCTTAAACAGTCCTTTTAGTTTTGCTTTCAGCATTCTTCTGGCTTAAGCCAACCTGTTTTGGCTTAAGCCAAGTTCTTCAACTTTGACTTTTTGCTTTTCCTTTGCTTGGACCACTTTGATATTTCTCCTACAATTAAACACAAAGTAAATAATACTTATAATTAACATATTTACCATAATATTTATATAGAAACTAACTACTTGCTAAAATAACCTATTGAGGGATAATTTAACATATATCTTAAACATTTCAAACGTACAAGTGCCCAAAAGATCATGAAAAATTAGATAAATTTGGCACTTATCACTACTCCTTTTTCTAATTACCCTAGTTCATTATAAGAGTTGTTCTTCCAAATCACTCATTATTAGTGTTACACATAAGCTATTTTCGATCATCAAACAACTTGAAGGTGTAAGTCCATCCCAATCTATATCACAATGGATACACATCGACAAACAACATAAAAAAGAAAGGGAAAATTACAAAATCAACATGGAGTGTTCATAATCCAGCTCCTTTTATGCGTCGTGCAAGAGGTGGCAACAAGCATGGAATTCAAATACCCAGTTAGACGCAATCCAAGACAAAAGTTTGGATGGACTTGGTTGACGTCCGACGGCATAAAAAAATATTTACTTTGATTTAGTATTTGCATTTGTTCATCACATCCTTATTTTTCAGACCAAAGATTTTTTTTTGTATCTTAGATTTAAGAGTTTCAGACCAAGAAATTTACGATATTGAAAGGTAGGGTCTTTCAAAACATTCAAAAAATGGGTTTTGTATAATTGGATCCAAGAATGGGGATGAGGAAGATTAGAAGAGATTTTTTTTTTTAAACTAAAAGAAACAAAAACAAAACTTGAAATGAAAATGATGGCGCGTGACTTACTTAGGCCTATCTTCTAATGTTGAATGTATATTTTGATCTAAAGGATTATAATTGTCCCTCTCACTTTCACATAAAAATACCATTATCATTATAATTAAATATGTCCCTCATATATATTTTTGTTTTACACCACATCTCTTCTTTGATACCTACATGAAAATTTAACCCTTATTTCTATGTACTTATGTTATGCCTTTTGGTTCAAAGATGGTGGGTTACTTCCTACCTCATTTCCCGAGATTCTTAGGACATGAGGTCTTGAATGATTTGGAAATTGTATACAATGATGACGACGATGACAATATTTGGGACTTTGACGATGGAGGCAATACTGTTGTCTACACGAGACATGTTAGTTGTGTATTTAGGAGTCCTAGCATGACAGATGCCACTGTTGTTGTATATAGCAAGTATTAGGTTTGTCTTTTTGTTCAACTGAGTTATCTATATATTTTGATTTCCCTCTATGTAATTTCTTTCTGTTAACTTATGTGGCAGAACCACAAATATATATGGGTAACAGAAAGAAAATAGATAAAGGGAAATCAAAATATATGGATAACTCGACTCAACAAAAGGACAAACTTAACACTTGCTCTCTCTCTCTCTATATATATAAAAGAGATATATCTAGTGAGAATGTCATTTTTTTTTATGTGAGACTAAGAGGACTGATTAATAGCCTTTAGATCAACCCACTCTCCATCAACCAATTTACATCTACAATATAATAAAGAAATTGAAAATATTGTTTCTGGTTTATGGATCAACATTAATCATCCAATTCTCATTGCAAATGTTGATGGTGTTGAAGGTCATGTAAACGTAAATGGTGGAGAGTGGGGTAGATGAAACATTGATGCTCAGTGGCAAAGCGATTGAAAAAATGAAGTTTGAAAATACGTGATGGAAAGTGAGAAATATAGACTAGAGAAAGGCACATGGATAATTAAATGTGGTTTTTAATCTCAACTATTTATTTTGATCTAACGGTTGACAAGTGTTTTTCTTACTCTCACTTGAAAAATCAATGCTCATAAGATATTGTCTATATATATATATATACATATACATACATATATATATATATATATGTGTGTGTGTGTGTTTTTTTTTATATAATATGTTTAGTTTAAATTTATTCACATATTTATAACGTAATAAAGATAATATCTAAGTTCCATAAATATCTAAGATTAAACAATGCAGGGTTTCACGAGACAACATACACTTCAATTAAAAATTTGTTCTTGTCGTTTGATTTTTCTTGCACAAACCATAAATATTATATGATTCCCTGTAATGTTTTATTAAGCCAAAAACTGATATGATTAATTACATGTTGTCAAAATCTGTATTAAATGAACACATGTAACATTATCAGAATTCTCATTGCAATATGTTCCTTTGAAAGCCATTAAAGGTCAAACAATAGTTGACTTTTTGGCCAACCATTCTTGCGTGAACAAGGGAATCATAATTTTTGGGGAATGAAATGCTGGCTTTTATTCTTTGATGGTTTTAGACGGCAGGGTGGTGATGAAATTGGGGTATTAATAGTTTTACCCTAAGGATGCCGACACAATTCATGTTTGAGATTAAATTTGATTGTTCTAACAATGAAGATGAGTGAGTATAAGACCTTAATAGCTAATATGGAACAATTAATTGAAATGAAAGCCAAAATTGTGATATTTTGGGAGACTCTCAATTAGTAGTAAACTAGGTAACACAAAACTACAAATGCGTTAGTCACAATTTGGTAAAATATTGTGTGACGACTACTAAATTGATGAAGCTGTTTGACAACATAACAATAAAATATATATCGAGGGGGATGAATTAGGAAGCAAATGTATTAACACATATGGCTTCTGAGTACAAAGTTTGTAAAAACATCGTAACACAATTCACAACTATTAGGGAAATGTTGTACCCACTGGTTGAAAGAGATACTGCAATATGCAAGGTAACCATGATGAATAAATATTGAAATTAGTAAATTAAAATGTATTTGGAAAAACCAGTCATGTCGTCAACAAGAATATCAGATATCAAGCCTCAAGTTTAGTATTATTAGGGGGGAACTTTATATTGAAGAAGTGTCGACAGTAACTTAGACAACTTAGAAAAGAAGAGACCTTCATTGCATTATCAAAGGTTCATGAAGGGATATGTGAAGCTTATCAAGATGGAGATAAGATGTAATGGGTTTGCGCTTGCATATATAATATTCATCGATAATTACAATAGATTGCACTCTTTTTGCTAGGTCTTATTGTTGAATAAAAATCTTTTTGATATATGTTTTAATGACAACAAACCTTATGAAATAAATGATTAAGTTTTATGAATGGTGGTCTACTAATGATTTCACTTAAGTTTTGTTTAAGGAACATGAATGCATAAGTGAACAAAGCAAGAATCCATTCACTTAATCAAAATGCACAAATGTGATTAATTACAATCAAAAGAAGTCATTCGAATCACAAAGAAAAAAGGCCATGAATCAAGCTGCCCAAACAAGACTGAACAGTCTCCAGTTTTGCTGTCAAGACTGATAAACGATCTTGACAATATACAAGGCATCAAGACAACTTCCAGTATGTTCAGAAACTCGTCCAGATTGATTATCAATCTCCAGGAAATCCAAAAGCTAAAGCTCCAAATTGATCATCAATCTCCAGCAACTACACTTGAGTTTTCTACAACAAACTTTATGTGATCTCTTCGAATCTGTTTCAATCAAGTTCAAGACTCAAATTCAAGCTACAAAGCATCATCACATATCTGCAATATTGATTCAAGGAAAGCCAAGAAATTAGCATAATAAAGAACACTCTTGACACAATCTGGAAAACATAAAATGTTACCCGAAGCTGTCACCAGAGGATGATGACGTCACTAGAGGATACCTCAAGATGACGTCACCGGAGGATACCTCAAGAAGACGTCACTAGAGAATACTAGAGGATACCTTAAGAAGACGTCACCAGAGGATACCTCAAAAAGACGTCACCAGAGGATACCTCAAGAAGACGTCACCAGAGGATACCTCCAGAAGACGTCACCAAGGATACCTCAAGAAGACGTCACCAGAGGATACCTCCAAAAGACGATATCAGAGGATACCTCCAGAATACTATCAGAGGATACCTCCAGAAAATACATTCAGAGGAAGAACCAAGTCTGTTCTTGAACATCAGAATGTCCAAAATAATCAGATCAGTCTCCAGAATGATCTTCTATCAAGAATGATTATCAGTCTCTAGGAATGATCATCAGTCTCCATAAATGATCATCAATCTCCAGAATGTTTATCATTCTCCAGCATGATTAACAGCTATCTTCAGAATGATCAAACATCAATCTCCAACATGTTAACAATCAAATCTCCAGCATGTTTAACATCATTCTCCAACAGTGTATCATCAGTCCAGAATGATACAATCATTCATCAGCATACTGAACATCATTCTCCAGCCTTGTTACATCATTCTCTAGCTTGACTGCCAAGAACGTTGAACGATCTAGAAGTATATTTACATCAAAGAAGATCAAAGAAAAGATCAGGAAGACATCCAGAATGATCAAAACTGAACCTCCAGATTGATTATCAATCTCCAGAAAGTTCAGATACTAGGACTCCAAATTGATTATCAATCTCCAGAGTTTTCATTAACATTCAGCAGAAGTTCATCATCATTCTCCAAACTGTTTTGATATAATCAAAACTCCAGATCAAATCAAAGATATTAAAAAATATATTTGAAGTACAAAGGATCATTAAACAAAGGAAATCTGATCAAGAATAAAAGGTTTCAGCCCAGTCAAAACAGAAATTAAAAATAGTCAAAAACTGGATTATTTTTAATCAGAAATATTGTCTTTGGTCAAGCTTGACAAGAGCACTACCAACGGCTCTATTTGACCATCATTAAATGCTCTCACGCCTATAAAAGGAAGGTCAAAGCTCAGAAAAAAATAAAGCTTCAAGTACAAAGAAAAACATCACTCACATACATCTACATACTTGAAAGCTTCTCAATCACAAACAAAAGATTCAGTTCTATTTTTCTTCTTCATATCAGAATCATTCTACTGAATTCTTTTGTCAAGAATCTAATCTCAAACACGAGTTGAGCTTACTCAGATTCTGTCCAAAAATCAAAGACATTCAAGTGCCAAGATATATCATCAATCACTCACATACATACTTGAAACTCTCTCATCACTTAAAAGAATCAGTCTGGTCAAGTTCTTATTTACTCTGATACATTTGTACTGAATTCTTTATAAAGAATCGATCTCAAACAAGAGTTGAGACATATCAGATTCTAACAAAACAATCTCATCATTATTGTAAAACTCAAACTATAAGAGTTAAGTATAGTTTGGGGTAGATTGTAAGAAATCCTATCAAGGTTGGTAGGTGATTTGATTAATCTTTTTCTCGGTGGAATTAGATTAAAGTCTGTAACAAATATCAAGGTTGATCTAAGCTAGGTGCTGTAAAACCAAGAAGGTTCTTTGTTTTAAACACTTAGTGGAAAATCTCACCGTTGTGAGGACTGGACGTAGCCCGGTTTGGGTGAACCAGGATATATCTGTGTGTGATATCTCTTCCATTATCTCTATTTACTTTCAGTCTGTTAATTATCAAGTTAAATAGATAAACTGAACTGTTGATTTTAACTAACCAAGAACGTTATCTGTTTTCTGGTGAAAACCAAGAACGTTCTCTGTTTTCTAGTGAAAACCAAGAACATTCTCCGTTTTCTATTTTCACAACCAAGATCAATCTTGAGTTATTTTCTTAAGTTTTTAATAGGAATTTTAAAAGGGCGAATTTACAATTCAAACCCCCTTTCTTGTAAATTGACATTGCTACTTCACTTATGAGGAATGTCAAAGACCTGAAAACTTACAAAATATAACAACCATTGAGCTTCACTCCATTGGAGATATGGCAACAAGGCGAGGCAATGACATATTTTGGATCATTCACTCCCTTCTCGACTCTCCACACCCGCCCAAATTATCATTGGGATTAGATATTGAATCCCTATCGTTGCCCTAACGAGGGTCAGGTTTCCCACTCCTATTCATATATATAATAAATTAATAATTCATACACATAATAAATAAAAATTATATATGATTTAAATGAAATAAATTTAAATTATATTAAAATTACACTGTATATTGAGAGAAGATTAAATTTATAATATACAATTAAATAATAAATAAAATAAGTATATGTATAAATAAATAAAATGTAAAAATACTATTTTTACTAATGGGACAAATTCGGATTCGATATCAACACCTCCATCTTTACACCACCCACAACTTAAAATATGGGAGAAAACTACACCCGCGTCTCATTAAAGTTGATTTTTTCTGTCAAATTTGAGGCAAGTTTAGAGTTACCCGCTAGTGTGGGGTATATTATCAAGCCTACTCCATTATTAAACTTTTTCCTATTAGAGGATGGCCATTAGGAACTACACCCTTAATCGAGCAAGGGATACATGTACATTTTAGTAGGCATCTACTATTTCACAAATGGGTTGAAGTTGCAGCATTTAAAGATGCAACCCAACAAGATGTGAAAGATTCCATTGAGAATCACATAGCTTGTAGGTTTAGTATTCCAAAAACATTAACCACCGACCAGACCACGATAATATTTGGAATGAAACTAGTTGAATATGTTGAAACATTAACTTCTCTATACCTTATTACGTCAAGCTAATGTCCAAGTTGAGGCCATGAACAAAAGTATAAATGGTTTGACAAAAAACACACAGATCAAAAACAAAAAAATCGGGACAAATCTTTAGAACAAGTGTAGTAGGTATACATAAACTCCCCATGGAGTCGACAAGTACTACACTGTATAATTGTATCTCTTACTTCCATTCATTATAATCGTAATCATCTTAGCTCTAATGTGTACTTGAGTGTCATTATCCATTTCTATGTTTGTTGCTAAGCTCACTATGAGCTAAATAATTTGTAGTTATGGATCAACGAAGTTTAAGTAATGTTTATTGGTTAAGATGTTATGGCATGCCAAGCATTTATTTAATCAAGCTATTTTACAATTATTTTTAAATATGAAATTGATCACCTTAGCTTTAATATTTAGTCCTCTTATCACCTTTGGATCTTTATATTTACTTATCTTTTACAATGATAATATAAAAACATAGTTATTTATATTTTCTAGTAAAATATAATTAAACAGAGACAACTGTAGTACCCCAATTTTGTCCGACTAATTAAAAGTAATTCAATAAATAAGTAATAATACGTTTAATAAATATTTTACAAGTATTATTATAAAATTTAAAAATCATCATTTTACAATTTAATTCCATTTTAAGTCCTTATTTACATAAATTTTAAGGTAATAAAAACAAAATAAAAACAAAGAAAAAGTATTCTACTTTCTTCTTTGCAGTAAGTTTCCTTGTTGCAATGCATCTTCTTCTCCCAACAAACTGTAACACCCTAAATTTCTTAGTAATATATAAGTAATATCTGATTAATTTTCCTTATACATGTTCATGCTATAGAAAATTTTGTATATATTTTAATTTAATTGTTAATATAAGCTTTTAATATTATATTTATTTTATTTATTCTTTTAAGAATAATATTATTTTAGTATGAGTACTTGGAAGAATAAAATTTTAAGTTATAGATGAGTAAAGTAAATGATTAGTAAATTTAATTTAGGTGGTTTATCCTAGTAATTAATATTTTTTTAATGATGCTTTAAATAGTTTAATTTATTTATTATTATAAAATATAATCATGAAAACACTTGTAATTAGTCTAAGGGTGACAATTTACTTAACATAGTGCTCTAAGTGAATCATTAAACTAAAAGGTTTAATTAGCGTAAATAAATAAAGATAGTTTTAGGCTTGCTAGTGATTTGCACATCCTTTCTTTTTAGTGACCCCTATTCACACCCCATGGTCACTGTTTATTGTCTTACAAGAATACCTAGTTACGGCGCCAATTTTACAAACATTCTGCATTTCATCTTCATCCCAAATGTAATGTCATTTGAACCCCAATTTGACTCGCTTCAAACCAATCAATCACCCATAACAATACCTTTCATTCTCATCATTCTACAAATCAAATCATTGAATATCTTATGTAAAGTGCATCCTTATCTCCACCGCGAAACTCACTGTCAACCACCAGTTTTGCTAGTTTCGGACACCACAAGCACCAATGGTTAAGAATCAAACCATATATGCAATCTACCTTACGACCTGTTTCATTTCAGATGCTCAACTCCTTCATCTATGGGAAAAACCGCAATCAAAACAACAACCTGTGACGAAATCAAAAATTCTAACCATCGCTTTCAAGCCTCGATTCTGGTCGCTGTGGTTTTGGTTTGAAACAACGAAAACTGGTTCTGTGATCTATGCATGAGAGCTTTGTCCTACAATGTTCTTTTCTCAATTTCTGCAAAATCCATGAATACTCGTTGTCGTCGGCGTTACGGTAAGTGTTTTTCGATGAACCTCGCGTTAAACGTTCATTGTGTTTCAACTGTTCGTGTTAATTAAAGTTCGACATTGATGTGCTCTTATTTTTGAATTCCAGCATTGTTGTTGTTATCCGTAAGCGCTGTTTTGAGCCGTTCGTATGTGTTCTGATTATTTTATGGACTCCTCAAATAATGGCATCTCTGGATTGCTATTGCTGTTGCTATTGCGTTGCTGAAACTTATTATCGTACGAGATCATCAAAGCAGGTATGGGTGAGAGTGAGTTCGAATTCATGAGTGTAAATTAAGTGTGATGAACGGGAAAACAATATTTCCCATAATTCATTCGGGGCTTGCTACGTACGGCTGAAGCCCTTTGAGTAATAATTGACTAATGAGAAACTTGAATTTGGTGAGGTTAAAATATGAGTTAGAAACTTTTATTGGGTGTTGTTTAATTTGATTTTGAAAATTGTGTGGTAGTTGAATTATTGTAGAATTGTGTATTTGATGTATTATGTGCTTTGTTTATATCCACCCTTGATATAGTTATATGATATAAAACATGATGAATTGTAATTACTTGCATTGCAATTGACGTGGCGTGTGTGAATGATATAGTATTATTATATGTGAGTAAAAATCCTGTATTGTTGGAGCTTGTGTATTATAATGATAAATTTTGAATGTAATATATGACTATGGAAATATGCAATGATGATGTGTACTTGTTGACTTATGACGTTACCACCTTGATGAATATCATGAAATGCATATTGTGTTTAATTGAATAGTGGTGAATTTGACTTGTGCTAATGATGGTTCTCTTAATGGAGTGAGTAGTCTATGCCAACGAGGGGAGAATATGGATGTTAATTGTTTGAAGTGGGGATTATCTTGTCATCATATAGGTAGAATCTGACAAGCCTAGTGATTTCGGGGAAATACAACTGAATTGAGCCTAATCGTGGCAGTCTACTATTGAGCCGTAAGGCAAGATTGTTAAGCCTTGGAGGTATTCGGGTGGGGAATTCCTAGGTGACTTGGAGGTAGCACTCCAAATATTGGGAGCTACCACGCAACACACGTTTACCTCGACTGTCGCTAACATGTGTCTCAGATTGAGTTGAGGGGATCTATGAAGACAGAGCCAATTTGAATTGTCCATCCACCGGGATAGTGGCATAGTATCAAGCCTCCTAACCAAGTACTTCAGAGTTAGAATGGTACCAAAGAAAGAGGAGGAGTCTAGAGTATAAGAGCATGCATAACATTACTTGATTTGTGTGTTGACTTACTTGATGTTGTGGATTGTATCAATGTTTTACCTTGATTATTCTTGTTGATTGTGATTTGATATAATACGGTGTTTAATATATTGTAGGTGTTCTTCTCAATTATTTTATACTATTACATGTTTTCGAAGCTCACCCCTCGTTGCTTGTGTTTGGCGCTTGCGAGAGCACAGATATTTCAGGTTATCGGTTGGTGATCCATGCTCTGATAGGTGACACTGGGTGGGGGTGATTCATCGTGTTTTGTTGAGTTATGAACTAATTTAGATTTTTGTAAATTCGATTGACCAATTGTGTTATTTTTTTATCTTTTATTCAGAGGTAGAAATTAATTGTCTCTAAGTTTAGAACGTGTTTTCATGTTAGTAATATTTATTTAATAAACCTCACCTATATTCGATATAAATGGATTTTTAATTGAGAATTTTTAGGCAAGCATTTTGTGTAAGTGTGAGTGTGACGTCGTGAACCTTATATTTTAAAAAGAAAATTTTTTATGTGCTACTTTGGGATCGCTGCGAATCTCCTTCAAAACTAGTGCATTTTACTTTTTACTTCAGTTTGGGTTTAGGGTGTCACACAAACAACCATATCTTTTATTTTTATTTTTTTATTATTTTCATTTTTTCCTGATAAGAATATATTTTTACCATTTGAACACTCAATAAAAAAGGTCAGTCACTCTTTTCCATTTCTATCTCTGCAGTTCCATAATTTCTGCAAAAACGGTATAAAAATTAGACATCTATTTATCTCATAGACACAAAGATTCGATGTTTTAGAGTTTTATTTTTCTTCAAACGAATCAGAATATAGAAAGAAAATGTTTTTTGTTTGGTTCTGAAACTAAGAAGGGAAACAAACATTGTAAAAATACAGAGAATGGTAAAAAGATTCAAAAGCCATTTTAATAACACAACCAACAAACATCAAATAAGAAACATGAAACTAGATGAGCACCGGATAAGAGAGTAGCGTATGATGCCTCCATCATTGGCTTCTCAAGGTTCACCACTATAATCTCCATTCCCGACTCTACCCGTTAAACAGTTTACGGTATCTTCTCCCTCCCACTTTCCTTTGTTTAAGCTTCATTCTTTGATCTCAAATCTTTTTTTTTTCTTTTTCACACAGATAAACCCATTTTCTATGAGATGCCATTCTAGTCTACACATTTTATTGAAAAAGATGAATCGAAATAATGTTATTTCTTTTCAAACTCTTCTTTATCGAAAAAGATGGAGTACTGTATCTATGAGTCTACTTTTTTGGTGAGCATGACAAATGACTTGTAATGCCTTCTTCTTTTTTGACATCAAGCCAAATTAATTATAGGTACTAATTTGTGGAAAATAGCCTGACTTGTAATGCCCTTTTTTTACAGCAAGCAAGCCATAATTATATGTACTTAATTGTTAAAAAAGCAGTACGAGATAGTTTAATGTCATTAAAATATTATTATCGATTTTGGTTTTATTTGTTTTGTTTTATTTCATAACATCATCTAAATTTATTTAATGTTCGGCATCAAAAGATTAATTAGATGTGACATCAGTTAACTTTTGAGTTGTTAGGACACAAGTTCTGACAACTTGGTAGTTCTAAATCTCATCTTCACAAATAAATAAATTAATTAAAGCTCATAAACAAATTAATAAATAAAAATTATTATCAAAGGTTAACTAGAAATAACCTCCTTTTAATCCATGAGTTTTAGAACACACATTATACAACTTGATAGTTCTAAAACTTATTTTTATAAATAAATAAACCTAAATCAACTTTTTAATCTTTGAGTTGTTAAGACACAAGTTGTACTATTTTGTGGTTTTGAAACTCAATTTTAAATTAAAAATAATATAAAATATTTTTAAGAGGATTGAATTAGATGTGACATCTTTTTTATTCCTTGAGTTTTTGAGACACGAGTTGTACAACTTGATGTCCTAAAACTCGCATTTTAAAATAATTATTCAAATCAAACAATTTTTTTTCTTGTCAAAACTTTTTTTTCTGTCAAAACATGTTTTTATCAAACAACAAAACATATTTTCTTTAAAAGCAATAAACACATCCACATTTTCTAAGTAGCTATGATTTCTCCATCGCTCCGAGAGATACGTAGGAGCAAGATCACACTCTTGTCAAACACATTAAAAAAAAATTTCTTTCATTTTCCTCTCTTTCTTGAGCACATATTTATTTCAAAATCACATTAAAAAAATAATTGATATTCATATTTAATAATAAGGAGACATAAATATAATTAAGTTAACATTAATTTTGCATAATTAATTATAGGTAACCGTATTGTAACGGATGTCGTAGGGTGCTAATACCTTCCCTACGCATAATCGACTCCCGAACTCAAAATTTGATTTCAAAGACCATTTTTTATTTTTAAGGGTTTCCCAATGTTTTCCCTATTTTAAATAAACTTTGGTGGCGACTCCATTGAATTTGGAAGCATTTCGAAATTTTAAATCGCGACAGCTGACAACTCTATTGGGGACCCTTAGAGAGTCAAGCCTAACATAATTAATTGTGCATTATATTATTCATTTAAGTTAGTGAGTCATTTTTTTTTATTTTATTTATTATTATTATTATTTTTTGTACATGTATTTATGTTTTATTAGCATTATGGAGCTATTGAATTATGCTTATTCCACACCCTACACTTTTACTAAGACACACACTTATGAGTGAAACCTTATACCCAGATTTAAACAAAACATAAGTTTAGTTTCGAGGTTGCGTAATGATAGCCTTCTGGATGTACATCGTGTTTGGTTAGCATGAAGATCTCACCTTGAGTTTAGTCTTGTTGAGGGAATTGTCACTCCTAATAGTTTACCTATTGTTGTTGACAATATTCCAAAATAGGATTATTGGCTGTAGGAACCACATTTATAATCATAGAGTCACCCTTGTGAGAGTTTCACTATATAAGCCAATAGTCCCTTTCATCATAAGAATATCCATATAAACCAAAAAATAACGCATACATTCAAAACTTATATATATATATATAATATATTCACAATAATTATTCTACATAGCTTCATTCATATCTCATGATTCTTTTTTCTTTTTTCGAAGGAAAAATAAAACATAATGGCATTTTGCATAAATTTTCAAGATTTTTAGGGAATCATGCGACCCTTAGTCACGTGTTTAGTTAAGTGGATAATGAGATCGGAAAAAAGAAAAAAATTACTTTTAAAGTTCAAGCACCCTGATTTGAAAAGTTTATGGGACATCAGCAATCAAACAACGTGGCAGTTTCTTTAATAAATATAGGAAGATCCTAAACCTCTTGGCAGTGAATGTGCAAGTATTACGACCTTCTCTTAACATGTTTCACCTATCAAGACTTTTAGTTGGCCCCGACATTAGAAGAATTCAAGCGAATATTGGGTTACTCCCTAGAGAAAGGAAATCCTTCTCGATATACTAGGCAACCACCAAATTTGAGCGTAATTGCTGAAGTGTTGAAAATCAACATAAAAGAGTTGGCAAGTAAAAAAGAGAAAAAAAAAAAGCTATTCATGGTTTTTCAAGAAAATATCTAAAGCAAAAGTGCCAAGATTTAGCCGTAAGAAAAGAGTGGGGTACTTTTATAGATATTTTGGCTCTCATTATCTATGGTATTATTTTATTCCCAAACCTTGATAAGTTTGTAGATTTTGCTGCCATCAATGTCTTCTTGGCTTTTAACAAAAATAAACAAAATCCAGTTCATGCAGTTCTTACTGATGTATACTACTCTCTGCATATGCGATACGAGAAGAAATGGGGAACAATTTTGTGTTGTGTTCTAGTGTTGTATACTTGGTTCATGTCTCACATGTTCAAGAAAGGGTATCATGTTGGAGTTAAAAGTAACCGTGAATGGGCTCAGAGTATAGCTAGCCTTACTGGAAATACAATTTCATGGTATCATTGAGAACAAGGGGTAGAAGAAGTAATATGTCAATGTGGAGATTTTCCAAATGTACCTCTCATGGGAACCAAAGGATGTATTAATTACAATCCGACGATAGCTCTGAGACAGCTTGGCTACCCTATGTTGGAGAAACCGAATGATAAGTCATTAGAAACTTTTGTTTTGTACAATACGGGTATAGTAGACCCACCGATGTTGCGAAGGATAATTTGAGCTTGGGAAGTGATTATTAGAAAATGAAGAGTACTCGGATGTAGAAATTGTGATACAAAAGGACCCTATCAACAATGGTTAAAGAAAAGAGTCCAAGAAATCAAGCTTCCTTTCCACAGTACATCCTCGAGTGATCAGGAAATACCTGAACCTAACCTTTTTAAAAATGAAGAAATAGAAGAACTCGAGGCATCATTGTTAAAACCTGCAAGCAGAAAAAACAGCTACAAGCAAAGTTAGAAAAAGTCTCCCAAGTGAACAAGGACTTACAATCAGAAAACACTTGTAAGAATCAATTTATTGAGAGAAGCAACAAGACGATGAAATTTGAAAAGGAAAATAAGCTTGACATACAAGATTGTTTGAGAGGTGAAAATGAAGAATTAGATGTGCGAAAGCAAGAAAGGAATGAAGCTATTGAAGAAGCCTAAAAGCAATTGTGGACAAAATCAACAAGCTCTTAGAGGAATATAAAAAAGGAGTTTCAAGATTTAAAGAAACAACTTAAAAAGATGGTAGCTGAGTACGAGAGTCAAGTAAAGAATAAGAGGCAATGCAAGGAAGAAATGGAAGAATTACTCTCAAAACATCAAGATGCGCTAAGAACAGAAATGGAGACTTCTAGTGAGTTGAAGAATTACATTGATTACCAAGAAAAGATCTATAATGACTTAAAGGATGAAACCATATATTGGGAGGATCGTTTTATGATGTTGCTTGGACAGTTGAAAAACCAGTAATGCATCCGCTCAATACTCCTGTCAAAGTCTACCAGTTCGTTGAATATTGCAAAAATTAGGTAGAAGAATTGGAGGAAAAGATTGGTTGTCCTATTAAAAGAAAATATTGAAATACCATAGTCGATATAGTTTTTAATTTAAATTTGATGCACTCTTTTTCTCATCAATGAAGGATTTGTTGTTTTGTTTACTGATCCCCATATTTTCTTCACTAATAATTTGTTTTCGTAAGGCTTATGATTCCCTAACATCCAATTATCATGTAAAATAAAAAGAGATAATTTTATCTTCATCTTCATTCATATTGAATACATACTCATAAATTTTTTTTATTAAAAAATAAAAGAAAAATCAATAAAGTTGTTTCCTCGACACCCTTATCGAACTCACGCAAACTCCAAAATCATGGATGAACTTAAACAAAACCAAGAAGTGATGAGAGCATATGTTAGCCAATTGAAGGAAAAGGTTGATCAAATCCTAGAGGTTATACAAGCTTTGGCAAGGAAGGAGAATACAGATGGGAATCCTCCAACTGCAAATGAAGAACACCAAACCAGTTCTTCTCACCAACCGGACTTTACCCCGACTACCCAACAGTTTCGTACGACAGCTATGCAAATTCCTACGTATGGCCTCCCACCTGGTTATACTCCGCCTTTAGTCATCAACCCCATGGACAACAACCCAAACCACTAAACTATCAATTCCCAAAGATTAAACCAACCACAAATCCCATCTCCTTTGGGCTACATACCACCCAAAAAAACTATACCTTCAGAAAATATTCCATTAAGCGCACCCCAAATACTTCATTTTGATGCTAAAGGAAATTGGAAACAACCTCGGTTTATCGGATAAGATACATAGTCGAAAGAAAAATTACATGTTTTAGAAGAACGAATAAAAAAAATGGAGGGGAGTAATGCCTATGGTCTCGATGCTTTTGATATGTGCTTAGTTCCCGATGTAGCGATCCCTTCAAAATTCAAGGTACTTGAGTTTGAAAAGTACAAAGGTGCCACATGTCTTAAAAATCATCTGACCATGTATTGTAGAAAAATGGCTTCTCATGCTCATGATGACAAACTTCTCATTCATTTCTTTCAAGACCGTTTGAGCGGGGCATCATTAAATTGGTATATGCATCTTAAGCGAAATCGAATCCGTTCATGGAAAGACTTGGATGATGCCTTATTGAAACAGTACAGGTACAACATTGACATGGCCCCTGATAGGATGCAATTTCAAAATTCATTGAAAAAGGACAACAAAACATTCAAAGAATATGCACAACGGTGGAGAGAAATGGCATTGCAAGTAAATCCTCCTTTATTCGAAAGAGAAATGGTTGGTATGTTTATGAATACTCTCCAGTCGCCCTTTTATGATAAGATGATTGGAAGTATGTTATCAAACTTTTTTGACATGGTCATGATAGGAGAAATAGTAGAAAGTGGGATGAAGAGTGATAAGATTGTATGTGGAACAAGTGTTGTGAAGAAGCCCCATATGGGATTCACAAAGAAGAAATAAGAGGATGCTAACACTGTAATGACAAACCAAAGGGTCTCTAATTCTCCATCCATGAATTCTTATCAACCTCCAAATTTTCAGCCCTCGATCCCCAAATTCCATATATTCCCTATCCATATGTGGTTGCGACCTCACAAGCTCTATACCCCCAATATCACCCTTCAAGGCCACCTTATTATCAACCACCCCTAGTCCAACCACAACCTGTCATGTTTTCCCAACAAAACCAATGGAACTAAAATCCAATCCCGAATCAATACAAACCACCAGTTAATCGAGAAAAGAAGATAACCCATTTTGACCTGATTCCCATGACGTACAACCAATTGTTGCTTCACATACTCTAGAACCATCATTTCCAAAATGGTACAACCCAAATGTCAAATATAAAGTGCAATAATTGATTAATATAAAATGGGTTACCTTCAAGGAAGACAGTCCCAATGTGAGGAGTAATTCCTTATCGGGCAAGAAAACTCCTCTGTCAAAACCAATGGAACTAAAATCCAATCCCGAATCAATACAAACCACCAGTTAATCGAGAAAAGAAGATAACTCATTTTGACCTGATTCCCATGACGTACAACCAATTGTTGCTTCACCTACTCTAGAACCACCATTTCCAAAATGATACAACCCAAATGTCAAATATAAAGTGCAATAATTGATTAATATAAAATGGGTTACCTTCAAGGAAGACAGTCCCAATGTGAGGAGTAATCCCTTATCGGGCCACGAAAACTCCTCTGTCAATGTCATTGAAGATGGGGTAAACCAATGTGCAATTAAGAGTATATAACATGTGAAAACCCCAATGAAAATGATTTTTGCTAAGTTATGCAAGTTCAACTTGATTGAGATGATTAACAATGAGGTTAGTATTTGTGGTGTTCAACCAACTAGTTCATATTCCATAAAAAATTGTGAAGAACTCAAGGAATTCCTTCAAGAATTAATGGACAAGAATTTCATACAAATAAGTTGTGCAAAAGATGATCATGTGTTGACCATAGAGCCGTGCGTGGAGAGTAATAGAGTTTTCCCTAGACCATTGGAAATCCTCTATAGAAAAGTAAATCTTAAGGCAACTCCAAACGGGCCAAATCCAATAATTGTCCAAGCACCAACCCCTTTTCTTTATGAAAGTACCAAGGTGGTACCATGGAATTATGAAGTCACATCCATTTGGCCAATCATCGATCAAGTGATAGCTGTGAACCTAAAGAAACTGATGTCACCAACATTTCAGGGATTGTTAGGATTACTCGGAGTAATCGAGTATACGCCCCCGAACAACCTAGGAAAAAGGAGGGCCATGGGGAAAAGGGTAAAATAGCTATGAATCATATTATAAAAAGAGTAGAGACTAACAAAAAGATAGTGCTTGAAGAAGAAGCTAATGAATTTTTTAAGTTTATCAAGCAAAGTGAATATAAGGTGGTGGATCAGCTAAATCAAATCCCTTCTAGGATATCTGTTCTTTCTTTGTTATTAAACTCTGAAGCACATAGAAGGGCACTAATGAAAGTTTTAAATGAGGCCTATGTTACTCATGATATCACGGTCGACCAGTTTGATGGAGTTGTCGGTAATATCATCGCTAATAATTGTTTGAGTTTTAGCGATGGTGAATTACTAACTGAAGGGACAATGCATAATAAAGCACTACATATCTCTGTGAGGTGTTATGATCATATTCTTGCACGAGTGCTAGTTGATAATGGTTAATCATTAAATGCCATGACAAAATCGACATTATCAAAACTATTTGTTGATGGAGCATGTATGAAGCCTAGTGCTATGGTGGTGAAAGCGTTTGATGGATCTATGAGACAAGTTGTTGGCGAGATTGACCTACCGATTCAAATCGGACCCCATAAGTTTGGAATAACCTTCCTAGTGATGGATATTAAATCTATGTACAGTTATCTTTTAGGGAGACTGTGGATTCATGATGTTGGAGCAGTGACATCCACTCTCCATCAAAAGCTAATGTTTATACTGAACAATAAGCTAGTAATAATATCTAGGGAAGAAGATATGATAGTGAGCTATCTATCTTCTATGGGCTACATTGAAGATACGGAGGAAGCCATTGAGACTTCCTTTCAAGCATTAGAAACCGCCAATGTTGTCTTCAAGGGTGAAGGATCCCGCTTAAAGGAACCAAAGTTGTCTACCACATCATCGAAGTATACCAAATCCATGTTGGAAGGAGTAGTTTTTGTTAAGTTGGGGAAATTGTTAAATATACTAGAAAAGAATGATCGATATGGGTTGGGATATGTACCTACCAAAGCTAATAAAGAAAAGGCAATGAAGTATACCAAATCATTGAAGTATACTAAGTCCATGTTGGAAGGAGTAGTTTTTGTTAAGTTGGGGAAATTGTTAGATATACCAAAAAAGAATGATCGATACGGGTTGGGATATGTACTTACTAAAGCTGATAAAGAAAAGGCAATGAAAGAAGAAAAAAAGGAAAACAGGATGGCTCGTTTGGAAATCCAGACACTGAATTCACAAAAGATTCCTATTTGTGACATTCGCCAAACTTTTCAAAGCACCAGAATAATATATGCTAACTAGGTGGTTGTGGTGGAAGAAGAGCATGTTGGTGGTGATACCCTCAAATTAGTGTACCCTTGTCTTCCGAATACCAACCTCGATAATTGGAAGATCATCGAGTTTCCCGTGTTTGTTAATTCATGCTCAAAGTAATCATGTATTTCAACTCCTTTTGCTATGCCCAAGGCTATAAGGATAATTAATTAGGGCGCATGTAATTCAATTCCGTACTTATTATCAATAAATGCATTTTGGGATTCTCCAACCGTTTTTTTTTCTTTTTTTTCTTCTTAAAGTTGCAACCTTTATTCATATTTTCTTTTATCGTTTTTCTTCTTAATTTTAACAATGTAGAGTCGAAAATGAATTTGTTGAAAATAGCAGCGCTAGAACCCCGTTTTGTAATTTTGAATGCCCAATCAATCACGCTGATAAGGATTGTGAAGACAATTGTGAGCCTCCCCCATAACTTGAAAGGTTAATGGAATAGGAAGCTAAGATAATCCAACCCTATCAAGAACCTGTTGAGGTGATCAATTTGGAGACTGAATATGATAAGAAAGCAATTAAAATTGGTATGTCTATGAAAGGAAGTGAACGAGAAAAGCTGGTTAAACTTTTATTTGACTATGTGGACGTCTTTGCATGGTCATATCAAGATATGCATGGGCTAGATACTAACATAATTGAACACAAGCTATCACTCAAGCCTGAATGTGCTCCAATTAAACAAAAATTGAGGAGGATGAGGCCTGATACATCACTTAAAATTAGAGAAGAGGTCAAAAAGCAATTTGATGCTAGTTTCTTAGCAGTAGCAAAATATCCTCAATGGGCGGCTAATATTGTCCCAGTTCCAAAAAAGGATGGAAATGCTCGAATGTGCGTTGATTATCGGGATTTAAATAAAGCTAGTCTTAAAGACAATTTTCCTTTGCCTCATATTGATGTCCTAATGGATAGCACTGCTCAATATTCTCTTTTTTTCCTTAATTGATGGTTCTTCAGGGTACAATCAAATCAAGATGGCTCCCGAGGATATGGAGAAAACCACATTCGTCACACAATGGGGAACTTTATGTTATAAAGTGATGTCATTTGGTTTTGAAGAATGTTGGGGCAAGCTATCAAAAAGCAATGGTGGCATTATTTTATGACATGATGCATAAGGAGATAGAGGTTTATGTGGATGATATGATTGCTAAATCCCAGACCGAGGAAGACCATGTTGTTAACCTTCAAAAATTATTTGTGCAACTAAGGATGTTCAGACTTCGTTTAAACCATTGTAAATGTACTTTTGGCGTGAGATCGGGCAAGTTACTTGGGTTTATCGTTAGTCAAAAAAGGATAAAAGTGGACTCAGATAAAGTAAGAGCAATACAAGAAATTTCGACTCCACGCACAGGCAAAGTAGTCTGTGGCTTTTTGGGTAGATTAAATTACATTGTCATATTCATATCAAATCTAACTGCAACATGCGAGCCAATTTTCAAGTTGCTGCACTAAGACCAAAAGGTTGAATGGAATGAGAATTGTCAAAAAGCTTTCAAGAAGATTAAACATACTTGTTAAAACCTCAAATCCTGGTACCTCTAGTTCTTGGAAAACCACTTATTATGTACTTAACAGTACTTGATGAGTCAATGGTTGTGTGCTGGGGCAGCACGATGAATCTGGTAAGAAGGAACATGCTATTTAATATTTGAGCAAAATTTTTCCTAGTTTTGAAACAAGATATTCACTGCTTGAACGAACATGTTGCGCATTAGCATGGGCTGCTCATCGGCTAAGACAATACATGTTATATCATACAACTTTGTTGATGTCTAAAATGGACCTAATTAAGTACATCTTTGAGAAACCTGCTCTGACTGGAAGGATTTCCCGTTGGCAAATGTTGTTATCAGAATACGAATTAGTGTATGTTACATAGAAGGCTATCAAAGGAAGCGCATTAGCAGAGGACTTGGCCCAACAACTTGTAGAAGATTATCAATCAATGTAGAGTGAATTCCCCGACGAATGCATAATGACTTTATTTGAAGGGACTGAATCATCTAATAAAGAAAAATGGACGTTGATGTTTGATGGTGCTTCTAATGCATTAGGGCATGGAATTGGAGCCATCTTGATCTTCCTAGACAACCAGTTCACTCCATTTACGGCTAGATTGTGTTCTGATTGCACAATGCAGAACATGAGGTATATGCCATGGGCATTACAGCAACCATTGAATCAAAGGTAAAAGTTCTTGAGGTATATGGAGATTGATTGTTGGTTATCCATCAGACAAAAGGATAGCGGAAAATTCGAGATTCCAAATTGATCTCGTATCATACCCTTATCAAAGAATTAATCGAATATTTTGAGAAGATCACTTTTCACCATATCACTAGAGAAGAAAACCAATTGGTCGACGCCCTGGCCACATTGTCATCAATGTTCAAAATAAGCATAGGTCAGGATGTGCCGGTAATTAAAATTCAACAAAAGGATAAGCTAGCATATTGCTTATCAATAGAAGAGGAGCCTGGCGGAAAACCATGGTTTTATGATATCAAATCCTATGTTAAGAATAAGGAATATCCATTAGGTATTTCAGAGATTGAAAATAGGGTTCTAATGAGGTTGTCAATGAACTTCTTTTTAAATGGTGATGTGTTTTTATAAGAGAAACCATGATACGGTTCTCCTTAGATGTGTAGATAAAACAGAAGCAGAGAAAATCATTCAAGAGGTTCACGAAGGTTGTTTTGGAACTCATCCAAATGGGCACGCAATGCCAAGAAAAATCTTAAAGGGTTGCTACTATTGGTTGACCATGGAGTCTGATTGCTTTAGTTATCTAAAGAAATGTCATAAATTTCAAATCTATGTTGATAAAGTACATGTACCGCTTGAAAGTGCAACACAAGAAGGGGGTTGAATTGTGTTTGACAAACTTTAATTCTTTTTGCTAATTAGTTGAATAATGAGCAATTAGAGTAAATAAGCAGCCGATAATAAAAGTTAACACCTTGAATTTATACTGTTTCACCGTTAACTAGACTTTTGAGGAACAACAACACCTTGACTATATCAGCCAAGTCTTCTCAAACAGTCTGACAACCCCAGACTTTTAAGGAACAACAACACCTTGACTATACCAGCCAAGTCTTCTCAAACAGTCTGACAACCCCAGACTTTTGAGGAACTTTACAACCTTAAACCTACAAGCTAAGTCTTTTTCTAACAACCTGACAACCCCAGATTTTAGAAGGAACTTCAACACTATAGGATTTTATACAAGGGATCAAAATTAAAACTGCTTAACTACTTATGGAAAGTTGATACTCACAATAAGCTTAACTTGAACTAGAGTGTTTGCTTCTGAAAAATTTATGATGACAATGAGCCTCAATCTCTAAGAAACGAACAGTTAGAAAATATTTATCTTTTAAGCAAATGTTTCTCTCATTTGAACTCATTGAATACTTAGGAATTTTTTCTTGAGTTCTTCTATTTTTCGACGATTTATTCTTCAGCATTAAGCCTCTTTTTATAGTTGAAATTAGAGCTTCACTTTGATCTGTTGCTTTACTTCTAGAGTGTGTTTCGATTGATTTTGTTTTGAGAATATTCTGGAGTATTTTGCTCAAATTCTGTTTCTGGAGTCTTTTGCTCCGATTTTGTTTTGAGCATTTTTCTCAGATTATGTTTTGAGCATACTTTCAACTAGATTCTGTTTCTGGAGTCTTTTGCTCTAATTTTGTTTTGAGCATTTTGCTCAAATTCTGTTTTGAGCATACTTTCAGCTTCTAATGATGTAGCTTCTGATTTCTGCCTCTAATGAGATCCTTTGGAATTATCCTCCGACGGGATCCTCTGTTTGTATCCTTTGATGGGAACTTCTGATTAAATCCTCCGATGGGATCTTCTTTTGATATCCTCTCACTAGTTCCTCTGATGATATCCTCTGGTAATATCCTCTAATGATATCCTCTGATGATATCCTCCAATGATATCCTCAGATGATATCCTCTAGTGATATCCTCTGGTGATATCCTCTGATGATATCCTCTGATGACTTCATCCTGCTTCTGATTTGTATCTTATGGTGTCGTCATCTGGTAACCATCCTCTAGTGACTTCATCCTGCTTCTGATTTGTATTTTCTGGTGACGTCATCTTCTGGTGGCATTTTTCATTCTTCTTCTAAGTCAAATATGTTATTTTCATAAAATACTTTTGTTAACATCAAAACTTTAAGTGAAAGAACCAACTTGGTTCCAACAATCTCCCTCTTTTTGATGATGACAAAACCATATATTTTTTATAATATTTTTGCTTTCTTTTGACTTTGACTCCCCATAAGACTAAGCTTTATTTTATATTTTCTCCCCCAAATTCTAATGCCCAGATACCATATCAAATATACCATCTTCTCCCTTTTGTTAAATACATCATTTTTTCCAGGATATTTTATCAAATACTACATATTCTCCCCCTTTGTCATCAGATAAAAAGAAATGTTGCTGAATTTTTTATTTTTTTTATTTAATAAAAAACAAATAATGTAAGTCAAACATTATTTATTAAAGTAGGGTTTAGGTTTTTCTTGATGAAGTCAAACCTATCTTCAGGTAGTGGTTTGGTGAATATGTCAGCCCATTGATGTTCAGTGTTTAAAAACTAAATGTTGAGTACTCTTTTCTGAACATAATCTCTAATAAAATGGTGTTTGATCTCTATGTGTTTAGCTCTTGAGTGTAAGATCGGGTTTTTGGTTAGCCAAATTTCAGAGGTGTTATCAGAGTAGATGGGTATGTTGGATTCTAATATTTTGTAGTCTTCAAGTTGATGCTTCATCCAGAGTAGTTGAGAGCTGCAGCCAGCTGCTGAAATGTACTCAGCCTCTGCTGTTGACATGACAATGGTGTGTTGTCTCTTACTGGACCAAGAAATCAAGTAGTCACCTAAAAAGGTGCAATAGCCACTGGTGCTTTTCCTTTCAAGTTTATCTCCAACATAGTCAGAATCAACATATCCACTACGTTGGTACATAGGAGATTTCTGGTAGACCAAGGTAAGGTTTGTAGTGTTTTTTAGATATCTAAGAATTCTCTTAACAGCAATTAGATGAGATTCTCTAGGATCAGATTGAAATCGAGCACATACACACACACTAAACATAATATCAGGTCTAGAAGCAGTAAGGTAGAGTAATGATCTGATCATTCCACTGTAGATTTTATGGTCAACTTTTTGGCCTGATTCATCTTTATCAAGTGAACAAGTAGGATGCATTGGTATAGCCATAGGTTTGCAATCACTCATTTTAAACTTCTTGAGAATTTCCTTTGTATATTTATTTTGGTGAATGTAAATACCTCTTGGACTTTGCTGAATTTGTATCCCTAGAAAAAACTTAAGTTCTCCCATGATACTCATTTGAAATTCATGCTGCATTAATTCAGAAAATTCTTGACATACAATGCCATTAGTAGATCCAAAAATAATGTCATCAACATAAATTTGAATGATCATAATATCATTTTCTATTGATCTTCTAAACAAAGTATTGTCTATTTGTCCTCTTTCAAAGTTATTTTTAAGTAAGAAGTTGTTGAGTCTATCATACCATGCTCTAGGTGGTTGTTTTAACTCATGCAAGGATTTTCTAATGTTAAAAACATGATTTGGAAATTCAGAAACTTTCAAAACCTGGAGGTTGTTTAACATATACTTCTTCACTGAAATAACCATTGAGAAAAGCACTTTTAACATCCATTTGAAATAGTTTGATGTTATTATTTGCAGCAAAAGACAATAAGATATGAATAGCTTCTAACCTGGCCACTAGAGCAAATGTCTCAGTGTAATCAATGCCCTCTTGTTGACTATAACCTTGTGCCACAAGTCTTGCCTTGTTTCTGTCCACTTCACCTTTTTCATTTAGCTTATTTATGAAGACCCACTTGGTTCCAACAATGTTCTTCTCTGGTCTTGGAACTAGATCCCAAACATCATTCCTCTTAAATTCATTTAACTCTTCTTGCATTGCAATAATCCATCCATCGTTTGCCAATGCTTCACTAACAAAGGTAAGCTCAATAGATGAAAGTAACCCAAACAGACTGATGTCTTTTAGTGATGATCTGGTTCTTAAGGAATCACTTCCACTTCCAATGATCAGATTTTTAGGATGAGATGACTGCTATTTCCATCTGATTTCTCTTCTGACTCTCATGAATGGTTCTGATTTGATCAGATTCATCCTTTGAAGATGTGTCATATGCTTCTGACTTGCTTATATCCTTCACTTCTCCATGTTCTGCCAGTTTATCTGCTTCTACTGGTTTGTTTGCTTCTGCTTCTTCTAGTTCTAGTAGATCTGTATCACCTTCTAGTTCTAGTAATCCTGCTTCTGGTTCTGGAAAATTTGCATCAGCTTCTGGTTCTAGTAAACCTGCATTAGCTTCTGGTTTTGGTAAACTTGCATCGGCTTCATCTTGCTTTGACTTTTTAGGTCAAGCTATTTGTCATATAACATAATACAAATCAAATAATTCAAAAATGAACTCAATACAGCCAAACCATTAATTCTGCTTCTGGTGGTTTCTGCTTGTTTTTGAAATTGCTGAAATACTATTTCTGTTGAAGTGTTCACATTTCATGGATCACTTGGTTCCTCTGACTGTTTGAAAACCTGCTGAATACCTATCTAGCTTTGATTTTTAAGATCAAGCTTCCTGTTATCACAGTAAACATAAATATCAAACAATAATAGTATTTACAGCAAGATGTAACCTCTATGACAACAGTTTCAGTTTTACTCTAAAAATCCTCTTGTTTCTGATTTTCAGATTATGCATCTGTATGTTCTGTGATTAGATGGTTTGGATGAAGGGATTTGGATTCCCTTCCTGGTTTGTATTCTTGATGAATTTTACTGAAGTTTTTGAAAAACTCTCCTGATTCTGATTCTTCTCTTTCTGCTTATGTATTAGGTTCCTCTAATAATTCTGGAACTCATGATAATTCTGTTTCTTCTGGTAGTTCCAATTTTGTTGATATGTAAGATTTCTCTGTCTGTTCTGATTTGTGTGATATGTGTGATTTCTTTGATATTTACTGTTCCTCATATGATTCTGGTTCTAGTTCTAATAGGTATTGTGTTGACCAGTTCTTCTTCTACCAGAGTCAATTGGCTTCTGTTTGGTAGATGTTGGAACATATACCTTTGGTTAGAATTTAATTTTCTTCTCTAAGTGTTTTCAGTTTTAAAGACAGTTTGTTAATGATATTTAAAATATCAATTTCTTTGGTTAGAATTTAATTTTCTTCTCTAAGTTTTTTCAGTTTTAAAGACAGTTTGTTAATAATATTTAAAATATCATTCATTGCAGTACTTAAATTAGATCGAGTAAGTTCTGAAAATACCTCTTTTTCATCTTCTGATTATTCACTTTCAGAATTAGATTCTGTATCATCACTTTCTTTGTTGGACTACTTGGAATATCTCTGGGAAAATTTCTTCCTTCTATTGTGCCACATCTTTCTGAAATTTCTGGATAAGAAAGCAATCTCTTCTTCTTCTGAATTCAGACTTTGATCGTTTGAATCACTAACTTCTGATTCTGATGTTGCTTTCAGAGCCTTCTTCTACTTGGAATTCAGGGCTAGAGTTTTGTCCTTCTTCTTGGGTTCATCTTCTTCCAACTCAATTTCATGTGATCTGAGAGAGCTGATTAATTCTTCCAGTTTTAGAGTATTCAGATCTTTAGCTTCCTGAATAGCAGTGATCTTTGGTCTCCACTTGATTGTCAAACTTCTAAGTATTTTCCTTACATGATCAGCAGTAGTGTAACTCTTTTCTAGTACTCTTAATCCTGATACTAGAGTCTGAAATCTGGAAAACATAGTTTCAATGTTTTCATCTTCCTCCATTTTGAACAGTTCGTATTTCTTGACCAGAATGTTTGCTTTAGCTTCTTGAACTTGCTTACTTCCTTCATAGGTCAGAATCAGACTATCATAAATTCTCTTTGATGTTTCTTTGTTGGTGCGCTTGTCAAATTCTTTGAACGTGATTGCATTGATCATAAAGGTTCTGGACTTGTGATGCATTTTGTACATCCTCATTTAACACCTCGAATTTATACTAGTTCACTGTTAACTAGGCTACGTGCAGTCCCTTCCTTCAGAAGGCCTTTTCACTAATTCAAATTCCTTTGAATTTCAACACCACTGACCCTTCAAGCCAGTCTTCCCAAACAGCCTGACAACCCAAGACTTTTGAGGAACAACAACACCTTGACTATACCAGCCAAGTCTTCTCAAACAGTCTGACAACCCAAGACTTTTGAGGAACAACAACACCTTGACTATACCAGCCAAGTCTTCTTAAATAGTCTAACAACCCAAGAATTTTGAGGAACAACAACACCTTGAGTATACTAGCGAAGTCTTCTCAAACAGTTTGACAACCCCAGACTTTTGAGGAACTTCACAACTTTAAACATACAACCTAAGTCTTTTTCTAACAACCTGACAACCCCATATTTTAGAAGGAACTTCAACACTATAGGAATTTATACAATGGATCGAAATTAAAACTGAGTAACTACTTCTGGAAAGTTGATACTCACAACAAGCTTAACTTTAACTTTAGTGTTTGCTTCTAAAAAAATTATGATGACAATCAGTCTCACACTCTAAGAAAAGAACACTTAGAAAATATTTATCTTTTACGCAAGTGTTTCTCTCCTTTGAACTCTTTGAATACTTAGGAAATTTTGCTTGAGTTCTTCTATTTTTCGATGATTTATTCTTCAGCATTTGGCCTCTATTTATAGTTGAAATTAGAGCTTCACTTTGATCTGTTGATTTACTTATCGAGTGTATTTCGATTGATTCTGTTTAGAGAATATTCTGGAGTATTATGCTCAGATTCTGTTTCTGGAGTATTTTGCTCCGATTCTGTTTTAAGCATACTTTCAGCTAGATTATGTTTCTGGAGTCTTTTGCTCCAATTCTGTTTTGAGCATTTTGCTTAGATTCTGTTTTGAGCATAATTTCAGCTTCTAATGATGTAACTACTGATTTCTGCCTCTAATGAGATCCTGGAATTATCCTCCGACGGGATCCTCTAATTGTATCCTCTAATGGGAAATTCTGATTATATCCTCCGATGGGATCTTCTTATGATATCCTCTGATAGGTTCCTATGATGATATCCTTTGGTAATATCTGTTGGAACCAAGTTGGTTCTAAGTACTTAGAATTTTGATGTTTACAAAAGCACTCCATGTACTTTTATTTTGTACTTGGAATTATTATATAAAATGCCACCAGAAGATACATCCAGAGGAAGCAACCAGAAGATAAAAATGCCACCAGAAGGTTAAGCCAGAGAATGCATCCAGATAGGGATGGCAATTAGACCCAGACCCATTGGGTACCCGCAGAAAAAACCCGTAATTGGTAGGGTAAAAACCCGTATAATGGGTATAGATATGGGGACGGGTAATTACCCGCAAAATTGAACGGGTATGGGTGCGGGTACGGGTACTATAATACCTACCCCTCCCCGCACATATAATAATAATATTATTATTATTATTATTATTATTATTATTGTTATTATTATTATTATTATTAGTAGTAGTAGTAGTAGTAGTAATATGTAAGTTTGTTTGAGCTTAAATAAAAATGGTTTTTGTTTTAAATAATTTAGAGATTATTTTTTAGAGATTTTTTAAAATATGATTTTTTAACTCCCGTTTGTTTACTATTATTAAAATGATTTTTTTTTGTACAATAATTTTTAACATGTTTGTACACAATTTTATAAAAATAATTTTTTTAAACTAAAAAATCACCATAAAGGACATAAAAATGATTTTCAAGAAAACATGTTTGTTTGAAAAAATATTTTTTAAATACATGATTTTTCTAAATACACATGTTTCTCTACTATCTTATGCATCTCTATCTCCCCTTCCAATCTCTATCTACTATTTGTCTCACTCTCTATTATCTCATGTCTCTCTACCTCTCCTTTTTATTCCAAACAAATCAACGAATTTAGGTCATTCATTTCATAATTTTCGGATCCTCCTAAAAAATAAACATATAAGTAAATCATCACGAAAATATGTTAGTAAATAGTAATAGGTTTTGGAGGTCTTGTTCTAATCTTAAAAATTGAGCCCTTAATAAAAAAAGTACAATTTTAATAATTAAAAAAATTTGAAAAATAAATTTTAGTCCCTATACACATATTTGAGATGAAGAGGTAAATAATTGTGATTTTATATTTAAGAGTTTTTTATATTATTAATCGTGACTTTATAATTATAAATAACTAATATAATACACATATCAATTTTTTTACAGATCTCGGAAAATACCGTCCAAGGATTTGCAACTTCATAAAATATTATTATTTTTGATATTTTGATATTTATTGTAGTAATGTACTAATGTTGAATCATGACATATTTTGGAAGTTTTGAATTAGACAATATTTTGGTTTCTAATACTTATGATTTTGGATATAAAATATTTGAGAATTTTTTTAAATTTAATCACAAATTATTTATCGATATATTTTTATTAAAGTGCGGGTAATGGGTATGGGTACGGGCACTTAAGTACCCAAAGAGCAAGGGTACGGGTATTAAACTTGATACCCACGAGGGTACAGGCACGGGCACGGGTATTTTTTTAAACTGCAGGTATGGGGATGGGTACTATACTACCCTACCCATACCCTACCCATTGCCATTCCTACATCCAGAGGGTACCAGAGGATGCATCCTGAAGGCACCAGAGGATAGAATTCCAGAGGAAATCAGAGGATGTCATCAAAGGTTAAATAACCATCAGAGGATATCTTTCCTAGCCCAGATCAGAAGGAAGCCTGCTAGAGGGAGAGTTGTTCCAGACCAGAAGGAATCATGAGTCACACTTGGTTCAGAATTAATTCTGACCAGAAGATAGCTTGATAGTAATTATAAGAATCAGTCCAGACTTAATCAGAGCATAAGATAATTGGTCCAGAACAAGTGACTTGGTCCAGACCAGAAGATAGCATGTGTTGGAACCAAAAGAATAGATCAGAGGATGACGTTATCAGAAGCATAAATCAGAGGATGACGTCACCAGATGATGTCACCAGAAGCATAATCAGAGGATGACGTCACCAGAGGATGTCATCAGAAGATGACGTCACCAGAAGCCTAAATCAGAGGATGACGTCACTAGAAGCATAAATCAGATGATGATGTCACCAGAGGATATCATCAGAGGAATCTGTTAGAGAAAAATGCTCAAAAGAGAATTGGAGCAAAAGACTCGAGAAACAAAATCTAGCTAAAAAAATGATCAAAACAGAATATGAGAAAAATGCTCAAAACAGAATTGGAGCAAATGCTCAAAACAGATTAATCTAATTACACTTCAAAAGTAAAGCATCAGTGAGCAAAAGACTCAAAACAGAATCTGAGCAAACTACTCCAGAATATTCTCAAAACAGATTAATCGAAATACACTCCAAAAGTAAAGCATCAGTGAAGTCCTAAAGTTCAACTATAAATAGAGACTTAATGCTGAAGATTAGAGCATCAAAAAATACTTGAGAGTCATACACTTCCAAAAGCAAAGTAATTGAGTTTTCAGTGAGGTCAATGTGAGTATCCGCTTTCCAGAAGCAAGTACACTAAGTTTTTTCTTTCCCTTGTGTTAGGTCTAAGTTGTTGAAGTAGAGTCTACAATCTGAGGGAGTCAAAAGGAGTAGCAGATTACTTAGCAATTAGATTCAAGGTTCTTTTCCTCAAAAGTCTGGGGTTATCAGGCTGTTTGAGAAGACTTGGCTGGTATAGTCAAGGTGTTGTTGTTCCTCAAAAGTTTGGGGTTGTCAGGCTGTTTGAGAAGACTGATTTGTAGGGTCTGTGGTGCTGTAATTCAAAGGAGTTTGAATTAGTGAAAAGGCCTTCTAGAGGAAGGAACTGGACGTAGCCTAGTTAACGGTGAACCAGTATAAAATTCTGAGTTTTTATTTACTTTATATCTGCTGCTAACTCTGTTTTAATTCATACATATCTGGTTTTGTTTTAAAACCAAAACGTATTCAAGTTAGTCAAACACATTTCAACCCCCCTTCTAGTGTTTGCACCTTCAATATCCTCTGATGATATCCTCTGGTGATATCCTCTGGTGATATCCTCTTATGATATCCTCTGATGATATCCTTTGGTGATATCCTTTGGTGATATCCTCTGATGACTTCCTCTGGTGACTTCATCCTGCTTCTGATTTGTATCTTCTAGTGACGTCATCTTCATCTTCTAGTGACGTCATCTTCATCTTCTAGTGACGTCATTTGTTGACCATCCTCTGGTGACTTCATCCTGCTTCTAATTTGTATCTTCTGGTGACGTCATCTTCTGGTGGCATTTTTCATTCTTCTTCTAAGTCAAATATGTTATTTTCATAAAATACTTTTGTTAACATCAAAACTTTAAGTGAATGAACCAACTTGGTTCCAACACCGCCAACGTCTTTGAATGTCTTAAGATCACCGTGGCCATTTTCAATGTGGGGGAAGAATGTTATTGGGCTCATCAAACCTAAGGCTTCAAATGGGCACCGGTTAATCCTAGTAGTTATTGATTATTTCACAAAATGGGTTGAAGCTGCTTCTTATGCCAACGTGACAAGGAGCGCAGTGATCAGATTTATCAAGAGAGAATTGATTTTTCGATATGGGTTGCCAAATAAGATTATCACAGATAACACAACCAATCTGAACAATGGAATGCTGAAGGAGCTGTGTGATAGACTAAAAATTCAGCACCATAATTATTCGCCTTATCGTCCAAAAATTAATGGGCCAGTAGAAGCAGCAAATAAGAATATCAAGAAAACCATACAAAAGATGGTAGAAACATATAATGATTGTCATGAAATGCTTCCCTATGCATTACATGGCTATAGAACATATGTTCGCACCTCAACAGGGGAAACTCCTGTCATATGTCGCGAGCATCCACTATCCAGGTACCATGATTGGTGTTGTAACTTGATTGCAAAGGACATCTGCAACAAAGATAATTTTTTTGTTCTTAGGTACCCAAATCTAGTTGGGTCCTAGTTTGTTAGTCTTGAAAGGTTTCTTGTCTTTCCTTGTATTTATCATGGGACGAGATAATTTGGAGTGGCCTTTCTTAGTGCAAACAGTACACAAAATATCATAGGAAATAGGTTTAGTTTCAGTTACAGGTTCTTTAAATCCTATACCTCTTTTACCATTGCTACTTACTCCATAAATCATATAAGCATATTTACTTCTTTCCATAACCTTAGCAAGAAAGTGTTGAAATACTTGTTCATGCATATCGGAATACATGTAGTATTTTCACTTGATGTTGAACAATGATTAATTTTTAGAGTTAGATTTTTAGCCTTAAGTTCAGCAATATTAGTTTGAAGAGCTGCATTTTCTGTTTTACATTTTGCACTTTGATTCTTTAAAACATTGACTTCTTTGGTTAGAATTTTATTTTCTTTCCTAAGTGTTTTCAGTTTTTAAGACAATTTGTTATTAATATTTAAAAAATCATTTATCGTAGTAATTAAATCAGATCGGGTGAATTTAGAAAATACCTCTTTTTCTTCATCTGCTGATTCACTTCCAGAGTCAGAATCTGTGTTGGATCTAGAGGCAGAGTTGTTGTGAGCCATCATAGCCAAATCTGCTTCTTCATCATTAGAGCATTCATCAGAATCATCCCATGTAGCCATCAGATTCTTTTTCTTGGGTCTGGAGTCTTTCTTCTGGTGTTTCCCTTTCTCCATGTTTGTACATTCTGACATGATATGTCTAGGTTCATTGCATCCATAGCAGATGATACTTTTCTTGTCATATTCATCCTTTCCTCTGTTGGAATGCTTGGAATACCTTTGGGAAAATTTCTTCTTTTTGTTGTGCCACATCTTTAGAACCTTTCTTGTTATGAAAGCAATCTCTTCTTCCTCTAGGTTCAGATTTTGATCATTCGAATCACCATCTTCTGATTTTGATGTTGCTTTTAGAACCTTCTTCTGCTTGGATTTCAAGGCTAGGGTTTTATTCTTCTTTTTAGGATTATCTTCTTTAAGCTCAATTTCATGTTATCTGATGGAGTTGATTAATTCTTCCAGCTTTAGAGTATTCAGATCCTTCACTTCCTGAATGACAGTGATCTTTGGTCTCCACTTGGTTGGCAGGCTCTTGAGGATTTTCTTCACATGATCAGCAGTAGTATAACTCTTCTTAAGTACCTTTAATCCTGATACCAGAGTCTGGAATCTGGAAAACATTGTTTCAATGTCTTCATCTTCTTCCATCTTGAACAACTCATACTTTTTGACTATGAGGTTGGCCTTTGCTTCTTGAACTTGCGTGCTTCCTTCATAGGTCAAAGCCAGACTATCATAAATACTCTTTGTTGTCTCTTTGTTTGTGCACTTGTCAAATTCCTTGAAGGTGATTGCATTTATCATGAATGTTCTGGATTTATGATACATCTTGTACATCTTCTTCTTATCAGCATTCATATCCTTTCTTGGAATTTCAATACCATCAGTATCCTTTGGAGCAATATAACCATCTTCCACCAAGTCCCAAAGTTCAGGACCTTGTGAAATATAGATACTTCTCAGCCTGTCTTTCCAATACTCAAAATGTTCTCCATCAAACAGAGGTAATCTGTTGATGTTTGCTCCGACAGCTTCTTCACTTCCAGACATATTGAATCCTTGGATCTTTTCTCAAACACTGTAAAGTGCTCAGCCTTGAGACCGAGCTCTGATGCCAATTGAAGGTGCAAACACGAGAAAGGGGGGTTGAATTGTGTTTGCCAAAGTTGAATACTTTTTGTTGATTTGATGAAAGTTGATATAAATTACTTGGAGAAGAAGCAATCAGATTCAGCAACAGCGGATAATAAAAGCATAAGAATTTGGACACATAGATTTATCCTGGTTCACCATTACCTTGGCTACATCCAATCCCCTCATTCAGAAGGCTTTAATCCACTAATTCAAACATTTTGAATTACACAACACCTGACCCTCCAAGCCAGTCTTCCCAAACAACCTGACAGCCCCAGACTTTTGAGGAACAACAACACCTTGAACCTATAAGCCAATTCTTCTCCTACCAATCTGACAACCCCAGATTGAAGAAGGAACTTACACCACCTTGACCCTACAATCCAAGTCTTCTCTTAACAATCTGACAACCCCAGATTGAAGAAGGAACTTACACCACTATCGGGTTGGATACAAAGGTTTGGAACTTGAGTAATTGCTTCTGGAAAACTGATTATAACAATGACTTTCACACTCTAAGAAATGAACACTTAGAAAATATTTATATTTCACACAAGTGTTTCTCTCTTTGAACTCTAAAATGAATTTAGATTTTAAGCTTGAGTTCTTCTACTCTCTTCAGTTTTTCGATGATTTCTTCTTCAGCCTGAAGTATCTATTTATAGTTGAGATCTGGGCTTCTACTTGGTCCAAGTTTAATTTCGAATTGTATTTTGTTCAGATTTCTTTTGTAAATTCTTCAACTTAATTTTGTTCCTTTTTAAATTTGAACCAAATCTTCTTCTGATTTAAATTAAATCTTTTTCAAATTTTGATAAGATCTTCTTCAAATTTCAATCAAGTCTTCTTCGAATTTGAATCAAATCTTCACGAATCTTGACCATGTATTCTTTCATACTCTGATGTTTGCCTCGGATGGTATCCTCTGATGATGTCCTTTGATTCCTGCCTCTGAAGGTTGAAGGTGCAAACACGAGAAGGGGGTTGAATTGTGTTTGTACTACTTGAATTTTTTTTCTATTTTTGATGATTATTTGAAATCTGAAATATAATCAAGTAGAGTTAGCAGCGGATAAAGTAAAATAAACACACAAGGATTTATCCTAGTTCACCATTAACTAGGCTACATCCAGTCCCTTCACCTCGAAGGATTTTTTCCACTAATTCAAAACCTTTGAATTACAACAACACTACTGACCCTCCAAGTCAGTCTTCCCAAACAGTCTAACAATCCTAGACTTTTGAGGAACACAGCACCTTGACTTCACAAGTCAAGTCTTCTTCTACCAATCTGTTAACCCCAAATTGCAGAAGGAATTACAACACCTTGAATCTAATTGCGAAGTCACCTGCTACTTCTTCTGACTCTTCAGACTATAGACTCTACTTCAACAATATAGATTTCACACAAGGGAACGAAAAACACGAGTACTTGCTTCTGGAAAGCTGAAACTCACAATTAACCTCACTGAAAACTCGAGTGTTTGCTTCTAGAAGTGTATGACTCTTTTACTGATTTTCGATGCTAAGTCTTCTGCCTTGAGCCTCCTTTTATAGATGAGAATTAGGGTTTCTTCCATGCTTAAATTCGAGCTATATCTGTCTAGATTCTCTTGCAAAAATAACTTGGCCAATCGAGTTTCACTTAAATAAAAAACGTATCTTTTTAGCTCCATATTGCATTTGAAAATTTTGTTGACCAATCTTGTTTCTTTTAATTTCAAACCATATCTTTTTAATCTTTAGATTGCATTCAAATTTCTTCAAGTCTTCAGTAATTTTTGAATCAAATCCCCTTAATACTTTGATTAAATTTCTATCAAAATTTAATCAAGTCTTCTTCGAATTTTAATCAAGTTTTCACTGATTTTCATCATGATTAAATCTGGACCGTTTGATCTTCTGATCTCGACCACATCTGGACCATATAATTTGATCTTCCCCAATTATGTGATCCTCCGATCTCGGCCAACACTGGACCACATGATCTGATCTTCTGATCTCGGCCAACACTGGACCACATGATCTGATCTTCTGATCTCGGCCAACACTGGACCACATGATCTGATCTTCTGATCTCGGCCAACACTGGACCACATGATCTGATCTTCTGATCTCAGCCAACACTGGACCACATGATCTGATCTTCTGATCTCGGCCAACACTGGACCACATGATCTGATCTTCTGATCTCGGCCAACACTGGGCCATATGGTTTGATCTTCTGATCTCGGCCAACACTGGCCATGATACTTAAATCTAGACCATTGATCTGAACATTTTCCCTCTAATCTGGACCAATTCTGGACTGAGTATGGATTGAATTAAATCTGGACTAATGATGTTTTAATCTGGACATTTACCTTCTGATCTGGATCAAGTCTGGATTAAATCTGGACAATCATTTCTTCTGATCTGGACTTAGTTTTATACTCTGGACCATGCTATCTTCTGGTCTGGACCAAGTCTGGATTAAGTCTGGACTGATTCTTATTTCACGACCAGACCATCTTCTGGTCAAGATTAATTCTAGACCAAGTCTGACTAATGATTCCTTCTGGTCTGGACCAAGTCTCCCTCTGACAAGCTTCCTTCTGGTCTGGACCAGGTCTCCTTTTGGACTCTCCTTCCTTCTTATCTGGGCCAGGAAAGATATCCTTTGATGATGTTTGCCTTTGATGACATCCTCTGATATCCTCTGGAAATGTATCCTCCAGTGCCTTCAGGATGCATCCTCTGGTACCCTCTGGATGCATTTTCTAGCTGAACCTTCTGGTGACATTTCTATCTTCTGATTGCTTCCTCTAGATGTATCTTCTGGTGGTGTCATCCTCTGATTTTGCACAGCTTCTGATTTGTTCTTCTAAGTCAAAATACTATTTACATAAAATACTTTTGTTAACATCAAAACTAAGTATATAACCAACTTGGTTCAAACAAAGGTATCCTCTGATTTTTGCCTCTGGTGGGATCCTCTGGTGATATCCTCTGGAGGTATCATCTGGTGACATCCTCTGGTGGTATACTTCTTCGAAGTCAAATATATTATTCTCATAAAATACTTTTGTTAACATCAAAACTTTAAGTGCAAAATCAACTTGGTTCCAACAATAATAACTATACTAATTTACTAAAATAGCATCCCAAGCTTTGTTCATCACACATCAGCATTCTATATGCCACATAATCACAGTTGTGCCACCTCCAATGATATGTTGAGTTGTCAATATAAAACAATCCTTTTTTTTTCTCTCTAATATATTTCTTCAAATCAATTTTGTGATAATTATTTTGTTGTTTCGTTTTATCGTTAAATTAATTTTTCAAGTAATTACACACCTCTTCCAATTGAAATATAATATTAACTATACTTAGTTCTAAACATATTATGCATTTACTAACTACTGATTTTTTGACCTTCCGTAATCTCTTTACATTCTCTTTTATTTCCACAAGTCCACCCCCATGCTCTCAAACTCCAATTACGTCAACTTCAACAACAAAAAATTGATTATATCTTCTTTTTGGATCTACATTGCATATTTGATTCAATCAAATGAAATTAATTCTTTACAAAAATTTAGAAAAACTTTAGAATTTTCCGTAACACCAATGAGATGAAATAAATATAGAAAAACCACATAAAATACTAAAATAAAATTAAAGATTTAGATGATGTCATTTTCATGACAATATATATATATATATATATATATATATATATATATATATATATATATATATATATATATATATATCCTATTTTGTCTTCGTAATATGTGAGCTTACATCTGTTTTATGTTTAGTATGTTTTCAACTGCATCTTAATACAGTAAAACAAAACAAAAGTTTAATTTGATCTTAACTAATATGAACATATATTAGTATTACTGCCAAAAAGAGTTTATGAAATTTCATAATAACATAATTTATATATATAATTTGTTTGGTTGTTCATTGCAACAAGAATGAAGACGGATTCTGGTGGTTGCAATTTACCATCACAAATATTATATTTCTATAAATTATAAAAAAAATTGACTTAATAATTATAAATTATATACACAAATAATATATAAATTTTAAGTAATAAAAAAATTATTTAAAAAGAACACAAAAAATTCTTAAGCTAATCCACGCGTGGGTCTAATCTAGTTATTTAATTATATGGCGCCTTAACTTAACTAAATTGTAGAAGAGGATTACAGAGTAATCTGTTTTCCGTCATGTTGTTTGTTAACGTTTTTGTAATTTTTTTTTTTATTTAAAAAATCCAATTTAAAATAAAGGTAAGTTATATCTCGAGTTTACAAGACATTATTGTTTTAAAAAAAAATTAATATTTTTTCCACTTTAGTCCTTCGTGTGGATGGATAACTAATGCAAATGAAAGCAAACTCTAGAGTGGGGAAAAGATTTACCTCTCATTGGAATACTTAGCATGACGAGGAAAAACAGATTTTACATTAAATTGACTTTGCGTTTGAGGAAATCACACAGTTGAAACTTTATGTGAAATGCTAAGTAATGGTGCCCAATAATGTAATAGTGAAGAAGCAATGTCATTCTTCTATTTTTATTTTCAAATTGTAATTATTGTGAGATATATTACATTATTATTTGGTTGCAGAGAAAACAATAAAAGATATAAAGTGAAATTTTTTTGAAAACGACATTTTTATTTGATTAGATCCGAAACAAAAGGGAGAGAAATGTTAATATATCGTATTTGTGACATCCTAAACCTCAATTTTAACTATAAATAAACTCAATTTTAAATATAAATAGAGTATACTATTTTTTAGCAAAATTACCACAGTTTTAAATAGAGTATCAAAATTTCTTTTCAAATAATGATTTAGGACACCACATTTACACTTACCACATTTACAATTACATATAAGTTCTCATTTAAAAATCTCTTAGAATCAAAGCAACAAAGATTAGTTTCGAAATTATGTAACAAAATAAAATAAGTGAGAAGAATACGCAAGTAATCAAATTGGTACAATATCACATCATAATATAGCATTCAAAATTTTCAAGAATATAATACCATAGGTTAATCCACATCAATCACAATAAAAATAGTCATAAAAGGTGCAATGCTATACATGGACCTATAATCTATACTTCTTCATCATTTGACATCATTCTACTTTGAATACTTGGTTATGAGGCTTATACTAAAGTAATCAGACTTCATGAATGGTCATGCCCTCATAGATCCCTTCAACTCAACTCGAGGTACTCACCTGTTACACAGTAGCTCTCAGCCTTAGAGAATAACTCACTAATCCACTTAGAAATTCCCTAGAGATATACCTCCAAGGTCTATAGGTCTTACCTTGTAGTTATAGTGAGGCTCATTTAGTTGTATTTCCTCAAAATCACTAGTCTTGTCCGACCATACCTATATGATGACAAAATAATATTCACTTCAAAGACCTCCAATATCTAGTTCATACTTATTCAATGTTCACAACTCGACACTCTCAATATGAATTCCACAATATTCATCAAAATAAGTAAAATTGCAACTTCATTCAAGTAAACAAGGATACTTAAATACACATCATGAAATTAGCATAAAATTTCACAAAAATTAAATATCATGCAATCTTGACATAAATTAATTCACAACAATTCTATAAATTTCTAAATCACATTTTAATCTTTATTGTTTCCATTCATATGTTTTTAATTAATTATACTCAATAGGGTCAATAGAGTTTGACCGTAGATGATAAACCCTGCGTGAATTCATGAGAATTATGGTATCCCTATTCATCATACATTATATTATCCTCATAAAATTATATTATTTTCATAAAATCTAACATTCTCTCACTCCTTACCTCAATTTAAGATTTTACCCAACAATACTTATTTAATGTATCGTGTCTTCATCAACCGTCGTCTCAGAATAAATGCAAGACTCATGAAAGAGATGAAAAATATACTATTAATTCATTAATCCGACAAAGTAGCCGACAAAATTATGACTAAAAGACGACGCTGATAGTAGTGACATAAATAAATAGATGCAAGTTTTTCTTGTACAAGTAGTATAGGCTTAATATGATGTTTTATATTGGTGGGATATTAGAAGAAAAGTTGAAAGAAGGGATTTAGGAAAAGGTCTTCTGGGCGGCGCCAATGAATAAGAAAAGAGGTCTCATGCATTAAGCTTGAAGGGAGATAAAGAAACCTAATATAATTTATTTTAATATTATTAAAATATAATAATAAAAAATTTAGGGTATTATAGTATGAGTCCCATGTTCAAAACTATTATGTCTAATTTCGAGAAGAAAATAAAAGAGAATACCACTTTTTCTATAAACTCCAAAACATAATCTATTTAATAAGATTACATGCTTTTGTGTTTTTTCTCAATTATATTAATAAATTAAATTTTAATTTTAAATAATACAGATGTATATTAAATATATATTTATATAATATATATATATATATATAACATTTATGACTTTGAGCAAATGTATATCATTATTCTCCTTTTCATTGTTTTGACATGCTTTCTTTTCTTACTAAAAAAAAACAGGCTTTCTCTTTACCTTCATTCTTTTTACTTTCTTTTTCACTCCAAACAAAGTGCAAGAAAATGCCACATCATTAAAATATGGTTAAGTAAGCATGTATTTTGGCATTGGCAAAATGAAACATTGGCAGTTTTGCAAAGTCAGATTGCCCATATGAACTAAAGTGAAAGAATATTATATATTAGAGATGAAATAATTTTTCTGTTGAGGTGTACCTCATATCACATGAACCAAACACTCCATTAATCTAAAATAAACTGCTAAAACAATATAAAAAAAACTTAAAATAGATGGAGTAATTCATTAAGAGTAATGGAAAATATTTAAATTAATTTTAATTAATAATATTATAAATCTAAACTTATTCTAGAAATAAACATTTTACCTAATAATTATAATTCAGTCAAAACTGAATGCACCCGTTTATGAGGAATGCGAATAAAATAATAATGTAACAGAAATTTAGCAATTAATATACATCAAAATGAGTCTATAATTTTTTTACTAAAAAATGTATTTGTTGATTCAAATCAGACATAATTTATATCGATTATTAATATAATTCAAAAATTAAAAACAAAAATGATGAATTTGTGAACAAACTTGTAACATACAAGTTAATAGTATAAAACTGTATGATACCTACAACTCTGATAAAGCCTACAAATATGACACAATTGAAGTGTTCGAAATACTCATATCTTTAGAGTTGAAGACGTCAAAGTCAATGATTTAATTTGTATTGAATCAAACTGATTTATTAATATGAAATTAAACGAACACGGACAATTTAGATAAAGTGATTTTAGACCAAAAATTAATCATAAATCACCCCTTTTAGATGAAAAAAAGATAGAAAGAACAAAAAGATATCATTTATCTATTATAAAGTAGTAAAATTCTAATTTTTCATATAATAAAAGTAAGAAAATTCTAATTAAGAGAATTTCCTAGCACTCTTATTTGGCCAAAGTAAAAAGCGGCACCCTTATATACGTTCAATATCTCGCCCATTTCAACTTTTTATTTTTCAATTTCAATTCAAATACATACATAATACATCGATAATAAAAATATATAGTTTTATTTTAGAAATGTTTTATACGGATATTAATTACTTGTCACAATAGCGGCGGATTGATTTGGTCAAATACAATATAAATTTAATTTATGTATATTATCAGTACTTTCAATTAATTATAATTTCAATTAATTATAATTGTTAAATATTTTACATTGGCCGTTTATGAATTAAACTCATAAAATATATCATCACTTTTCTCTGTAAGAAAATTGACTTTCATATTAAATTTTTTTACTGTTTGAATTATTTTATTAGTTTATTCATAAAGAGAGATAATTAATTTATGATTTTATTGTAATATTTATTACATATTGCATAAAAAGATATAGTAAAATCAAGGGTAAATTAGTAAAGAAATATTTGATATAGTTGAAAAATGGAAATGTGTTTTATAAAAATGATAAAGAAAAATTTGAAATATTCTTTAAACATAAAATTTGATTGGTTTGTTTTATTTATGGATGTTGATTGGATTTTTTACTACAAAAGGAAAAATTATATTTCTATTTTTTTATATTCACTTAATGATATTTCCTAGTAAAAGAAACTATCAATTTAATTTATATATAATTTAATCACATTTTACTATTTAAATATGAATTTAATTTATATGTATTGACAAAAAATATTTTATATTTTTAATCCATCGTAACCATTCATGTTTAGGACTTTTAAAATAGTTAAAATAAAATTAAACATTTATAATAATCTGACGGTTGTGATAAACTGAAAATGTAAAAAACATTTACATCGTCAGTATTTACAAATGAAATCTTTTATATATTTGTTATTTTTTTATGAAATAATATCTATTAAAATACTACTTGGTCCAAAGGACCAAATACATTTTAACTTTTTCTTATATTTAAGTCCAGGGGTCTATTATAGTATAGTTAAATGATAAAATTTAATTTATTTTAATATTTCTAAAATCAATTTTATAACATATCACAAAAATGAAATTTGGTAAGTCTCTTTAAAAAAAAATTTATATTTTTTGAACATAAAAATTATACTAAAAAAAAAACTAACAATATTTATATACTTTTTACATTTCTTTTTTAGGCTAAAAAAACCAAAAATCACTTTTTCTTATATTAAGTCCACAGGGTATAGTTAAATGATAAAATTTAATTTATTTTAATATTTCTAAAATTAATTTTATAATATATCTAAAAAATGAAATTTGGTAAGTCTCTTTAAATTTTTTTTATATCTTTTGCACATAGAAATTATACTAAGAAACTAACAATATTTATATACTTTTTACATTTCATTTTTAGGCTAAAAAAACCAAAAATTACTTTTTCACATCCCCGAATTCACTTTTTCTGCCTTTGCTAGATATTTTACCCTTTGTCATGTTCAAAGTTTACTACTCACTTCATCTCACAATGTATATTACTTTTAGTAAAAAAGTTTTATCTCAAAATTAATGTCTTTATTAATTTTATTTAACTTTAATTATTATTATTATTTTAATTGTAACTTTAAAGAAAAGAGTTCAAATTTCATTTAAAATAATTGTAAAATAATTATTAATGTCACTTTAATTAATAATAATTTATCTTTTTCCCATTTAAAAAAAAACATATATAATATATTACTGTGATATATCTTTTTTATAATTTTACTATAATATATTTTGACAAATCAACCTCAAAATATTAGTATTTTTCTGTTAAATAAAGTAATATTATCATATTGTATTGTTAAATAAAGAGACAGTACAAAGCAGTAATATTATATAAATAAAACATATTCATTGAGACAAAAAGTATATACATTCATTGTATTTTAAATTCATGTTGAATACATAAATATTTTATATTTTTTATTTAAATACAATGAATATATATATATATATATAATTTTTAAGTTTGAAAAAACTGTTTAAAAATCACAATTTATGCCATCAAATATATTACTGGGTTGAGTCGCGGATTAGGTCGCTCTGTTTAAGACGTTTCATGGCACTGCCCAAATTGTACAAGGCAGACTATCAACCACGACGTCCCCATGATAAAATAGCTCAGATTCACTGTATCGGAGTTCCACTGCACCGTAGAAAATCGTTCTAGAATTACATCCTCAATATGGTTGTTAAAGCCACTCTCAATATGACGGTTAAAGTCACTCTTAATAAGGCGATTAAAGCCTCGCAATATGGTACTATAACCACTCATAACTCAAAATTACTACACTCTAAAGGACTGCAGCATGCGGCATAAAAACACTTTAAAATGATAGTGGTATTGTGACCACTCAAAAATCAACGGGACAACGGTATAAAACTGATCTAAAAGGATAGTGGTATTAAGACCACTTAAAACTCGACGGAACTACGACATAACAACCGCTCTAAAATATTGAAGGGACTACGTATAACAACCACTTTAAAAATCGAAGGGACTACGGTATAACAACCGCTTTAAAATATCGAAGGGACTACGGTAACAATACCGCTCTAAAATATCGAAGGGACAGAAAGAAAGGGAAGAAGTGGCTCGGTAACAATCGAGGAGAATATAAGAGAGAGAAAAGAAAAATTTGGGAAATGCATCCAACTTTGGTGTACTTTTCACAATAAATTGACACTCTTTATATAATGATGGAAGCAAACTCACATATGTTTTCTAACCAACGTGGGACTTCAACAAAATTTTGAGAATATTTATATAGTGATTAAAACTATTCAAAATTAGAGTTTTCCAATGTAGGACTTTAACAATTTTTAAATTCACACATTTGTTCCAACTGAGATAGTACAAATAAATAAAACATATTCATTGAGACAAAAAGTATATACATTCATTGTATTTTAAATTCATTTTGAATACATAAATCATAATATCTTATATTTTTTATCTAAATACAATGAATATATATATATATATATATATATATATATATATATATAATTTTTTTATTTAAGTTAATTTATTTATATATTTACAACAAAAGGAAAGATTATATATATATATTTTTATTCAACTAATGATTTTTCCTAGTAAAATAAACTACCAATTTAGTTTATATTTTCTAAGTGTCAAAAAATAGTGTTACACATTTATTTAATCACATTTTACTATTTAAATAATTTTTATTATTTTTATGAAATAATATTGTATTAAACAAATACATTTTCATTTTTACTTATATTTAAGTTCAAATGTAATATTATAGTATAATTAAATAACAAAATTTGTTGAACAAAATATGATAAGATTTAATTTATTTTAATATTTAAAAAATAATATTATAATAGATTTAAATAATGAAATTTAATTTAAAATTCTCTCTAGAACTTTTTTCATTTCCATTTTAGGATAAAATGTCAAAAAATTCACCTTTTTATTTTGACTTTTTTACTGATGTTTTACCCTTTTGTATATTCGAAGTTTAATATAGTCAAAATATAAATATATCTAAAATTTAGTGGAATTAATGTAAATAGTTTTTACTATGTTAATAAAATAAAATAATTAAATTACTATAATATTTGATTTTTAGTGCGATATATTGAAACTTTTTACACTGAGGCATATAATAATTAAAATTAAACTTAAAAGTTGGCTAGTTTGTTGACAAAACCTTTGCAACCTTCACCAACCCATTTACCAACAACACCAACCACAATTCTCTACATTTATTTTCTCCAACTACTCACCCTTTTTGTTTCCTCTTCATTTCAAATACTCTTCAATTTTTTGTGTGACTACTGATCAACAATGGCTTCCAAGGTTTTCACTTTGGCTGAGGTCTCTAAGCACAACCATTCCAAAGACTGCTGGCTTGTTATTCGTGGCAGGGTATAAAAATGCTCTCTTTCTGATTTTTTATTTCTTGGTTTTGAGTAACTTGTTTGGGTGTTTTTTTGTGTGTGTTGAAATTGAATTGACTTGTTGAATGGTTGAGAATTGAGATTCACATTGAATTTTAATTTGTTTCAGTTTGTTAATTGTTATTATTTTTTGCTGTGACATTGCTTTAGTTTGAGGATTGGATTAGTTAGATCTATGCAAGGGATTGGATTTGTTTTGATTGAAGATTGGTCCTATTCTGTATAAAGGGAACCTTTTTTTTTGAAAAATTAATGAAAATTAAATTGTGGTTTTATTTTGGTGTTTTGATGCTATGTGTGTTATTTTGAAGTATGATGATTTGTTTCTAAAGCACTAAAGTTGTAGCTGAAAGAAAACTAAGTCTCAGTTTCTGGTTCTTTTGAAATTCTAGGGCTTTTTTTTTTTGTTGAAATTGAATTCATTTGTTGAATGGTTGAGAGTCACATTGCATTTTTATGTTTTTCAGTATATTATTTTTGTTGTAATAAAAACCTTCAAGGATTGGATTAGTTGATCTATGTAAGAGATTGGATTTGTTTTGATTTGATTTAAAGAGGTTCAATTCTGTATAAAGGAGTGATTTTTTTTTTTTGTTGAAAAAGGTCTGAAAATTTGACTGTGTTTTACTTGGTAGTTTTGATGTGATGTGTGATATTTTGAAGTGTTGTCAAATAGCGGCTACAGCTTAGCGGAATTTGAAAATATCGCTTTTGTTTAACGAAATGCTATTTAGTACATAGTGTTGTCAAATAGCGGCTATTGCGGCACTATAATCTTACATCATAGCGAAATTTGAACAAATTGATATTTTTCCGCAATCTGCAATTGACAACATTTTTTTGAAGCTTAATGATTTGCTTCGAAAGCACATATTGTTTTTAAAATCTGTAGCTGAAAGAAAACAAGTCTCAGTTTTTGGTTGATTGTTTTAATTGTCCAAAGGTGTTTTAGGGTTTGTTTCTTGCGTACAAAGACAGTTCACTGACAGTGTAAAATAACTTTCCACTGTCATTCAATCTTAACCATTCAATCTGTCGCATCATATTGTATAGTTTTTAAATCAACGACTATTATCTAACTATCTGAAGTCGAGGCAAGTTACAATTGAATGACAGTGTAAAATCATTTTACATTGTCAGTGCACTACCTTTATTCTCTTTTTTCTTTTTCAAAGTGCGGTTTTTGAGTTGTGGATCTCTATTTGTAGCCATATGCAAATTTAGATAAGGTTTTTTCATTAAGTTTCATGGTTGTTTTCTTTCTAATTAAATTAAATGATAAGACATTTTAAGTTTCATGTTCTGGAATCCAATCATGATTCCATTAGGGAAAAGTTGATTTTGAAAGCTTATTGTAATATGGATACTATGTTTAATTGGTTTTATGTAGAATTGTACTGCATGTCTTCTTTATCCTATGAAGCACATACAAACACGGACACCAAATACTATGTTGACACGTAGACACCGACAAAAATTTCAGAAAAGGAAAATGAATAAATATAATTACGTGTCAGTGTTGCGTCGGTGTCAGATACTAGACACGTCTTCATTCTGAAGTATCAGTGCTACATAGTCTTTATCCATCTTTTGTCTTTCTTAACTGAAATACAATGAAAACATGCAGTCAAACTTGAATGTTTTGACTGCAAACTTTTTAATCTTTTGGGGTGATTTGAAGTTATGTTGTGTTGATGGATTATGTTCCTTTACCTCAATTACCATATCTTTTTTTGGAACAGGTTTATGATGTGACACAGTTCTTAGAGGAGCACCCTGGTGGAGATGAAGTCCTGTTGTCTTCCACAGGTATCCCACATTGTCTCTAAAAATATCAAAATATTCAATTCAGACCATATGATCTTAGAGAAGTGAGATGTTTGTAGCACCGACATTTCAGATTCAATGCATGTCTGGTGTAGAGGTATCAAATGGGTCGGCTCGGCTCAGTCTGGACCGAGTGGGCCAGAGTACATAATCAGGCCAGTGCGGCCCAACCCACTCTGTAATGGGCTGCAAATATTTAAGTTTGGCCTGATTATTGTGGGTTGTGAGGGCTAATGGGTCAGCCTGACTCTCTTCCTTTCTTTTCTGATTAAGTGATTTTAGGTTTGTTTTTTCTTTTTGTTTTGTAAGTGAATTGGGTTGCGCTGAGAAATTAAGATGAATAACTTTTTTAAAAATTGAGGAGACAGAAAATTAAGAAATCTGATTTGTTTTTAAAAAAAAAAACTGGTTTATTTTTTTTCTTCTAAACATGGGCCAGCCCGACTGGCCCCATTTTTAAAATGGGCTTGGCCAAAAAGACTGTTGTTTTTAGGCTGACTGAGACTAAAATGTGAGCCAACTGGCCCAGTCTATTTTGACAACTCTAGTCTAGTGTCCGACACACGCAGTTTTATTCAACCATTTCTATTTTCTCAAATTGTTATTGGTGTATAAGGGTCATGTTTGGTGTCTGTATCTGTGTCGGTGCATCATAGATGTAAATATAAATAAATGCCTTTTGTTTTGATATAGTCCAAACGACACATGTTTGCAGGGAAAGATGCAACTGCTGATTTCGACGACATTGGTCATAGCTCAAGTGCATCAGCGATGATGGATGAGTTTTATATTGGAGACATTGATGTATCAACCATTCCCTCTAAGGTTGACTACACTGCTCCAAAACAACCTCAATTTAATCAGGACAAGACGCCGGAGTTCATCCTCAAGATCCTCCAATTTCTTGTTCCCTTGTTGATCTTGGGCGTGGCAATTGGCATTCGTTTCTACACCAAATCAACATAATCATATAAACAAGCAGCATTTTGGAATGAATAATATGTTTGTTGACTGTTGAAAGACAAGGCCTGTTTTGTTCTCAAGTGCTCCAATTATGAGGTTTGCTAGGATATGCAATGTGATATTGTGCTTTGTTTGCCTTTTCCTTGTAATTTGCTTTTAAATCTCATATTGTCTTTCTCTGTCATTCATTTGCTACCAGAACCTCAACAGTTTTATGGCGTTTTAACAATATAAAGTTTTGGTTGATTCTCATTTTTACACATAAGGTAATGTTTGTGTCGATAAATTTGCTGGTTTCGGTACTACTACTCCCTCTAGATCTCTTTATAAGAGACAAGTATGTTACTTTTTTGGTTTTTAATATACGAAGCATAATACACATTTTAAGTGTATTAGTTTTTCTTAAAGTTCATTTTTTCTATGCTTTTGAGTTTCATTAAATAATAACTGCTAAGAACATTTTTGGACAAATTAGTATAAACTCCTTTAAACGTGAAAAAACTCCTTTTGGAAATGGTTGCAAGTGTTTGGTGGGATTATTGTATAGAGTTTTGTTTGGTGGGATTTACTTTTCGATTTCTTAGTGAAGACTTTTTCTGCAGAAAGGTTGAATTCCTATTTGTTTGTGAAGACTTTTCCTAACAACAAATTTTCTCATAAAAATAAGTTGAAAATTAGTTATAGACATATCTTAAGTTATTTCTGTAACCTATTTTTAATAGACATATCATAGCTTATTTCTATAAGCTATTTTTAACACGTAATAAGTGTTTAGCAAAAATATGTCTAAATAAGCTCTTCCAAGTGCTTCGTAAAACTTCATTGGTAAAAGGGGCTTAATCTTAGTGCATAAATTTAGATAGTTTCTTTTTATTTGTAAGTTGATTTTTAGAGGCTTTGGATGGTCAAGTCTATATATTTTAATATATATTTAATGTTTTAAAAAAATTAAAAAAACATGATATTATATGTAGGGGTGTAAATGGATTGGGTCGACCAAATTCGATCCCTTATTAATTTTAATTGGGTTGGGTTGAGCTCTCAACCCATTATTTTTGAAAATTTTACTTCATACCCCACAATTATACCTATACCCCATAAATTTTTTAAAATGTCAAAATTATCTCTTATTTTTTTTTTACTATTTTATTAAATTAAAATTTACTTTTTTTTTTTACCTTTTAAAGATTTCCGGTAGTTATCGAAAAACTTTTTTCAAGTTTTTTGTACAGAAGACTCCTATCGGAAAACTTTTTTCAAGTTTTCCGGAAAAGACGCCTACATTTAACACTACCGGAAAACTTGCCAATACATTTTTTTGGTAGTTACCGGAAAACTTGATAGCAAGTTTTCCAGAAAAGACGCATACATTTAACACTACCGAAAAACTTGTTAGAGAGTTTTTTTGTAGTTACCGGAAAACTTGCCAAGAAGTTTTCCGATAGTTTTTTTTTTTTTCAATTTTTTTTTAATTTTTTTTCTTTCAAATTTTGATAGATATAGATAATCCGCTAGTATTATATGATAAAACATGCGTCGATACTACCAACGTTTTAACACCGATAATAATCATGTAATTCTGACACATAGAGATCTTGCTTTAATGAAGACAGTTGGTTGTATTTCATATTTGATGATAATAATCATGTAATTGTGAAATACAATACCAACTGCCTTCATAAAGCAAGATCTATGTCTGTCACAATTACATGATTATTATCGGTATTAAAAACGTTGGTAGTATCGACGCATGTTTTTATCATATAATACTTGCGGATTATCCATATCTATCCAAATTTAAAATAAAAAATTGAAAAAAAAACTTTCGGAAAACTTCTTGGCAACAAGTTTAAGAACTGACAAGTTTTTCGGTAGTGTTAAATGTACGCGTCTTTTCTGAAAAACTTCCTCTCAAGTTTTCTGGTAACTACCGGAAAACTTCTTGGCAAGTTTTCGGGTAAAGTTAAATGTACGCGTTTTTTCCGAAAAAAGAATTCAAAGTTTTCCGGTAGAAATCTTATGTACCGGAAAACTTGAAAAAAAGTTTTCCGGAAATCTTGTTTTTTTTATCCGAAAATCTTTAGAAGGTAAAAAAAAAGGTAAATTTTAATTTGATAAAATAGTAAAAACAAATGAAGGGTAATTTTGGCATTTTGAAAAATTTGTGGGGTATAGGTATATTGTAGGGGTATAGTGTAAAACTTTCATAATTTTTCCATCAAATCCGAACCAAACCAACCCGATTATGAGTGAATTGTGTTGGGTTCACAGGTAATAATTTTTTTAAAAAAAATAATATAATTAAAATTAAATACTTGAACATCTAAAAAATAAAAAAATTATATTGCAACATATCATTTAATACTTATCTACAAACATAACAAAACACTTAAATTAATTAAATTAGCAACAAATTCTCACTCATAATCCATTTTAACTATACATCAAAAGTAAAAAAAATATATATGTCACGTCAATAGTTTGAGTTCGTGGATTTAAAAAGTTAAAATCTGAATTTCAATTGGTTGGATTGGATTGGGTGACCGAGTTCGCGGGTTTACCTTTACCCTTGTACGCCCCTAATTATATGATCATTTATTATGTTCTTTCAATTTTTTTAAAATATCAAATACGTATTAAAATGTAGACTTAGTCCTCTGAATCTTTTTCCTCTAAAATTCAACTCGCAAACAAAACCTAAAGAAATTAAGGGACCGTTTACTTTGTCAAAACATTTTCTATTTTTATTTTTTAAACTTTTTGTTAGTACTTTTTAATAAGCAGATAATTGACTTTTGAAATGAATACTTATTTATATTTCTAAAAACAATGGGAATATCATAAAACTGTATTTAATATTTTTAAAAATACATTTTTATTAACTAATATTTTATTTTATTTATTTGACAGCGATTTATTTAAAAGTCTATCTCAAAATAAAATAAGCACATTTTTCAAGAAATAAAAATGGAATAAATAACCCCTAAATAATCAAGACAGTTGATATTGTAGTGAATAAATACGGTCATATGTAATTATTATTGAAATTAATACGGTCGTATGTCATTATTATTGAAATTAATACGGTAAAGAAATCTCGTACATTATAATATTTGTCCTCTTGATTACAGCTACTTTGATGAAAATGACATCTTTCCACCAACATACATTTTCATTGTTTTTTTATGAAATATAAAAAAATTCACACGCGACGTCTTATGTTCAAATTAAGAATATAATATATAACTTAATAATATTGATATTTGTCAATTAAATTAAATTTACATGTACATTTTTATTCTAATTCAATTCAATTGCAATGTAATATTTTAGGCTTGTGCAATATTTTACTTTTTTTTAATTTTAGTTGGGTACCTAGCTAGCTTGATTCTTTATATGAAATTACGTCAAAGCCGAATCAAAAAAGGTCTAAAGTGAATTTAAATATAAAGTCTTTTTAGAGTATATAATAACATTTTTGTAAACTTATTAAATTTTTATGAAAAACTATTTTTTAAACAGTTTGAAATAAAAAAAAATATTTATTAAATTAATATAATCAATATTATATAATACTTATTTTTCAATAGATAACGAAGTTGATTAATTTAACATTTGTTGAGACAATATTAATGTTAGATAAAATTTTATTATTTTTATATTTAAAAATGCTGAAATATAAGACATTTTTATTAAGTACAATTTTTTTTAAAGGTCTTTTTATCAAAAGATTATTTATTTTTTATACCTAAATCGATTGTTTTTTGTAGTCTAATCTTTAAGTTGGACACTCATATACTCATGTTAAATTAAAAGAGTAGCTCTATACTATACACATTTGAGTTGGGTTGTATTTTCAACTTTACTAGATTGAAATATGAATCATAAAAGAATATTGCCTCTATATAATTTGTTTAAATTATTTTATATCACTTCTCAACATTGTTATTATATATTTGTGGTAATAGTATTTTAGACTTTGTTGTTCTCTAGTATATATACCTATTGTAATACTAATACATTAAATTTTGTTCATTTGTTTATGAAATTCTAAAGAAGGGTTATTTTCTCTTCCCCCTTTTTCTTCTATGTTTATGTTAGATTAAAATTGTTGACATGGTATCAAAGAACATTGGTTGATTTTGGGATTTACTATAGAGTGATCCACAACTTTGTGGGGTTTGAGGCATTGCCCTGAATTTTTTTTTGGACAATCCGTTTTGAAGCTGGTATCGGTTTCCTCCCTTCTCCATTTTCAATGCAATTATGCTTTTCTATTTTCGGCACGATTTCATTTGGTTTCTGATTGCCTCTGCTATTGACAAGTTATCTAATTTCTTTTTTTCTTAGTGATTGTGTTTATCGTATTTTCTGTCATTGTTTGTCATGGTTAGTGCTAAGGATAATACTCTTCAAATTGTTAGTTTCCACCTCAATTGACATAATTACTCTTATTGGAGTTATGTGATGAAGATTTTTTTGGTTGGAAAAGATATGTGGAGTTATGTTGATGGAACTTTTGTTAAGTTTACAAATAAAAAAGATGAAGCTAAATATACAAAAGATTTGAAAACATGGAATGTTAGTAATCAAAAAATCATTACTTGGATTAATAATTTTGTTGAACAATTCATAGGTATGCAACTAGCAAAATATGATACTGCTAAAGATATTTGAGATCATTTGAAACATTTGTATGTTCAGTCTAACTTTGCAAAAATCGTATCAATTGAAAAGTGATATTAGGACCCTTAAGCAAAACAATATAATTATTCAAAAATTCTATTCATCAATGACAACTTTGTGGGATCAATTGGCTCTTATGGAATCAGTTGAGTTGAAAGCTGTCAAAGTGTTCATTGATTAGAGAGAGGAGCAACTTGTGGTTTGGTTTCTGTGGCTCTATGTGATGATTTTGAGGGCATTTGTGGGGGTATTTTGCATCGCACTCCTCTTCCTAGTGTTGAATCATAAGTGAATCGTTAGCAGAAGAAATCAGACTCAAGACTCACTCCACTGTGTCAGATAAGGGGATTCTCTCAACTCCTCCATTTGTTTTTGTTGCTCTTGTTCAAAAAGGTAAACAACAAGGCAGAGTTGGACTTGGTAATGATGAATGTGCTTTTTGCAAAGAAAAAGGTCATTGCAAAACACAGTGTCTAAAATTAGGAAAAGCAAATAAGAAGAATTTTAGGGGTCCATCATCCAATGATGTTGCTTCTATTCCTCCTACCAATGACTCTAGTTTTGGTTATGTATACACATCTAAGGCTACTTTCAAATATATGACATTGCGAAACAACTCCAAAAACTTCTTGCCACTTAGTCACTTTCCATATTTGCCTCCTCTACTAAAGGGTTGAACTCCTCTAGTTTGTCAAGTATATCTCCTTCCATATGGATTCTGGATTCTAGAGCATCGCACCATATGTCATATGATGATATATCTTTTGTGTCTGTGAATCCTGCCTTGTTTTTGTCAGTTATGACTTCTGATGGCACTCTTATGGCATTAGCAAACATTGGTTCTGTCTCCACACCTAACCTTTTTTCTTCTTTTGATGTTTATTATATTCTTAATCTCACTTTGAGTATTGCTTTTGTTAGTCAATTGTGTGATTTCGGTTATTCAATTATATTTTCTGCCATTTCTTATTGTGTGTAGGATCCACATTTTGGGAGACTGGTTAGGACAAACCATAGACCGAAGGACTTTATGTTTTGGATGACCTGCGAGTCCCAGATATTGTAGCTTCAACATCCATTGCTAACTTATTATCTAGCTTTCGTTTGAATTCTTCGACTTCTAGTTTTTATTTATGGCATTATCTCCTTGGACATGTTTTGACTTCTAGATTAAAATATTTGGCTTCTACTGGAGCTTTAGGAAAGTTACAAATCATTGATATTTCAGATTGTTATGGTTGTAAGCTTGTTAGATTTTCAACTTTACTGCTTAGTACAAGTGTTTCCGTTTCATATGCACCTTTTGATTTAGTTCACTCTAATGTTTGAGGTCCATCATCGTTTCTCACCAAAGGTGGATCTAGATATTATGTTTCATTTATTGATGATTACACCTGTTATTGTTGGGTTTATCTTATGAAAACTGAGTCTGATTTTTTTATTTTTATAATTATCATATGTTTCGTGCTACGGTAAAGACTCAACATAATGCTCATATAAAATGTTTTCGTTGTGATTTAGGTGGTGAGTATACCTCTAGTTAATTCTTTAAATTACATGCTTATGATGACACCTTCTACCAGACATTTTGTACTGATACTCCTCAACATAATGAAGTCGCTGAAAGGAAATGTAACGCCCCAGATTTTTTTGATCCAAAATGTTACTTAAAAAAAATATTTTTAGAAAAATTTACGACAATGTTTTTTTGGTAAGAATATCTATCATTTATGCTTTTAAATAATTAGTAACAATCACATTTATTTAATATTATTAAAAAGTGTTTATTCAAAGCTAAAACAAAAAAAAAAAAACAATTATTCCTTACGGAAGGGAACCCACTTATGTATTTCTAGAATTCGAGTGCATTTTAAAGTTTGGTGACAAAAGATTTAAAAATAGACTTAGAAATATCGTGACAATTCTATTATTACAAAATTGTCTTGAAAAACCCTATTTTTACCCCACGTTCGCTGCACGTTAATACTCATCAACTACTCTTGAATCTCCTCGAACTCATTAGTACCTAAAATGTTGTTGTAAGGGTCAGTTTTTTCCATCATCCACATCAAACCAAAGATAAACATATAGAAGAATAACACAAAACAAATAAAAATAAAAACTTCCAATTTAAAAGAAGAAAAAATGCGCAAACCGATAAATTGTATATCAAATACATATGTATAATGAATGCTCCTAAAACTATATGATCTGGATATAAACCTGCCACTAAGGCAACTTCCACACAGAAAAATCACTCGTACCAATGGAGAAAATAAATCTGCCACTAAGGCAACTTCCACACAGAAGATCACCCATACCAATGGGGAAAATAAATCTGCCACTAAGGCAACTCCCACAAAGATGCATATGCCATGACATGATGATATATTATCAAAGAGATATATTCCCACACAGCTCACTAAGAATCATGTCATATGCATTCAAAATCACTTTTTAAAAATCATCATCTTATTCACATATCACTAAGATCACATACCACACATCCATATCATGAGTATCACATATTCATGGACAAATAATCATAAAAATTATAACTTTCACCACATACACATAAAAATTGAAAACTTGATATCATACACACCATAAAATTAGCACTTTAACATATATAATAAGAAAATTCAAACTCCAACTCATATACATTCTTAAAATTAAAACCTCAAATATATAACATAAAAATTCATATTTTACTTCATATCTTTCATCAAAATTAAAACTTTATCATATATAACATAAAAATCCATATTTTGCTTCTTAAAAAAAATATATTATTTATTGATTCAACGCAAAAGACTCGGGTTTCATTATTTTAATTCATTTGTCCACATTTTATTCCTTTCAAAAAGCAAGCAATCACAATTATTAATTTCATGTCATCCAACTAACCGTCTAACTATAATTTGTGTGGGGAAAAGCCCTTACTTTGGCCACTTTTATTCCTAGTACAAAGCTCTAAGCTTCCACAAAGTTGTTCTCAAGAAAAGAAATTCCAAGCTTTTGATGAACGAAGAAGAGGAGGTGTGAAGGTGATGGCGGCTAGGGTTTCGGTATTCCTTTCTGCTTATTATTACTTAGTATGGAAATATTGTGGAGTTTAGGGAAAATTTAAAGTGGAGATTATTGGGTAGATAGTGTTGGACCCAAATAAGAATAGAAGGAAGAAAACATTATTTTATTTATTTATTTATTTATTTATTCTTAACTTTGATCATACAAAAACCAAGCCACAAACTCCAAGCCCAAATTTCTATTATGGGTTGGGTCACACCAAGCCACAAACCCTTAGCCTAAATTCTTCTTGTACTAAAAAAAAACATCTATATATATATAATAATATAAAACTTCTCCATTGATTAAATAATTTTTACTAATAATTTTATCAACTACAATAAGCCGAATAAGGCAAATAATTATCACACCTAAATTAATATTGAAAAATATATATATTTATAGGTAAATAATTAGAAACACTATTATATTATTGATACCACTTGTTTCCTTTTGTTGTCTGTTTCGGTCCCCAGTGAATTTTAGGGTGAAACAGTTCTTACTTTTGCCCATGCTATTAATAGAATCTGATCGTGTGTCATATCAGATTTGTATCCTTTAAAAAATTATATACTTTTTTCCCTTATTACTCTTCTTTGAAAGTCTTTGGTTCTACTTGTTTTGTTTTTCGTCCATAAGTAGAACGCAATAAGCTATCTTCTTGTTCTGCCATGTGTATTTTTCTTGGTTATATGAATATTCAAAAGGGTTATCGTTGTTATGATCCTCATGCAAGAAAACTTTATCTTTCTCGTTATGTTATTTTTCTTGAGCACATTCCATTTTACTTTGTTTCCTCTAATTCTCATATTACTAATAGTTCAAAACTAACCCATATTGATCTATTTGTTCGTAATGATAACTCTTCTAGTGATTGTAATGTTGAAAATTGTAGGAAAAATGCTACTACTCCATATGATGGCATCCATCTTGTCCCCCAGACTATCCAGGCACCTCCTGCGATTGTTGATCCTTCATCTCATCCTTCGTCTCCTTGTTACCCCTTTCATGACTGTAAGTCTACTCAGTTACCTAATTTTATCTATTCCACTTACTCATTTTCGTTTGCTTCTTTTTTAACCTCAATTCACAATTTATTGAGACATCTTCCTATAAAGAGGCTATTCTTGATCCTCTTTGGTAGCAAGCTATGGCAGAAGAACTCTCTGCATTGCAGAAAACATATACTTGGGAATTAGTAGATCTTCCTATTGGAAAGCTTGCTATTGGTCTCGTTGGGTATACAAGATCATAACTAAGTCTGATGGGTCGGTTGAGCGCTAGAAAGAATGTCTTATTGCTAAGGAATTCTCTCAATAATATGATATGGATTATAAAGAAACTTTTTCTCTTGTAGCCTAGATGACCACTATCTGTACTCTTATTGCAGTTGGATCTATTCTCTAGTGGCATATTTCTCAAATGGATGTCAAAAATGTCTTTCTAAATGGTGAGCTTCACGAAGAAGTCTATATGGTCCTTCCACAAGGTGTTTCTCATAACCAGGGGGAAATGTGTAAGTTAAAAAGGTTTTATATGGGCTTAAACATGCTCTTCGAGCTTGGTTTGAGAAATTGTCTATTGTGATAACGTCTGTTGGTTTTCGCTCTAGTGAGTATGATTCTGCATTGGTTATCAGGTCCACTGCTTATGGTCGCATTATATTTTCCTTGTATGTTGATGATTTGAATATTACAGGTGATGATGTTAGTGGAATTAATGAGTTGAAATTCAATTTAGCCCAACAATTTGAGATGAAGGACTTAGGCATTCTTCGCAATTTCTTGGGGATTGAAGTTTCCTACTCATCTAGAGGCTACCTTATCCCTCAATTGAAGTACATTGTCAACATTCTTGAAAAAACCCGTCTTTCTGATACTAGAGCAACATATAGTCCTCTTGAGTTGAATGTGAAATATGCTCTGTCTGATGGTGTTCCTTTACCAAATCCCACTTTGTATTGTACTTTGGTTGGTAGTCTAATGTATCTTACGATAACCAGACCTAATATTGTTTATGCTGTTTATGTTGGGTGCATTTAATTTACTAAAAAATGAGGGACAAGACAAAACAACTCTTGTTGTATCATATTTGATGTAAAAATTGATTGTGGGACTAAACAAACTAGTGGACAACAGACTGGACAAAAGTTGTAATTTTTACTTCTTGCTCAACCATGGGACAACTTTTTGTCCTCTAGGCAAACTATCTAAGATACAAAAATAACCTTTTATTTTCTACTGAAAAAATATTTCTTTTCTCCTTCATCTCTTCTATCTCTCTCCCATCACTTTTCTCTCCCCTGCTATCTTTCTCCCTCTTATTTCTCTATCTCTCCCACTCACCCACACTCTCTCTCATCTATTGCTTTCTCTCCCACGTCTCTTTGTCGTTGTCTCGTCTCTCTTTCTCTCCCTCTCCATCCCTATCTATCTCTACCTTTTTTCCTATCTATATATCCTCTCTCACTTTTATTCTATTTCATTTCTCTCTTTTTCTCCCCCTCTATTAATATTTATCGTTATAAACGTTTATATATATCATAAAGGATAATGTATTAAATTTCACGTTATTTGATTTGGGTTGTCCATTGGCCATCAAACATTGTACAACACAAAATCTCTGTCTTATATTATTCTGTTATGTATTGTCTTGTATTTTCCAATACTTACTCTATTGCATATCAAATGCACCCAATGTTAGTCAGTTTGTTATCTCCCTCACTACAATTCATTAGGCAACTGTTCTTCATTATCTTAGAGGAACTCGATTTCAATGTCTTCTCTTCCTATCGTCGTCCTCATTGGAGTTACGTGCTTATTTTGATGATGATTGGGCTAGTGACCCCACAGATCGCAAGTCCACCACAGGGTTTTGTATCTTTCTTCGATACTATATTATTTCTTGAAAGAGTAAGAAATGAGACATTCTCTCTCACTTTTCTACAAAAGATGAATATCATGTTATGGCGTCCACTACTTTCGAAATAATTTGGTTGTGTTGCCTTTTGTATGATATGGGTATCTCTCTTTCTAAGCCAACTCATATGCATTGCGATAACAAGAGTGATATTCAAGTTGCTCATAACTCAGCCTTTCATTAATGCACTAAGCACATTAAGATTTGATATGATCCTGGTTGTCATGAATCACTTTAAGGATCGTTCTAGGTAGGAAACTTATAGATTTGAATCAAAAACACGTTTTACTGGAGAACGCAATAACCAGGGCTCCGAAAGTCAGAATCAGACAATTCCAAAACGAGGTGAAAGATGACGTTCCGAAATGCAAGTTAGGCTGTTGAATCACCAAAAACAAGTACGTAGAACTCAAAATATGATCGTAGGTTACTGAACACAAAAATTGGTAGAATTTGAGTAATAGGGTTTGATGTAAAGGAAATTCAAACTACTATTTAACAAACGAACCAAGAAAAGAATGGCGCCACAATCTAAGGATTGATAAGCCAAAAGAACGTCACAGGGATTAACAACCTTGATAAGTTCAAAGTGAATTCTTTCAAGAACTCTAGAGAGCAAAGCCTCACAAATTAATGTTCCAAAATCTCCCCTCAATGAGGTTACAAATGCATATTTATAGAAAAGCTATCTCTAAACCTAAATGGGTCATAAGTGACACCATTCTCTCGGTCCATATTGGACTTACATCATTTTTTTCTTTCTAAATTAAACTAAATGTAAGGAAGTAAAGTATCTTTACTTACACATAACATAAACTAAATCTATAATAAAACTATTACAATTCTAAATCAAAGCAAACTAAGAATTATTACAACCAAATTAAAATAAATAAAGTTCATTTTAATTTAATAAAATATGGATCATCTTCATACTCTTGAGGTTCTTATCATTCTCTCCTTCTTGAAGAAATTCGACCACGAATTTAAGCTCCATTATGTCGTACATGAAGAAATAATTCAAATAAACCACAAGCTCATCATATCCACCAGGGTCAAATGGAAATTTGGAAAAGTCACCAAATGTGATAAGTCGGTGAAACACATTTCCATCTTGAACAATTAACATCTCATCACATTTATGGTAAAGGTAAGAAATTCTATATTATTTTCTCTTTCTCTCTCAAGGCTAGTTTCTCTACTTTTCTTGCCTGATTTGCATATCCATTTTCGTACAGATATTTCACATACTCCGGATCGAATACAAAATCTCGAATATATTGATGATATGATATACTTCTCTTTTTTTCTTGATCCTCATTTTGATATTCTACATGTCTTTTCTCTTTTGCATACCGCATATCATCACCATGATTTTCTTGATCCTCTAACTTCTTAGTTCCGACATGTAAATCTTCAATATGCTCCCTCAACATCTTTTGCATTTGAGCAATTATAGCCTCCACTAACAATATGTTGTTTCCCCCTTGAGGAGGGCTATCATCACCACCTATTCCTGCCATATTGTAAACAAAAAGAAAACAAACCAAAGTGAAAGAACAGGACCTCACCACACAGCTCACGTGTTTACACTCTTGAATTTGTCACTCGTGTTTCACTCAATTTCGGCTTTTTCAATAATGAATCTCTCTTGCCTTTTTCCACTCAATTGATCTCTTTAAGTTCTTAATTGAATCAGCAAGAACCTCAATATTTTATACCAAAAAAAAAATTGGTACGAAGAACTTAACGTAACACAAAGCAATAGTAATGTGATTGAAAAAAAAATATTATTTTTAGGAATTTTGTCAAACAGGTAGTGTGCACTACTTTTTTTTTTGTATCTTTTTTTTTAAGTAGCAGCAACACACAAATTAACTAAGGACGACAATTCAAACAAAAGAAACACAACTAACAATTTATGTTTCACAAAAAAAAAATAAAAATGCATAAACAAAATTTTACTCAATTCCAAACCTAGAGACAAGCTCTGGTACCAAATGATATGATCCTGGTTGTCATGAATCACTTTAAGGATCGTTCTAGGTAGGAAACTTATAGATTTGAACCAAAAACACGTTTTGCTGGAGAACGCAATAACCAGGGCTCCGAAAGTCAGAATCAGACGATTCCAAAACGAGGTGAAAGATGACGTTCCGAAACGCAAGTTAGGCTGTTGAATCACCAAAAACAAGTACGTAGAACTCAAGATATGATCGTAGGTTACTAAACATGAAAATTGGTAGAATTTGAGTAATAGGGTTTGATGTAAAGGAAATTCAAATTACTATTTAACAAACGAATCAAGAAAAGAATGGCGCCACAATCTAAGGATTGATAAGCCAAAAGAACGCCACAAGGATTAACAACCTTGATAAGTTCAAAGTGAATTCTTTCAAGAACTCTAGAGAGAAAAGTCTCACAACAATAATATTCCAAAATCTCCCCTCAATGAGGTTACAAATGCATATTTATAGAAAAGCTATCTCTAAACCTAAATGGGTCATAAGTGACACCATTCTCTCGGTCCATATTAAACTTACATCATATTTTTTTTCTAAATTAAACTAAATGTAAGGAAGTAAAGTATCTTCACTTACACATAACATAAACTAAATCTATAATAAAACTATTACAATTCTAAATCAAAACAAACTAAGAATTATTACAACCAAATTAAAATAAATAAAGTTCATCTTAATTTAATAAAATATGGATCATTTTCATAATGTTGAGGTTTTTATCAAGATTGATTGTCATCTTACTCGTCATCATCTTCAACATTGAACCATTACTTTGCCATTTGTCTCATCCTCCTTACAGATTGTTGATTTGTTCGCAAAGATGCATTCCATTAAACATTTTTATTTTTTGGTTGACAAACTTTCAATGCTCCATGTTAATGCACCGTGAGTTTGAGAGAAGATGTTAGATAATAATATTATTATATGTTAGTAGTAAGGGTATTTTAGAATTTTCTATTTCTAGTATATATATCTATTATAACACTAATACATTAAAGTTTGTTCATTTGTTTTATAAAACTCTAGCCAATGGTTCTTTCCTCTTCTCCCTTTCTCTTCTATGTTTATATTAAATTATGATTGTTGACATAATTGAAAGATAAATAAAGATTGATGAGTGATTATTTCAATTAGAGGTCGAACTTAAATACTCTTTAATCAATTTACCTTTAATAGAAGTTTATTAACTATTTGAATCTTCCATCAAGTCAAACAAGCTGAATGTTGCATATTTCTTTTCTACTTATTTCTTTTCCTTGGTAAGAAGAAAAAATAAATAAATAAAAGCTTGGAACACCATGATCATGTCTTTGTTTGCATGCGGATTATATTTATTATTACCACTTTTTGTTTATTAATTATGGTAATGGTAACACGCGCAGAGAATAAACGTTAGCATCATTCCCTGTTGCCATGCTTGCACCCAAAATTAATTATGAGTTTTTTTATAAAAAAAAGCAAAATAAAATGGAGTTTTTTTTACTTAAAAATAAGATTAATTCATTTATATTAAAAGTGTGTATCAATCGAGAACAATATAAATATAAATTCACTAAAAACGAAAAGGATGAATATGCGAACAAACTCAAAATATTCAAGTTAATAGCATAAAACGAAAAAATGTTTACAAATTTGACAAAATAAAAGTGATCGAAATACTCATATATCTGAATTTACAACGTTGACGACGTTGAAATTATTGATTGACTCTGTCTGATCTGGATTGAAGTTAATCTAAGTAAAATGAATATTGCACCACAACAGAAAAACAAAACAATGTCGCACTTAATTGGCGAGATAACGGAAAAACATAGAAAAATAGATTTGTGTTAAAATTACTTCTTTATGTTAAAGGACAGGAAAAATGATATAGAAGGTGATTTTGGACCCAAAAATGGTCCAAAATCACCCCACTTCTACAACCAAGATGACAAAGAAAGATAGGAGAAAGAAAAATGTGGCGGTTAGGTTTTTAGCGGGAATGAGCACTTCATGAAATAGTTTATTGATATACTTAACACACACTAAGCATATACATCTCAGATGGTAACTGCAAATACATTTGATATGTTAGAGCACGAATTCGAATTCAAAATATTCCTCTATAGCACCGAGCGACTATTACCTGTAATTGAAGTTGTGTCCTAATGTTTGATAATAACACAACACTAACTTATTAATTACATTCAATTAATTCATTTTTTTCAAATTATTACTGGTGTTACCGTTAGTGACAGGTCTGAAAATTTATTTTCTTGGAGGCAAAATTAACTATAATATTTTCAAAAACCAAACATATTGTTAAAATATTAAATTAAATTTCATAAAAAATAGTACAAATTTTTTATAATAATTACAACAACATTTATTTTTTATAGAAAATAATATATATTAAAGTAGGAAGAAATCAGCTTGTGGGGCAACGGCACTATCCATCAATCAGACACGATCAATGTGTCTAGTGTGATATCGATATCCGTGTTTTATAGCTCATTACTATGTTTAATGTGTGTGAAAGAATACAACGTTGACAGACACAATAAATGCCCACTTCTGATAAATTTCTGTCACTAATTCAAATTTACATATCATAACTAACTTCGGTGAGTGATAGTATAGTTACATCATTTCCATAGAAAACTAATTCATATATATTTCTCTTAAAAGTCAAACAAATGCCAAAAATAACAAAGTTAACTTTCAAAACAAGAATATCACCCTTATAGTTATATCATATACTTTTTAACATTCATGTCAACATTTTATACACAATAGTTAAAAGAAGCTATTACTACAATCCCCAAAAAAACAGAACCTACAAGCAAGAGAAAAGTCCTAGTAGTACTAACACATAAGTTTCCAAAAGGAACAAAGATAATGAAAAATAAAGTGAATATGTCACCATTTAATACACTTAAGGATTAAAACAAGAAAAAAATAATACCTATTCAGTGCTAGCACAAGTTCTCTCAATAACCTTTGAATCTGTTCTATGAGAATTCCTAGATGGAGAACTTGATCCTTTGGATGAACTATGTCCTGCAAAGAGACTAAGCTTACTAATTTTTTTCGAAAAAGAACTCATAAATTTACGTGATCCGGACTTCGCCATATCCCTCTTCATGCAAACATGCTCCCTCTCTAGATCGTTTAGTCTCATTCTAAGTCGAGCCAACTCGAGTTTTAGCTCGCGGTTTTCGCGCCTCAATGATGCGTAATTGTCGCGTGGAGACATCGCCGCGCTTAGTGCACCGCTACTTATGCGCCATGATTGGTGCATTGGCTTTTGGTCATCATCAACATTGGTCGAGGACAAGTTATTTCTTAGCTTTAGTTGTTCAAAATATAGAACTTGCACTATTGATTGTAGAGGAAGGCGCTCGTTTTGCGCAGCGTGCGCTCCGGCTTCTTGAGAAAGCTTTTGAAAATCAATTAACTTGCATAGTTTCTTCTTGTCCAAATCTGACAAACTTTGATGAGCCTGAAAATGCATTTTCAGAAATAATCAACTTCAAATAGCATGTAGAAGACATTTTTACACTGACCGTACACATGTTGATAAAGTGAGAGTTATAGCTGTTTGAATAAAAAAAAATATCAGTTAAGATTGCTATAACTTCTCACTTTATTCTCAAAAGTGCAGGGAAACCAAATCCTTACAACATAGGTTTAAGTCAAGAAATTCGTATGAATGAAATGCATATCTTGTATAATCAATTTTCTGTTTTATACACAATTTTTTTAAACCACTTAAAAAAAAGAGTGACAAGGCATGTATCTTTAAACTTGTTAGTGAAAATAACAAAATCTTGAAGCAAAGATGACAAAGACTTACTTTTAAGTAAATATCGATAGCTCGATATAAGCCGTCATGAACGGTGCGTGCATGTTCCGGCAATGTTTCTGCAATGACCAAAAACTTAGAGAGCTTCAAGTTCACATCAGGGGCAATTTCTGCAAGGTAATTGTCCACTAATTTCGACACCTTAACCAATGAAGTTTGCGAGGGCGAACGAGGACTATCAGATTCGAAAAGAGAACCGTCTTCAAGATCATCATCACTATCATCCTGCTGACAGAAATTTACTAAAAGTCTGTGAACTGTGTCAACATCAAATAAGGTATCACCTCCATGCTTGAAAGATGGAATCAAAATATCATCAAGTGTGGACTGATCCAACTGTGATCCAATCCTTCTTTCCAAATCAAGTCTAGAAGCAATTGTGCAATCGAGCATCACCGTGCTTCGTAGCAGCCCGAAAAGGAAATTGATCGGTATAGCAAGTTTCTCAACAGGCAAAAGACTGACAATAGTCTCAACCACGAGCTTTTCATGCAAAGTCGAATTTGAATCAACTTTACTTTGGTTAGATTGATTCCACAAGCTTGATTTCTTTGTCAACTCTTTCTCTGCATAATTCACAAGGGAAGCACCTATACTTTCTGGCCGAACACCACGACATTTCATCGCTGTTATGACTCGTTGATAAATGTCAATTCTTAGACCAGACAGATCTTCTATCCACCAATCACCATCACATTTGGCCTGCCTGCTCATATGCAACCTACCTGAGCTGCTATACTCTAATCTTGAAAAACTTGAAGCTATTTGCTCAGCACAAGCTTTCGAAGCTATTGCATCGATGCAACGAGTAACTATTTTCATCTCATCGGCTAGAGGAATCAGGCTTTCGCATTGTTGCAAGACTTCAACACACATTTCAAGATTTTTGCAGACAATGCAATCAAGATATTCCTCGGCCCGCGAACTTAAATTGTCTTTTGAGAAATCTTCTGTCATTTCGAGGTAATCAGAAACACAACATAGCTGTGCAACATTTGTGGATGTAATTTCAAAGTTTATGCCATAACAGAATTTGGCAGCCAACTCAAAACATTCAGCACCTCCCGGTAGATTAAGAAGCTCAACTCTTGAGATATCAGAATCTCTGTGTTCTGCAACTAACCTCCGGATTCGTCCACTTCGAGAAACGAGAGGAAACTACATACCCAAATGAGTACAATTAGTACAATCATAGAATGAAATGATGCATAGTTATTGTCATGTCATTATCAACAATCATGAAAAAAAAAAGACTCAAATTAACTTAGGAGAGTACTTACCTTGTGTAATGAAAATGTTACTCCATTCACTTCTATAGTTATATCACTCGGTACATCGCGAAAAATCCTGCAAAATGGTAACGAGTAAGTGTCTCTTTGAATTGGTTTATTTGAACTTATCTACAAGCATAAACACTTGTGAGATTGTTTGAAAGAGTTTACGAAAACAACTTATAAATATCCATAAGTTGTTTCCAGCTTATTTCTGTAAACTCTCATAATAGCTTATGAAAACAACATATAATCTATCAAAACAGTTTGACTTTATTTAGTCTTATGTTATAGAATTATAAAAATAGTTTATTCATAAGCACTTATATGATAAGTGTTTATGCTATAAACCATTAATTAATTTGTTTATCCAAACACATTAATTTATGATTTCAAAAGAACAATACTGTTAACATGCCTCTTACACAGGAAAAACAAAATACAGGAAATATCATAAAATCAACTTATATAACAAGAAAAATAAGAATAGCATTTGCTATGACAAATTCAGAATCACAAATAGGAAAATAAAACAGTTCAAACAATAATTCACAAAAATCAGAAGGTAGAAGAATTAATTGATAACATAGAAGATCCACAATTGACATACATTATAATATCATCTCATAAGTCATAACAATATTAGTTAAAAACAGATCTTTGATCATTCCATTCCAGCAACAAGTTCAGAACAGAGTCAAAGAAAAAGCTAGTAACACAACAATATTCAAAAAAACTAAAATTAATTAGCAAAAATATAAAGATGCATGAAAAACCACAGATTTACTGCATATGAGATCACACTTCACAAAGAAAAGATTGAACAAACTACTTGTTCTGACTAAAATCGACCAATGGCCACACAACACACCGGCCATTGGTCAATTTTATGTGGAACACTACTCAAAACATACATGATAGTAACTAAAATGCCACAAAAAATAAGTACACTCTTCAATTCAAGTAACAATTTTTCTATGAATCAAACAAAAAAAACTAAAACAACCCTTTAACATAAAACTCCAAGTATGAAAAAAAGAAAGTAAGAAAAGCATGAAACAAACCATTCATTGTATCTTTGTCTGCCATTCTTTGCCAAAGACAGCTGCTGTTGTTGCTGATGTTTGTCCGTAGTACGGTCCATTAGATAGTGAGAAAAAAAAAACACAGAAAGTTTATGTTATGAAACAGAACAAGAGAATGTAAAGATAATAAAAGTGTAGTAATAGTGAGTTTAAGGTAATGGTAGTAATGAAGTGAAGAAAGAGAGAGTGACTTAGTTGAAGATGTTGGTGTTGTGGTAGTTCTTTGGCCATTTTCGTTGAACAGTTGGTGATCAAATGCATAGATTGCAATTGTCCAAAGTAAATGGGCCTCTTTTGTGGGACATACCTTGCTTTCTTCATACTTCTTTTATACGTTATATATAATATTGTTTGCAATAATTTTGTTGAAAAAATAACAATCATTTTGTGGAAAAATCTTAAAGGTATCCTTAACCGAAAATCAGATCCTTCAAGATAATACAAGAACTATACAAGATAATTTAGATACCAACTTTTTGTACCAGCGCAATGTTAATCACGTGATTAATTTAGTGGAATAAATGGTTAATTCAAATTATGTTAAAAATATTGTGAAATATTCAACTACATGATTAGTAATATTTTTTTTTTGTCAAAAAAAAATAAAATAATTATGATTTTCAATGTGATGTAAATTAAAATATATGTTCAATTGAATTAACTATTTTTTTTTCACGCTTAACCATGTGTATGAAAATATAGGTGTTTATGAAATAAGTTTGATAAGATAATGATTATTGATACACTTTTATACCAAATTAGATTATATAGTGCAGTCGACCATAAACCATTAATAGATATATATAGCGTACAATTGAGAGAACTGTAAGACTATATAGGATTCAAGTTTCTTTTATACACACCGATCGAACATGTAATCATGTTATAGTGTATAGTGTCTGCTCTTGGTGTGAACACTATGAACTAATGGTTTGAATTTCAAAATGACTATAAGTTATTACTTCATGATGAATCAATTAGTCTTCGGTTTCATTGTCTTTTATTACATTCAATTTGTTCAAAAGTAAAATTAATTCAGTTATAAAAAAACGTAATTTAATTTATTAAATCGGATATACCATAACTTGGAAAACTAATCATTGGTTTGACGTTTAATTTTAAAAACATTTAAAATTTAAGGTAAATAAGTTTCTTGCAAATATATTTTTGAGTTGCTCTCTCTTGATGATTTTTCAGCACTAGTTTTATTGAAAGTTGTAGACAATTGCCTTATAAAAAACGAAAGTTGTAGACAACAAAATGTGAATGAATATCGAAGTTTTAAATTGCATATGTAACCATAGTTGTAGTCATAATAAAGATTTTAAATTTCAGTGACCTAGTGATTAATCGGATCATTTAGATTTTAAGTAGATTTTGATTTTTTTTTTAAAACTAAACTACCAATTTTAATATTTAGATCGTTTAATCTTGATTAAATGATTTTACCGGTCACTAATTGCGTAAATGCGTATAGTTAGTAATTACAATGAACTTAAATCCATAAGACTATTTTTGCACCCTATTACTCACTATTAATAAATCTATTATTTATTTATAATGAAAATAAAAAATAAGGGTAAGAATAAAATGAGAAAAATGTGAAATCAAATCTAGTTCCTTAAAAAAGTCTATAGACGGTCTTTCCGAAAAGAAAATTAAGACCTATTACTCGACCTATTTTAAATGTTGAAAATTTTGTAAGAGACTATGTAAGATTCCAAATTAATAATTCTAAAGGATTATTGGTATACCTTTTGTAGTAAGAACCTGAATTGAGTGACACATTTTTTTAAGCCACTAAAATAGATATTTACTCTAAAAATTAAAAGTAAAATGCATATTTAAGCTAAAAATTGATTTAGTTTTTAAGAAAATCTACAAATATTTTCTTAGAATAATCAACTCGGAAATTAACTCCCAAAAAAATGTAAACACACAAAACAGTTCTTGAATAAATAGTGCGCTTATTGTCAACAATATGAATTATTAGTGGAAAATTCAAACCATTAGTTCATGTATATACCATAGACTGTAAATAATTTTTTTAATTTATTTTAAAGATAAGAGTATCTCATAAAAAGAGTCAATTATTGAGTATTCGTGAGACACTATTAGTTAATTTTCTTAATTTGTTGCTTTTTAATTTGGAAAATGCTTTTTCTTATGCCTCAAGAGGCGCAAAAAAGTGGAAGAATGTGATGTAATATAAGCAGAAAAGTCAAAAATGTGTCTTACATAAGAAAAAAAAAGAATGAAAGCGTGAACAAAAGTTGTTAAGCAGGTTTTGACAATTTTGTCATGTTACTCTTTCTGTCCCCTTTTACTTCAAATTTAATCATTTTCTCTTCTGAATAAACAGTGCTTTTTGTCAACAATGTGAATGAATATTTTTATTTGAATATTTTGTATTTAATTAATATTAAACTTAAAGGTAGTGTCATGTCACCAGAAAACATATGCAAATTACTTTTGTGCATAATTTGTGGACTCCTTTGATAACGTGAGTTTTCTATTAAACAACGTTGTCTTATTTATTTTGACAACATGACACTATAATAATATTTAAAAGAAATATACAAAAATTCATTTTTTTTACATGATTAAAATAAATGGATTCAATTTCATAGTAGTTTCCTTTAAAAGAAACTTTTGCATGATATATTCAGTAGTATCAAATCAAATTATAAGTACCCTAAAAATAGGTGTGGTTGAATCATAACTCATTTATTTATTAAAATGTATTTAATTTAAAATTTTCTATAACTATTATAGATAGAGCCGTCAAATGAGTTGGTCCGATTAGGTCTAAGTGGATTATAGTATATATTTAGATTAATATGATATAACTTATTTGTAATAGACTATAAATATTAAATTAGATTTGACTATTCTAGTCTTTTGAACTATGAGAACAAATGAATTAGTCCAACCCTCTTTCTTTAAATATATATATATATATATATATATATATATATATATATATATATTTCGATACTTCAAATTTGTAAAATAAGAAAAAATCTCAAACTACCAAAATATATAATGGATAATACCACAACAGTGGACAAGAAGACAACACTTGCAGGTTTATGAGGCTTAAAGTTTTATATATTTTTTTTCTTAATTTAGTGATTTCAAGCTTTTTAGATTTTTTGTTTTGTTTTGAAAGTGATTTGCAGGTTGTGAAATTCATGTGAATAATTTATTTTGACAATGAAGAGAGCAATAAAATGAATAAATATGATTTGTGTTTTATAAGATAAAAAAATTGGTTTAACTTTATTTATTTTGAAATAGGTCAGTGAGACGCCCAAAGGACAATCCTAATCAAACCCCATTTTAAAACTAGGATAAGTGGGTTGGACCAAAAAGACTCGATTGTTTTTAAAATATTTTTTATACCTTAATCTATACTAAAATAAGAGCCAATTATCCCGGTCCAATGAACACGATCTATTTTACCAGTCTAACTATAATGCATGAAAACACAACATACAAAAATTAAGCAATTTTGACCATACAAATGTGGAAAAACTCCAAAAACTACAATAAATTGTCTAATGACAACTCAAAAAGAATATTATGCAAACTTTTTTACAACACATACCTCTCTCAAAGTGACTTCATGTGAACAAAGGGTGGTCGTGGCTACCCCAAAGTCTCCAATAATTTTTTAAAAGTACTATTCGATTTTTTATATAAGAGATATTTAAGTTATAATTTGATTAAAAAATAGTTGAATTATTTTGTTCATATTATGAAACAAATTATAATCCAACATCTTTTATAAAAAGTACTAGAGGAAGTAAATGTATAAAAAAATTACAAAAGCAACTCTACCATAATTATAATATAAACTAAAATTTACAACCTAAATTCAAATTGTGTGGATTGTGAGTTTCCTTTAGAGATATGAAAATCAAACCAAATGATCCGGTGATCTAAAAAATTTAACCAAAACTAATTAAATTGATTTGATATTTTTTAATGGGTTTGAATCCAAATTGAACCAAGCCAATAAATCCGACCTTTATTTGGGTACAGTTTCACGTAATGTAAAATAGATTGTCCAATAATAAAAAAAATCGTTATCTTTTATCCACGCTATGTCAATATTGTTTTCTTAAGTAAGGTGTTGTGCTTAAATGTATTATAATAATTATATATTATTTTGCCCTTGTAGTTAATAAACTTGTTTTAATAGTATATAAAATTTAATGTTTGAAAATATTATATTTTTAAAACTTAATTTTTAATTATTAAAAATGTCAACCCAAATTCGATCAACTGCTTCTCTCTGATAAGCGCTAGGGTTTTGACTGTCAATATATTTTTATAAATTTACAACTTAAAATTATTATATACAATACAATGTTATATTTTTTATCTATCCATTAAAAATTTAAAAATTTGGCCACCCTAATGTTTATGTTAAAGCTTTGTCACGAAACACTTTATGACCCCAATACACTTACACTCTTCAAAGCAAATACATAAACTACACCTTGGAACACTCTAACGGAAGAGAATAAAGAAAATCAGAAAATTAGGTATAAGTAGTGTTTTTGACTCTAATGCATCTTGTAATAAAGAACTAGAGTTAATATATATAGCAACGATCTCCATCTTTCTTTACATATCACAGGCGATGTAAGATGTATCACCCCGACCCTTCAACGATCTCCATCTTTCGCTTTCATTGTCTACTCCAATAATTATAGTTCAAAAGTATTATCATACTTTAAAATAAAGAGTATAGTTCACTTGGGTATAAACAACTCCAAGATTTTTGCATGTTGAAAACAATGCTGAAAGATTATGGTGCAACTTCAATTTGACTTTCTAAGTATGTTCTTCAGCCATCGACATGATCTCGCCACACACATTACATCAATGTTAATAATGTTTGTGTGTTATCTTGAATTTGTTGGCAATAGTTATCATTTTTTATGACACCAGGGTAATGCTGTAAGGATACACTTATTATTTTTTAGAGAAATCACCCTTCTCTGTGATGAGCGATAAATTGTTAATATTTGACTCAAATACCATTATGATAGTGCTCCACTTAGACATTATTTTCTCACATGTCTAGGCTTTTCAATTTCCAGTATTTCATCTTCATTCCACAATTCATACTCACATATGGTCCACTTCTAGCTATCAATATTGAGTTGGATGAAGTGTTATATGTTGGAGCTTTTGTTGGGAGTACGTATGTTGCAAATCTTGAACAAAAACAAGATGAAATTAATGATGATAGTGATGATGAAGGTTGCACAAATAAATTCCAAAGCGTGTATATCACACTAAGCTTTAGGTTCAATTCTCCCCCACCAATCTATGTATATTAGATGCAAACGGGTTAACCAAAAAATTCTCTTCAGGATACTTTGAAATCCTTGAAGTGAATTGCACATTCACATCTAGCCTATCGATCAATGATAGTTTATAGAATAAAGTTCCTTCATTTACTCTCATACAATAGGGAATAGAAGAAATGACTCAAAAATATTTTTGACAGACATTTGACTCATGAAAATCGTGTTCTTCTTTTCTGCCTTTAAATTTTCTTTATTTATAGAGAAACTCATACCAATTGGTGAAAGAAAACAACTCTTGAAAAATTTCGTAACTTTTGGTAACTTAACAGATACCTTGATTTGATGGCTAAATGATGCACTAAACTCAAGCATTGCAGCCACTTGACCAAGTGATACATTAAGTTATTTAATTTTGCAACATTAATATAGCTATTAGATAACTCCAAATATATTTTGGAAATACTCCTCACAATCCTCCACCATTTTCAAAATATATCTAAATTCGTTATTCTCTCATGGTTTCAAATAAAGGTGTCTTTCCATTTGAACCATTACTTAGTAAGTTATATTTTCACTCATCTCCGAATAGATTGGTAGACAAGCTTTGAACCAGATATTCATTAGAACAAGTGTACATAACGTACACATGAAATCTCAGTACTATTGATCGAAATATTTATATGACACATTTGATAAGGTTTTGTGTCTCATATCCTTTTCATGAGAATTTAAGAGTCAACACCTTGAACTCTTTGAAGTGGCCCACTTCATTCTCATATAGGTGGACTATATCAAAAGTGCACCAATAATTATACATTTCAACAAATATGTGCTATATGTCCATTAAGATGAGACCTCATCCTACCACTTTTATTTTATGGTTTAAGTACATTTACCCTTTGGGGTGTATCTATTGTCAAGTACTTCAATCACTCTAATAGTGTATTTTCATCATTGAACTCAAGACTTGATGTTACTCAAGTGTGAGTTGATCGCTTCCACCATTGGTGATTATTTAGATATGAGATTGTATCACATCCCTAATGATGTCTTGAATGACTTAAACATCATATCTTAAGAGACCATATCTTTGTCAACTCTTTCGAATTGCTAGATTCCTTTCAACTTTAATAAACTTCGAATATGCATTCATCCACATAACTACTATTACCAAATCATGAAACTTTTTCCATTTAATCTTTTCACATTGTATCACATACAATTAATAAGCCTCTCAATTATCACATACACAAACTTTTACGTCATTCTACCTTTTACAATATTTAATAAGCATCTCAATTTAAAATTCTAATTCCCTTTTCAATATATCCAAGTCCAAGATATAATACATTGAATGCATTAAATATATATTGCCACATAGTAACAAAACATTATCATAAGAGTTTCTCATAATCAATTATCATAAGGTGGGTCCAAACATGTAAGTCATCTACTTCTTAACAAATAAGAATTCATTTTATTTCTATTAAAGAAATCATTTCTTCATAGTTATATTATAATTAATACATGCATCATAAATTCTATTTGTTAATTTAAAGTTTATATATTAATATGTTCTATAGTAAATCCAAATAAGTATCACAATAGAAAATAATCAATGAATCAAATCAATAAGATTTTCTATTACTTTCCTCCATGAACATTTGTCAACTTACAATAATTTTAAAATATACACCCAAATCATTTTTAATATCAAAATAAGTAAGAAACTGACAGATACTTTCATACTATCATTCACATATAATATGAGTCAATTAATTCTAAATTTAAGACTTCTTGCATAAAACAACAATATCATTAAAACATGAACCTGATATTCATAACTATTCATATGCACACTCCTTTTAAAATAACACAACATATGAACATGCATCATAAACTAAATATATTCATACTTATCAAGATTCACATCTAAGTTATTATAAATCGATAAATAAGAAACTCATGACAATGCATGAACAATCGTTTCTCATCAACTTTTGAAAACCCCAAAACGAGTCTTGAAAAATGACAACAAATTCTTTACGACCCACTTCAAAGCATCATGTAGTTTCCCCAAAGCAAACGTTATTCAAACCATAAACCTATGGATTCCTTTACTTATTTTTTATTTGGATCACATGACATATATTAGAACCAATTGATATTATTGTTATTATTTTCATTTTTGTTCCATTCGCTTGAAGTTCAGCATCATAGCAAAAAATATTTAAGAATCACGTGACAAATTTTAAGGCAAAAATGACAACTCTATTATGGTTTTGATAATGTACCGACTCATATAATCTCTTTATTTTATTCAAAATAAAATAGGTCAAATAAAAATCCAATATCACATATAAAGAGTATTTCATGCAATAAGCATATTATACCGAAATATAAACCATATAAATAAATCATGTCACATAGTAAAATATCGAAGATTGTGCATATCATTTATATTGATATAAAATAATTGTGTGTCTTTCACCGTAGTCATGAGTAAATTAATATGAGTTTTCATCTCTTTCAAAATTGCAGTCATTAATTAATAACAAATAAATCGAGAATCGAACCTAAAAATTGTTAGATCTTTTGTTGGGGGTATGCTGTAAATCTTGAATAAAAAGAGGATGAAATTGATGACGATGAAGGTTGCACAAATCAATTCTAAAGCGTATGTATCACACTAAGCTTTAGGTTTGATTCACCCCCACCAATCTATGTATATTGGATGCAAACGAGTTAACTAGCAAATCTCCTTAAAGATACTTTGGAATCCTTGAAGTGTATTCCATATTTGTATCAAGCCTATTGATCAATGATAGTTTACAGAATAAAGTTCCTTCATTTACTCTCGTGCAATAGATAAAAGAAAAAATGACTCAGAAATATTTTTGACAGAAATTTGACTCATGAAAATTGTGTTATTCTTTTCTGCCTTTAAAGTGACTCTATTTATAGAGAAACTCATACCAATTGTTGAAAGAAAACAACTCTTGAAATTTTATGTAACTTATCAGATGCATTGATTTAATTGCTAACAGATGCATTAAACTCAAGCATTGCAACCACTTGACCAAGTGATACATTAATTTATTTAATTTTGCTGCATTAATATAGCTATTAGAGAATTCCAATTATATTTTGGAAATTCCCCTCACATTATCCTCACTTCAATATTCCTTCTTAAGAAATGATTTTACTAGCAACTTTTTTAAAACTTAAAGTTTCCTTCTCATAGATCAAATGGATCTTATGAGTCCTATATGTTTATTTTCATCATCAATCTTCAATATAATTCAGAGACTACACTATTAAGAGTAGTTAGATGATCAGCAACTTTTATATTTTCATTCATGGGTAATTATGAAATTTTTATTTTAACAACAAGCAATTTAAGATTTCCTTAGCCTGATATAACACTTTGAGTTTCTTCCAAAGTTCCTTGGCTGAAGACAATCCATGCACACTCGCAAGAACTTTTTTGGGCAAACCCAAGAAAATTGCCCTTGAAACTTGATAGGACTACAAGTGCACAGTGCTCGCGGTAAAAATTATCATTCCCACAAGGACTTTGATATGAGTACCTATATCTCTTTACTATGATGATTAGCTAAAATGATGGTTGTTGATAGTGTTTTTTTTATTGAAATTCGAAATAAAGCCTTGAGATTGTAGTTTTTCACAATGATAGATAGAATAAAACCAATCTTCTCTAAGTTATGGGTGTTCAACTCTAAAAAATTAGATAAACAATTATAACTAATGCATTCTTTCAAAGAGCAAAAGTGTATTCGAAACTAATAACCAACCTATTTTCATAATTGACGTGTTAGCAAAATCCTTTAAGAGAAGATATTTTTCATGATTTCAAGAGAACCAAAATATATTTTCAGGATTTGTTTCTCTTATCCAATCTTGTGGGTCAAATATCAAATTCACCATTCAGTATATTATTTGATATCCAAGTACAAACATGATTATTACTAAGATTAGATTAAAAGATCAATACCCTTGACAAAAAGAAATAGAAATTGTTAGAGATCCATCGTTGGAAATCCTACAATCGCAAGACAAGGAAGATTTACTCACACATAATCATAGTAGAATAAAAGCTTAAATATAAAAATATTGAAAATATAAAATAATAGAGTATTTATGTCAAACTGAGTATTTTTTGTCCTTTTTATAGCTCTAGGTGCCTTCATGGACTTCAATTACAATAAACCATTAGAATTTCAGAGAAGAAAAATGATTCAGTAGTAGAAGTTGAGCAAATTACGATCATAATGGCCATTACGACCAGACAATAATCCATGCCATCTTGGTGTGGTAAATTCTCACTTTTTTCTCGTCCAACCATTATGGTCGTAGTGGCCATTACTGTAAAGCCCTTAATTTTTTACTATTTTATGAATTAAGTATCAAATATATTTTGAGATAATTGTAATACGTTTAATATATATATATTTTGAGACCAACTAAAACTATTTGTCGAAAAATAATTTAATTATATTATGAGGAATTTAATACCAGACAGTTATCGAATTTTATCTGTCAATAGAGTTGCGACGAGAGTATTTAGTTAGTTGAGGGTTAGTTTTAATTATAATATATATATATATATATATATATATATTTTTACGGTTGGTGGAAGTATAATATATATATATATATATTACTTAGTGAGTAAGTAGTATATATATGTATAGGAAAGAGAGCAAAGAAATAACAGAAAAGGAAAACATTTTTCTCCTACCTGTGAAAACAACTCCTTCTTCTTCCTGTGTTTCGAAAAAAACGTGTTGGTAGAAAAACAAAACCACAAACTCAAATCCTAGATTACTTCAAAATCTAAGCTTCCATTCGAGAAGTGTCAAGAGGGAAAGTTACTCATCTCCTCACTACGGTGCTAGTGAGCTAACTTTGGTAGCGACGACGCGAGCGAGAGTTTCGCCGTATTTGATCGCGGTAACGAAAACGGTTGAGAAAGCGTTAACGAAGATAAGGGGCTTCTTCCAACTTTTTAGTTTGCATGTAGGAACTCTATATGTGTGTTTGATGGATGATTAATGTGTTGTCTTTGTTGAAAATGTTATGTTGTGTTGTTGATGATAAAAAATGCCATTATTGTGTTGTTGATGATCAAGACTCATTTTTGTTGAGATATTGTTGTTGAGGACGTTGTTGTTGTGATGATGAAGTTATTGTTGTTGTCGAGAGATTGATTGTTGTGGTGCTTGTGGTTAATTTCAAAGAAAAGAGTTTGAGCTCAAGTTGAACTTTACTTGAAAAAGTATACTGTTTCCAAAGATGTATTTGAATACGACACTAGCGTATTCAAATACACTTCTGCAAAGTTCATTTTTTATTCAAATTTTGAACCTCGTATTCGAATATGACACCTCGTATTCGAATTCAAATACGTGATTTTGCTATTGGATTGTCATCTGTATTCAGCTATGACCCTTCGTATTCGAATACAGAACTGTAGATTTTGCTTCTGACTTAGCATATGTATTCGGCTACGACTCCTTCGTATTCGAATACAGAATTGCAGATTTTGCTTCTGACTTAGCATCTGTATTCGGCTACGAATCCTTCGTATTCGAATACAAAACTACAGATTTTGCTACTGACTTGGCATTTGTATTCGGCTACAAGAAGCTGTATTCGAATACAACCTGGATTTTTGTCAAAAATTCTATTTTTAAAAATTTGTTCATGCACTTAATCGCTTGGAAAACATTTTTAAGCATATGATAAATTATATGAGGTTCTCTTGAGATTGTTTCTGTAATGGTGGTGAAGTGTCCAGGTTTCATATTTGCATTTACGTACAGATTTCAATGAAGAGAAATAGAGTACGCTCATGCATTGCATAGTTAAGTGGTGATCGGGATGGGCCACAGAGTTGAGCGGTGACCGTGATGGACTGTGAAGTTAAGTAGTGACAGTGATGGGCTACAGGGTGGTTCCACGTGATTAGATGATTCATTATATCCGTACGAGGATTTAACTTGTGTGTAGTGCCTGTGATAGGCTACACTTTAAGTAAATCGTGCTAGTCCATGAGAGACTGCACCTCAGTAATTAGTACTAAGGCCTGTGATAGGAGGTACAATTATGATTTACGCCCCTTCGAGGAGGGTTTTGTCGTTAAGTGGTGACCGTGATGGGCCACAAAGTTAAGTAGTGACTGTGATGGGCTATGGGGTGGTTCCACGTGATTAGAAGGTTCATCTTATCCTTACGAGAATTTAACTTATGTGTAGTGTTTGTGATAGGCTACACTTTAAGTAAATCGTGCTAGTCCGTGAGAGACTGCACCTCGATAATTAGTACTAAGGCCTATGATAGGTGGTACAATTATGATTTACACCCTTCGCAGAGGGTTTTGTTTTGAGAATTCCAGGATCATGTGCATTGGCATATACACATTGCATTAGGGTGTTTGACATGCGAGGCATGATTGTTATGATTCTGATATGCGCAAGTACCTTAAATTCTAAGTTCCTAATAAGTTGTTGTGATTGTTGATTGTTGATTGTACTTGGGCTTGCAATATGATTTCTATTTTAAATCTTTTGTTTCATCGAAAACTTAGATGTTAGACATTTTCAATAAGTGGGTATGCTTATTTCGTCACTATTGTTATCTTGTTGGAATTGCTATGTATGTATTGTTGACTTTTTCATATTTGGTAATTGTTAACTGTTATTTTCAGTTTGTGACCCTTTACATTATTGTGGAAAATTGGGTTTTGCCCTCAGATGATACCCGAGTTCATACCACCGACGATTACCCTAACAACGGAGACGTCGTTAGACTTCCCTGATCGTCATAGGCCGACTACTTGGGTATAAGACCCCATCTCAAGCAGGTCTACTTATACGGGGAGGGTGGTGAGAACCAGTAGGATTGCCAGGGCAGTGTCGTATGTAGATCCCACTCACAGGCGGATCGACTTCCTGTACCTTCAGGATTGGTACTCAAGGCGAATGGGGTATTTACGGACGTAGAGGGTTCTACAGTTGGAGGTGAGACGGAGGCCACGTATGTGTGGTGACTCCTACCGTAGTAGTAGGGGATGCGGTCTCTGAACCAGGAAATGGTGAGAAGGGAAAGGGACCGACGCCAGCGGGAGTTGACATTCCAGGTCCGTCTAGGGCGGTAGAGGACTGTTTCGAGATTCCAGCGCCGCTGAAGCGACCTATATCGTGGATGGATCTAACTTCAGAAGAGACTGATCTTTCTCTGGCTGATGAGGAGGAGAATGTCAAGTCTAGGCGAGTGACTGCGTCGGACGAGACTTGTGGAGAGTGTGGTGGTAACCCTTGTTATTGTAGTTGTTAGTGCATGATCAGATTAGTTTTTGTTGTACAGGGCCCTAGTGTTTTGGTAGTTGTACTTATTTCATTTTGGGATGACTGTACTTATGACGTACCTTGACAGTGACTGTTGTTGGTGGGTCCATGATCCAATTTTTTTGACGTGACCATGGGGGGAGATAGTATTCTTTGAGCAGCACTTATGTGCAGGTGTCTGTCGAGAATACCCCAGGGGTATGAGCGTTGTCTGACTGGTCTCATAGCCCCGATGTATTTTCTATTTGTATATTTTGAATATTAATTCCCAAAACTATTTTAACTGGTTATATTTATGAGGTAATTATTTAATTACTTTATTGAGTGGTTTTATTTTATCTCTTTTATTTAAAAAAAAATACACTTGCGCTGTTAAAAATCGGGGTGTTACAATTACGATAAGGCCATAATTCTTGTTGGAACTTGTTTTTCTTTCATTCTTTGAAAAAGGTAGTGAAATAGAACAAAAACCGGATTGAAAACATCAGATTAACCTTCAATCAAAGCTATGAAAACAAATAAATTTTAGCTTATCAAACTCTCAAAATTAATCTTGATTTTATCAACACCTCGTTGACTTCTAATTTTCACAAGTCAAAATTTATTCTTCAATTGAATTTCTTTATGTCAAGCTTCATAGCATTTGGAGAACTTGACATCATAGTTGTATGGAGACTATATATTGATTGCATTGAATAGGTTTCCGTATAAGATATAAGAGTCACAACAGACCACTTAAGCACAAATTTTTTCTTTGCCAAAACATTTTCAAAACAACACTTCCAAGGTACACTTTTTTTTTATATGGAAGATTAGACAATATTGCAACCATAAAACATATTCAGAATTTTATATTCCATCGAACCAATGCTTCTAATACTAGTTGTTAGTAAAAATCCCGAGAGAAATTAAGTAACATAATCACCACACAAGAATATATTGTGGAAAAAGTCTAAAATCAAGTAAAATACCACAACCATTGTCTAATGAAAACTGGAGAAACAAGAGAACAACATTATGTAAATTCTTTTTACAGCATAAATTTTTCTCACAACACCAGTTCACTAACACTCTTTAAATCAAATACCAAAAATACATCTCACAATATTCTAAGATAAGAGTATAAAAAAAAAGAAATTGGTACAAACTTATAGTATTCCAATCAACTCCAACACATAGATTATTGTATTTGATAAGTTAGTAAATGAAAATTTTGTAAGATGTTTCAATCAACTCCAACACATAGATTGTTGTGTTTTTATAATTCTATAAAGGAAAAATGTATAACTTTTTTTGAGGCAATAACTTCTTAAATATTGTAAAAAATTAACTTAAAAATGATGTGGGCCTACAAAGAGCTAAGAGAAAAGAACATACAGAAACTCAAGTCATAATCTTTAGAATAATATAGTTCTATTTATTTTTATGTTATATTTGGTTGTATTTTGTTTTTACTAGAGATAAATAAGCTAGGTTAGATTTTATATATGTTTGACGTTTTAGTGATGGAAGCTAGAGGTGTACATGACTCTGATTCGGGTTTGTCCTAACTTGATATTTGACCTAATAAAATTGTTTAGGTTCAAGTTGTCGTAACCCAATATCATCCATATAGAACACAAGGAAAAAATTATGGCTCCCACTTACTTTCTACTATATACATTGATATATGACATTCTCTTCAAGCCCAAAAGATGTGATTATCCCATGAATTTAAAATATCATTAATGAGAGACTTGTTTTAATCCATATATGGATTTATTAAGCTTGCAGACTAAGTTCTCACATTCACTAAAGGAGAATCCTTCAAGTTATTTCATGTAAACCTCTTCCTCTAGAGAACCATTTAGGAATGTTATTTTCACATCCATTTGATGTAACTCAAAGTTAAAATGAGACACCAATGCCATAATCATTTGAAAATAATCTTTTTTAGATACAGGAGAAAATCCATATGTGTAATAAATTCTTTATCTTTGAGTGAATCCCTTGGAAACAAGCCTTGCTACATGTCTCTCAATGTTGCCTTGTGAGTCTCTCTTTATTTTAAGGATCCATTTGCATCCAATGTCTTTTACAGCGTTAAGCAATTTTGACGAGCTCTCAGACTTGGTTTGATGCCATATAATTCACCTCATCTATTATAGCATTGTGCCACTAATTCGTTTCCTTAGAATTGTGGCTTGTGAAAACATTTCAGGATCGTTTTTGGCTTTTATGTTATAGTCTGATTCTTGCAGATACACTACAAAATCACTAGGAATTGTTGACCTTATGACTGTAGTAGATCGTCTTAAAATTGTTTGGTTATCTTCTTGAGGAACTTGTTGTTCAACTGGTTCAATAATATGTTGTTCAACATTATCTTGATGTTCTTCATTAACAACTTAATCATTTTCAACAACTTGTGGAACTTGAATTACTGGTTGTTTAACTCTTCTTTGTACTTGAGGGGTGTGAATTACTACCAGTCACTTGATCTAGAGGGTTTAGCCTCAGAAGCGATGTATGTAGAATTATCAGTCCCACCAATCAAGTCATTTTCAAGAAATTTGGCATTTCTTGATTCCACAATCCTAGTCTTATTTGATGGATAATAGAACCTATACTCTTTATACTTTCAAGATATCCAATGAAATACCCACTAATAGTCCTTGGGTCTAGCTTCTCTTGTGGGTTATAAATTCTCACTTCAGACAAACACCCCCAAACATGTATATGTTGCAAACTTGGTTTTAAAAATTTGAATAACTTGAAAGGTGTCTTTGGAATAGCCTTGTTTGGAACTCAGTTTAATATAATGCAGTCGTCTTTAATGTTTCAATGCACATAATGTTGGAACCAAGTTGGTTCTAAGTACTTAGGATTTTGATGCTTACAAATATACTCAATGTAAACTTATTTTGTACTTTGAATTATTAAGTTAAATGCCCCAGAAACTGAAGGAAACAGAAGCAGAGATCAAAGGAAAATGAATTCTGGAATTTCCAGAAGATGTTCCAGGATGTCAAAACATCACCAGAGGATATGTTTGGTGGCCTAGAACAGAAGGAATAAAAATCATAATGAAACATGGATCATACCATTGGAAAGCCTGCCAGAAGGAGAGTTGTTCTAGACAAACAGGAGTCGAATATCAATTTTATTCCAGAAGTTATTCTGACCAGAAGATGGCCTGGCAGTGAAAAATTACACAGTCCAGACTTGTTCCAGACTTGACCAGAAGGTATGTTTATGAGTCCAGAACAAGAGGATCAATCCAGATTTGGCCAAGACCATAAGATAGCATGATTCAGGACATGGAACTAAGTCCAGACCAAAAGAAATGAGTTCCAGAATCAATCCAGACCTGGTCCAAAATTAAAGGTAAAATGTCCAGACTGAAATATTTTTTGTTCAAGTTAATTTCAGTTTGTTCCAGACCAAAGTCCAAAATCTGTCCAGATCAGAGTAAAAACTTCCAGATCAATGGTTCAGAAATAATTATTTGGTCCAGTGATGGTCCAGATCAGAAAATCAGACCATGGCCCAGTGGTGGTCGAAATCAGAGGGACAGACTGTGCAGTCCAGCAAAGGCCGAAATCAGAGGATTACAGCATATCAATTCGGCTGGTCCAGTTGTGGAATATCGCATGAAGATCCAAGGGTGCAGATTTGATCATGAGGATTAAAGAATCTGAGAAAAACGTTCAAAACAGAATTGGAGAAAAAGGCTCAAAACAGAATCTGAGCAAAAGGCTCAAAATAGAATTTGAGCAAATTACTCCAGAATATTCTCAAAACAGATTAATCTAAATATACTGCAGAAGTAAAGCATCAGTGAAGTTCTAAAGTTCAACTATAAATAGAGACTTAATGCTGAAGAATAAAGTATTGAAAAACACAAGAACTCAAGCTTCAATTCAAAGATATCTAAGAGTTCAAAAGAGAGAAACACAAATGAACAAGAGCAATATTTTCTAAGTGTTTTCGAGAGAGAAATACAGTGCAACAAACAGCTTTCCAGAAGCAACGTTGCAAAGTTCTAAACCTTTATTATAAGTGGTGTAGATTCCTTCTTCAATCTGGGTTTGTCAGATTGGTAGGAGAAGACTTAGCTGGTTTAGTTAAGGTGTTGTTATTCCTCAAAAGTCTGGGGTTGTCAGTCTGTTTGGGAAGACTGACTTGAAGGGTCAGTGGTGTTGTAATTCAAAGGAGTTTGAATTAGTAAAAGGCCTTCTGGAGGAAGGGACTGGACATAGCCTAGTTAACGGTGAACTAGTATAAATTGCTGTGTTATTATGTTATTATTATCCGTTGCTGAATCTGATTAATTATTTATCGAATAATTCAAATCAATATTTAATAAAACAGAAAAAGAAATTAAGTTTGACAAACACAATTCAACCCCCCCTTCTCGTGTTTGCACCTTCACATAATATTTTCAGTATTTGAACATTTTTAAAACTAAAAAATTTTGGGCCCAATCTAAAGATGATGATGAAGAAGAAGAAGAAAATAGAACAAATTTGAAGAAGCATGTATATGAAGCACAAATTATATACGGGCAAGCAAATATATTCATATTGAAAAAAATATATACAAAGAAAAATAGGGAAAATTACATGAAATGTCATAAAGTCAGATTTACGAGTTCGAAATTCATAACATGTTATTTGAAGTCCTAACCCAATACTCGATCCAATCAAATTGTTTAGGTTGTTTACTCAAGAAGTCATAAACAAATATATTCAAATTGAAAATCTTTTTAAAATTCTTAACATGTCACATAAACCAAATACCTTCGAGTTTAATCGAGTTGGATCGAATTTGACCTGATATAAAATATATTTAGGGAAATTATAAATTTGGATCAAATTGAGTTAGTGGATTGAAGTTTGAGATGATGTAAAGAAGAAATTTGTTACTCGGGAAGCTAGAGCTAAAATGTATGTTGTGGGTCGCTGCCTCAAATATCAGATGACCTAAGACAAATCGGTGGATGCTCAATTCCATGAGATTTAGAAAATAGCTCACGAAAACATCTTTGAATATATGGCTTTATACCAACAATTTTAAGTTTTTGTTATTATTTACAAACCATGCTTGGAAAGATTTCAAAAACTCTTACACATAAAACAAAATAATTTTCTTTAGAAAGTCTAATAACCTGCCTTCAAATTGAGGAGGATTCCTACAAACATGACTAGAAAGATGAAGTGTTGGTTGTTTGGAACAAACAAAAGAAATTCATAGGTGCAATTCTTAAGCCAATAGACAAACCACTCAAGAATCAGAACCGCTATCTAAAGAACTACAACAAGAATGAGAACCCTCCAAAGGCCCCAAATGTGCAGCAACAACCACCTCCTAGAAAATGACTCTGGCTCACAATTATTCTACAAAAATTGTGGCAAATTTGATCATATGGCACACAAATGAAGGAACAGGCCAAGCTCTACTCAACAGATTAACATAACTGAAGAGAAATGTGTTGCTATGATTACTAAAACCAACATTGTTGGTGGATCATATAGATGGTGGATTGACACTGGCAGCTCTCGTCATGCTTGCTATGATCGTGTTATGTTCAAAATATGCATTGATGTTATAGATAAGAAAATGTTGTAGGCAGATTCTCACACAACTAATGTTGATGGTACTAGAGATGTGGAGTTGTATTTCACATCTGAAAAGACTTTGTTTCTGAAGGATGTGATGCACACTCCAAAGATAAGACATGGTTTACTTATTCTATAGGGGCAGATTGGTACACCATTACTAAAAATGATATTTTTGTTGGGAAATGATACACCCTTCATGGGATGTTTAAATTGAATATTGAAATGAATAAAATGTCGCATTTTGTTTACATGTTGTGCGATTTTAATATTTGGCATGCTAGACTATGTCATGTGAACAAACGAATAATTTCAAACTTAAGTAAGTTAGGTTCAATTCCAAAGTTATCTGTAAATAATTTAGAAAATGTGATTTTTGCAATATAGCTGAAATAAAAAAAAGTTCATATAATTTAGTAGTTAGAGAATTTGAGTCTCTAGATTTAATACACTATGATATATACTTGATGGGACTTTAACTCGAAATGAAAAACATTATTTTATCATTTTTATTGACGATTGTTCTGACTATACATTTGTATATCTAATGAAAAATAAAAGTGAAGTGTTTGACATGTTTAAGATTTTTGTAACTGAAATTGAAAATCAATTTGGTTGAAAGATTAGAGGTTTTGTAGTGATAGAGGAACAAAATATAATTCTAGTTTGCTTAATGAGTTTTATAAATTGCATGAAATTATACTTGAAAGAACTACACCATATTCACCTAAAATGAATTGTAAAGTTGAAATAAAAATAGAACTCTTACTGAATTGATTGTTGCTATTATGCTTAATTCTGGAGTTGCATCTCATTGGTAGGGGAATTTTTATTGAGTGTTTTCTATGTTTTGAATAGAGTTCCAAAATCTAAAAGCAAAACATCTCCTTATGAGATTTTGAAGAAAAGACAACCCAACTTGTCTTATTTTCAATCTTGGGGTTTTCTGACTTATGTAAGGATCCCCAGTCGCAAGCGAGTTAACAATAAAGTGTGTATGTTTTTTGACCTAAATGATAAAGTGGTTATAAAGTCAAATGAAGTTAACTTTTATGAAAATAGATTCTTTTTCAAATCGAGAAATAGTGGGGCACCAGAACAAGTCATGTTCCCGCGAACAAAAGCATTGAAAGAAACGAAAAAAGTGAAACAGAACCTCGAAGAAATAAGAGAGCAAAAGTTGCTAAAGATTATGGACCCGGTTATATGGCCTATACATTAGAAGAGAATCCAGCAAATCAATGCAAATCTCTGGCAAGAAGCTGTAGTCTAAAATGACTTAGCATTTAGTAGATTTGTCTTCCGGTTGCAAACTGATATATTATAAATGAATTTTGAAAAAGAAACTAAAACCCGATGAAATTGTTGATAAATACAAGGCTCACTTTGTAGCAAAATGTTAGGGACAAAGACAAAATATAGATTTCTTCAATACTTTTTCACTGGTCACTAGAATTACATTGACTAGAGTACAAATTTCGCTTGCTGCTATTCATAACTTGGTGGTACACCAAATGGATATCAAAACTTCTTTTAAATTGATTTGGAAGACGAAATCTATATGGAACAACCTGAAGGTTTTGTGATTCATCGACAAGAAAACAAAGTTTGTAAGTTAGATAAGTCTGTGTATGGTTTTAAACAAGCTCCTAAGTAATGACATGAAACATTTGATAACTTGATTATATCAAATGAGTTTAAAGTGAATGAATGTAAAAAATGTATTTATTAAAAATATGAAAATTGCATTTGCACTATCATATGTCTCTATGTAGATGACATACTCATATTTGGTTCAAACATTCATATTGTACATATTGTAAAATCATTGTTGTGAAACAACTTTGATATGAAAGACCTTGCATAAGTGAGTCTAATCCTTGGAATCAACATTACTAGGTCAAAAAGGGAATTTCTTTGGATCAGTCCCACTATGTTGAAAACATTTTAGAGAAATACAATTACTTTGACTGTAAACCTACTTGCACACCATATGATCCAACTGTAAAACTTTTCAAAAGCACTAGTAAAGGTGTTAAATAAACTGAATATGCAAGCAGCCTTGAGTATGCCACTTATTGTACTAGACCCAACATTGAATACGTTGTGGGACTAACCTCGGATAAGACCTAAGCACAACATTGTTAAAGAATCACTCTCAAAAGAAGTTGTTAGAGTGGATCATGTTCATGATGGTAACTCGGCCTAAAAGACTAGAAATCCCAAGAATTAGGTTCAATAAGTAACAATAAGTCGTGAAGTGATATGAGATGACATGCTATTATAAGTCAGAAAAGCATGATTCTTGAAATAATGGGAGATTGAGATAATAGAAACTCTTAAATGAGATATATACTCTATATGGAGTGGAGTACCTAGCTACATGAGTACTCTTGATAGACTCACCTATGTAAATATGGAAGTGGGGCTCCTTACTATGAAATTTCAAGGTAGAAATCCTAGAGCGTTCATTATATTAGGATAAACGTGTAGGGATATTAAAGCACAAGCTTTTGAGAATAAATCTTATGAAAAAGTTGTTTCTGGATTTGACGTCAAAGATAGAGTTCAAGACTACGAGTCGCTCTTGTTGAATGTAATCTTACTCACTATGTAAAGGTTCAAGTAAGAAGACACATTTGTTTACGCACAATCTTATAGAAGCGTTATACGCTACTTCAGAAACATTTTTTTTTTAAATTCAAGTGGGGAATTTTTGAAACTTGATTTAGAGCTAGCGTTGTGAATTGAAAAAATGAAGAAGCCCCACATAGAAGTGATATCACACACTAGTACTGTATATAAATATGGAAGTTGCCCTTTGGGGTATGCCCCAAGGGGTACCCAATTTTGTAAGCGGGAGAGAACACACTCAAATCGACCACCACACGTGCGTGGGTATCTCGTCTGTCCAGCCAGCTCAGCTAGGCCTAGCCTTAGGTTATGTGATGTATTATCTTTTTAGTACTTGAAAAAGGGAATTTTTTTAATTTGTGCATTTTTATTTCTCCACATTTTTTTTGTGTCACATGTTTTTCTTGCTCTTCACCGAGTCAACAAATCTAGTCGAACTGGGCGCACGTTTTGTGCTACAATCAGTTTCAAAATTTCTCTATAAATATAGAAGTTCATTCAATTTAGAACTTCCACCTAAAACTTATGAGTTTTCTCTCTTCCCTTTTTCTTTTTGTCTAAATTTCTTCCATGTCTCTTACCAAAATTTGTCCCATTAAAATTTAAGTGGCAGTTATTGCCATATTGAATGGCCAAAATTGTCATATTAAGGGTTGTAATTCTATAACGGTTTTCTATAGTACAGTAGAAAAGTGATACATTGTATATGAGTTGTTTTATCTTGGGGACGTCGTAATTGATCGTCTATCTTGCACAATTTTGAACAATGTTGCAAAATGTCTTTAGAGAACAATCTAATATGTGACTCAATTCGATGGTTGAAAATTATTTTTAAAAACTGGTTTTTTGAATCTGAAAAACAATGTATTCTCATGAATAAATAATAGACTTAAATAATGAAATCGAGCAAGAGTAGAACAACCAATGCAATTAATAAAAGCAAAGCTATATTAAATGAGGTGTATGTTAGATAGGAGTAATTTATAAGTGGTGCATCTTAAATGAATACTTAAAAATCATCTAAAATTTTATACATATATAAATAAACCCTAAACCTTAATACTTAAAACATTAACATGTTTTAGAATGATCTTCTTATATTTTATACATGAGATAATAACTTAATAGATATAATATATATATATATATACATATATATATATATATATATATATATATATATATACATAATTTTCAAAATTCAACTTACTAAATCATTTAAACGGAACCATTAATTTATACGTCTAAAGACTATTACCATCGATAATATTCTACTTAGTATACCTTAAAATTTGCATATTAAATGATATCCTTTACACGTGAAAGAAAGAACATCAAAACTTGGATATTAATGGGTATGCCCACTTTCGATAATAGTATGATTTATGATTGCACGCACCACCAACTATGTGGGACACCATTGAGTTAATGAAGTAGGGTCCCTCATCATCTTGTATCACATAATGGTCTATTGATTTGACATAATATTATATCTTCCACTACTGATTCCATTCCTCTCATGTAGATAGGAACAAAAAAAGTGTTGGGTCCAAGTCAAAGTATTTATGACCTAGCAATACCATGTGTGACATATATATCGTGATAGACATGACAAGTATAGAATATGTATGATGGCAAGATCCCTAAGGTCATGGACATGTGCATTTGTAGTTGCCTTTAAAGATATTTAATATCATTTAATTTATCAATTTTTAATATTAAAATTTTAAGCTTTTTAATATCAAAATTTTGTGATCAAACAATTTTAACATATAACATGACTAACTCGTTCAATCTATATAATAGCATTGTTTTTGAAAAATAAAAACTATCTCGTAGCATTGTTGACCTCAAATATGATTTAATTTTTTTTTCTTCATGAGTTATACAATTTTATTTTCCATAATATTCTATAAACATAAACATTATATACATTTAAAAAAGAATCAAATATTTGTATATAACTGAATATTCTATTGAAGTATTAATTTCTTATGTTAGCAAGGATATATTTTTGCAACACTTTTATGTCAACTATCTCATTTGATAATTCACTTTAGAGTCTTAAAAAGAATATGAAGATGAAGTTAAAACAAAAAGAGAAAAATAAGTTTGTTGTAAATAATTAAATTGTGTAAGACCAATGAATCTCTACAAAATCAAACAAACTTTAAATACTTCAATTTGAGATATATAAGAATCAATAGAAAAAAGAAAGAAAAAAAAACCTATTACTAATCAACAAGTATTTAATCGCTTACTTGTCAATAGAAAAAACTTGAAATGGCTTGAAGTAACTCCTTTAAATAAATAAATAAATAAACTAAGTTTTTGATAAGTGTTTGTCCCCATTATGCACAAATATGAGAGAATACTGAAAAATTGAAGTGCCATTTCTTTTTTTGGTAAAAAGGGCCAATTCAAATTATCAAGGACACAACTCCTCAAGACTATAAAGGCCATTATTAACCAATGCGAGACTTCATAATATATACCTTGTTACTTAGGTCGGCCAAAAAAATAACTTGTTACTTACAAGCTCCTCTCTCAAATATAGTAAAAAAACAAAAATCAAATTTGAGAATCTCAAATATAAATAAAATTTGAATAATTCTATAATATTTAATATTATAATATTTAAATCAACAAAAAAATATTATAATATCTGAGTATCTTTTAATTAATATAGATTTTATTTTTCAATCTCATTTTATTTTCATGCCATAAGTATATGCATTTTAAATAATATTTTTTCTATTACGATAAGATTAAACTATTTTTTTAAAGAGTATGAAATAATTTTTTTGGTTATATAAAATAGAATAGACATATCAAAACAGATTACCCAAGCCATTTAGAACTGATCCTAACAAGTTGCAGGCTTTTTAAGATCAGACAAAAAAGACTTGTTTTAACATGGGTTGAAGAAATACTACCCGAGTCTAGCTCTAAGCAGGTTGCGCGTTAGGCAGATGAACTACACATTTTGCTAACATTATTTTTTTAGTTTTTCTAAAATTTGTTTGTAATTTTTTTAATTTGAAAATTTTATTTCATACCTATTTTATTAATTTTTTTATGGTATACTATAAATACGTTAAAAATGAATTGATTTAAATGAGTGTAAATTATAAGCCGATATCTAATTCAATTTGAATGAGTGTTATTATTGGGTCATGGATAAATAAGTGAATTTGATCTCTTTTAGATTAATTTTTTTGGGATATGATACTATTTTTATTTATTTTTAAACTAATTTTGTGGGCCACATACTACCCGTACCTATACAAATTAGCCAGAATGTGCAAAGAATTTATTCGAGACAAAAAGCCTTGAAAAAATGCAAGCAAAATATTAGTCCAAATCTTATATTTTAGTGGAATTAACGGGCCGACCCATATATACTAACCTGTTTTCAGAGCTCTAAGAGAGTACTTAGGATTTCGTAAAAATAAAATAAAATAAAAAATAAAGCACTTGGGTTAGTTCGTGCAACACCAAAAGAATAGAGAACAAGGAATATTCAATGTCATCTTACTTTTCCAAAAGGGTGGTCCCTTTTCTGTTGTCATATTAATAAGCGTGCTCATTGTAATTAAGAGTAACTTACTCAGAACTGCTTGGACGAAATGATTGCTATCGAGTGTTTCCAAAATTTGTGCCTCTTTTTATAGGACAAAAAACGATGCACTTTTCAATCCTAAAATAAGAGTATTTAGTTAACATTTCTATAAAAGAGTATCAAGTTGTCTTTGCGATACACAGCCTTTACAAAAAAGGTTCAAGCATGCTTCATAACAAATGTTTTTATAGTAAAGTTTAATTATTATGTACTTAAATAATTTTACACTACCAATATGCACAAATCAGGATAACCAGTTTAGACCATGTGGATTTGAGGATTCACAACTTAACTTCATTGAAATATGAAGTAGCATTCAATCCCTACCATTAGTACCACAAGAAAATCATGGGATTTTGCGAATTCAACTTTTCAGTTGGTGGTTTCAGAGTCACTTTGGTTTTCATCTTCATCAGTAGAGGAAGCAGGACCATCCTCTATAATCACCAAATCCGACGAAACTTGTCCAATCCCCTGTCTGTTATTTAGCATCTGCCGATATTGTATAAGCTTTAAATTGTGGTCAGGGGTGTGTTGCTGATTAAATCGGCCCGGACGCTTTGAGCAGTTCTTATAGCAATCACCACAAAGATCAAAGCCAATCTGTTCTTTACAATCATCACATTTATATCTGTCCCCAATTATTGGGAATATCTGTATGCATCAGTCAGAAACATCAACATATATATTGGAAAACTTGAAGCACAAATGAAATTCAAGGAAAGATCATATCAAATAGCAGTGAATAATGCATCAGTATTTTAACATATTCTAATTTCTAAGAGACGCCATATTGATAAACTTAATAAAACAACTAAAAAGGGCAGCCCGGTGCACGAGGCTCCCACCGGGTGGAATCTGAGGTGGGTAGATGTATGCAGCCTTAACCCTAGAGACTTTCTAGGATTTGAACCTTTGACCTTTAGGTGACAAATTAGCAACCTCGGCATTTTGCCAAAGCTTGCCCTCACATTATTTAAATTCAATTATGAGATAAGTATCTCTGAAAGCAGTGTTTATATGTCGGTGATCATCTCAAACCAAATTGAATACATGTATTTTAATTTACTAGTGTAGTTGCCAACTATAATTTCAGAGTCAGAACCGAGTTATGTATAACCTCCTTTCTTGATATTGATTATAGGAGCAAATGTTAATCCTCAGCAGTGTTGTCAATTGTGGATCGTCAAAAATGACAATTTACTCAAATTCTACTATGTAATAGTGCTATAGCGCTATTGTAGACGTTATTTGACAACAATTAGTACTAAATAGCGTATAGCAGAAACAATAGTGCTTTGTTTTAATTCCGCTATGCTATAGCTGTTATTTAACAATACTTAGCGTGTAGCAAAACAATAACAATTTGTTTAAATTCTCTATATTATAGCCACTATTTAACAACACTGATCCTAGATAAGTATGTAAGCAGTCAACAAGACAAGCAGCCACATAATATGAAACTGAGATTTAACTAATTTTAATCCTCCTACTCTTGTACTATACACTGATTTCCACTCACCGACCATAATAACTAGACAAAATGGAAAAACATAACAAATCAACTATTAAAGAAAATAAATGCTATGATAAAGAGGTTTTACCCCACAAAAATCGCAACCAACTCCTATGTGAACTGTCAATCCGGGATGAGACCACCAAGCTATCTTTTCGCCATTGTCGTTATGCAATGAACCTGAAAGCAGACAATATGAAACAACATCAAAGAAACACCCAAGTACATATCACTGGTCAATTGTTCTGCAATTTTCTTTCTTTTTGTTTCTATGATAATTGACCAAAAAAAAATATTTATAAATCTAAAACCTTTAGAAAGCATCATGAGAACTATTAGCAACCTAGGGAAGAGAAATGAGAAATCGATAGAAACTGTTGAGACATGAAAATGAAAGTGCACCCGAGTGAATATACACACATACAATATACAACCACCACTACTCTATTTACATTATTTCTAACACTGCTTCAAGGTGGAGCACATAGATTGTATACACTAAACTTGTTACATATATAGTTCATATGAGGATCCCTCATACTTTGGTGAAAACACTACCAAATGATAATTTAAACCAACATTAAAATTAATTTATATAAAAGTGCATGCACTATTGTAAACACTGGCTCAATGTCCATAGTTTCTGGTTAAAGAAGCACTGTCGTACAACTCAAACTCTCATCCAAACAAAGCGCCATAACTAGCACATGCACAACCAATGCCATTTGGACAAGCCAATGAAAATTTCTCATCAAATGAATCTATTGAGGAAGGCACATAAACATCAAAACACAGGGATGGAATCGGTGCTTGACCAAGTTTTTGAGACTTGAGATCAGGGTGCAGGTAGACAAGAATGAGGCAGATGATAAAGTTGGAGGTAGTCTTTTGTCGTTCATAGAACTGAAACTCAAACAAATTCCAAAAGAACTTGTTGTCGTAAAATAAAAACCTAAGGCAATGTCTTGGCGTAGGTAGATGTAAGGATTAACAAGGAAAAAAAGTAGGTATATGGTGGTTGCCCATGGATAGGGAGTACCCCTCAAAAGCCAAAAAACCTACATTGGGAGTTCTATTATACGACAAAGAGGTTTTAAGTTTATGGGTGAAGAGCTTTGCTCTGCGATAACAAGGGTTTCTCTTTTGCTTTCTCTTTTGTAATAGTTGTGGTTTCAATTAGAAATACACATTTCAGTTTCTCTCACATTGGGTTCCTCTCATAGTCTCATATGCTTAGAGGAAAGCATAAACATCAGTAGGCTTCACACAATCAAAATATAAATTAAAAAAAAAATTAGTAGGCAAAGATACATACCAGAAGATGTGGTCTCAGGTTGGACTTTGATTTGGCTAAGTTGAATTGCATCCCTTCTATGTGTGTACTCTTCTGGAAATCGCTCCTCTAAAAATTGGTCAAGAGCCAAACAAACTTTTGGAAATCCTCTAGGATGTGGACTTTGACAAACTTGACATCTAAGCCTCTCATCATCAGATAACTCGGTGATACAAGTCTCACAGTATACTATAAAGAATGAGCACAAAATGGTAGAAAAACATGTTAATGAAGTTTTTAGCTATTGATAACTTTAAATGTTATGAAAGAGGAAGTAGATCAACTACCATGACCACAATTCAGAACAACAGGATGAACGAACATTTGCTTGCATGTGGGACACATCAAATCTGCAACTAATATTTTTGGTTGCTGATTGTGCTCACTTTGAAGCAGTTTTTTTCCTTCAACAGAAGCAGTCCCTATAGTTTGAGGTTTCTTGTCTGAAGAGTATTTAGAATAGATGATGGCTTCATCTCCTTTATGATGATTTGCAGACCCTGATAGCTCTGTACTTTTAAAAGATTCTGTGCTGTATGAGTTAGATACCAGATTTATGGTAGTGCGGGTACAAGCATCTAATTGAGGAGAGAAAATACCCGTTTTCTGTTCTTCCACTGAAAAACAAAGTTCGATTAACAATTATGGTCAAACTTTTCCCAAACAAAGTAGGCAAAAGGATTAATTCTCTTTTATGATAACTGCAATTTTTTCTATAAAAATGACATAATGGTGGGGAGCAGAAAACTGCCAAGACTGTGCAAGAAATACGAAGACAAAGAAAAATACTAAAATATGAAAAAATCACATACTTAGGCTTAAGGTGTATGCATAAAACATTGGGGGAGGGGGGAATCAGAACAAAACACCAGACAATTATCCATTGATATACTGCATCAGTGGTTCTAAACACCTCTCTGTCTTAGTAGGTATAGAACTTTTCTTTCACTCTGTTGCAATAAAAGCCCTTCTAAACATTGGAGTTCTGATTGCAAGGGATGAAGGGAATATACTCATATTTTATACCCCATAATGACTGTTGAAAATATATTATGATCTTTATATTTATTGTGTAGGCATATCATGTAAATAGAGATAGTAGCTTCTATATTTATTTTGGTAATTGTTTCTTTGAGCCTATATAAAACCGACTCCACTGTGTAGTTGAGACATAGTTTCACTATGTCTCTCTCATTTTCTCTTATTCAACGTGGTATCTAAAACCTATTGAGAGACAACCCTAAAACCCTGATTACCTGGTCAACCTGCTGCCCTCTGGTGAGAATTTTTTTCAGCAAACCATGTTCCAATTCCCGACGCTGCGCTTTCATCGCAAATATTGTTCACTTTGCAGTTATTGTTCATTGAGCCGTTACTATTCATCACAATTTTTTTGCTGCTGGTTTTAAATTATCTGTTTACTGATTATGGCTATTTTGGATTATCGGAGACAACCATCCATCTCCGAGTCTTGTCCTAAATGTGAGCATTGCCACAATTTGGGACATATTGTTGTTCGGTGTTGGAAATTGTATGGCCTCCCTCCACGTCTTATAAATGCGGTTCGAATTACTTTGCCTGGCCCTCATTAGACCACTGATATTACTAAGGTCTCTTCTTCGACTACTTATGAAGATTTTCTTCGGTGGATGGAGTATCATCAAAATTCTGGTTTCGTTCTTTCGGCTGCACATACTGGTAATTCATTTGCTTGCATCACCCTTTCCCTTAGTCCATGGGTTCTCGATTTTGGTGTGTCGCATTACATTACCAGTAATAAAGCTCTTTTTTTCTCTCACTACATCTGGTTACTTACCTACTGTAGTCTCAGCCAATGGTTCTGAAACAAAATCTCAAAAGATTGGCATTGTCCATATTTTTCCTTCTTTATCAATTGCATTTGTTCTTGTTGATTATTCTCTATTTATTAGGATTGATTTAGTTTCCTTATTTTTCTGTTTTTCCTTTCTTCAGAGATTCTCGCTTGTAAATAAGTTTGCACAATCTCATTGTGAAATACAAGTTGATTAATTCTAATTCATTCAACTTGGTACCAGAGCACTCTGGTTGGTTCCTTCCCTTCCTCTCTATTTTTGGTTTTAGGGTTTCTGCCACCGCCGTGAGCGCTGAACCCAATATTGTTAATAACGGACATCGTCAGAGCCACTACCCGTCCATCACCGGAGCTTCCGCCGAAGACACGCACACGCTGGCAGCCTCAGATGTCGCTGATCAGCCAGCCGCCAAAACCGCGTGGCTGTACTGTCAACCTCGTCCTATTTATAATTGTTTGAGTTATCAATGTTGCCTTTGTCCCACTATGCCTTTGTTTCTGCTATATCGACTATCTCTATTCTTAATACTGTCAAGGAATGACTGATTGGAGTCCAGTGGTATATGGGAGCTTGTTCCACGTCCACCCCGAGAAATCTACAGTTGGTTGTCGGTGGGTCTTTGCTATTAAAGTAGGCCTTGATGGATAGGTGGATCGGTTGAAAGCTCAATTAGTAGCAAAAGGATACACTCAAATTTATGGTCTTGACTACAGTGATACCTTCTCTCCGGTTGCAAAGATGGCATATGTTCGTGTTTTCCTGTCAATGGCTGCTATGAAACATTGGCCTATGTACCAACTTGACATTAAAAATGCTTTCTTGCATGGAAACTTAGAATCAAAGATTTATATGGAGCAACCACCTAGCTTTGTTGCTCAAGGGGAGTCTGGTCTTGTTTGCAAGTTACAAATGATTATCTATTTTTTAGAAGTTCATCTTTAAACAAAGTCATTTATCTTGTGGTATATGTAGATGACATTGTTATTACTGGTGATGATCAAGAAGGCATTAAAGACCTAAAGCAACAGTTATTCAACCACTTTCATACCAAAGATTTAGGTCGACTGTGTTATTTTCTTGGGATTGAAGTAGCTCAGTCATAGCCAAGTCTTGCTATCTCTCAGAGAAAATATGTTCTTGATATCTTGGAAGATACGAGGATGCTTGATTGTAAACTAGTTGATACTCCTATGGAGCCAATGTGAACCTTCTACAGAATCAGGGGAGCCTTATCCTGACCCAGGCAGATACAAAAAGTTAATTGGGAAACTAAATTATCTCACTATGACAAGACCAGATATTTCGTTTGGTGTTAATGTTGTGCGTCAATTTCTAAATTCACCTTGTGATAGTCATTGGAATGTTGTAGTTCAGATCTTGAGGTATAGTAAAGAGTCACCTAAAACATGACTTGTTTTTTCATACATAGGTCATACTGATATTGTTGGATATTAAGATGCAAACTGGGCAGGGGATGCGAAATGTAGAATATCTACCTCAGGTTATTGTGTTTTGATTGGAGGAAACTTATTTCATGGAAAAGTAAAAAGCAAACTGTTGTTGCAAGGTCATGTTCGGAGGCAGAGTATCGTGTTATGCCCACACTACTTGTAAACTCTTAGGATCCGTTTGATGGATAGAATAAGAGACACTATTTGTTTACAAGGGTATTATTGTCATTTACATATAATATATATCATATCTTTATTTATATTCTAACAAATAAAATAAAATTATTTAGTTACTCGTAAATTTTTTTAAAAAAATTAAATTTTTATTTAGTAGTTTCAGTGGATAGTTTTAAATATAAAATTATTTCACTACTTATTTATTTTAGTATTCTTTTGTTAATTTATAATATTTAAAATATAATATGTTAATTTTTAAAAATAACTAATATATAATTGTTCACAATGATAATTTTGTTATTTAAATATAATATATATTATATTGATGAAATGTGTATCAAATACATGACAAAATAAAATGTTATCCTGTTGGTTATCACGTGTGTATCAAACACTAGATATGATAATGTTTATCTTGTCACTATTCTATTCTATCATATCCTATCTTATGCTTATCCAATTTTATATCATATCATGTCTTTATCCTATCTTGCACATCAAACAGACCCTTATGGTTGAAGCACTTGTTATAAGAGCTGAAATTTTGTGTACTAGGTCCTATGGAACTTATGTGTGATAATTAGTCAACATTGTATCTTTCTGTCAAAAGTCTCAAAAACCCTAGCCGTCAGCCACATACGTCGCTGTCCTGTTAACTGTCCAACATACACAGCTCGACAGGTCACACCACCCCCACCATCAGACTCGCCTTAGTCAGATCGGCCATTCATCGGAGAACCGCCGCTGTCCACCGTCTCACGCGCCGCCATGCGCTAAACCCTAAACCCTAAACCCTAAACTCTAAACCCTAAACCAGAAACAGAATGATCCACACAAGGATCATCAGAACCAGAAACAAAAACAGTATGATCCACACAAGGATCATCAGAACCAGAAACAGAAACCGTATGATCCACACAAGGATCATCAGAACCAGAAACAGAAACAGAAATTCTTCTTCTGTATTCGACTACAGGGCTCGTAGTCGAATACAAGTTTGAAAACTTAAGTAAAACAGAAATTTTACAAGTTGTAGTCGAATACACACATGTTATATTCGAATACACCTTCGAAAACCAGTGAAAATTTCCTGAGATTCAACCCTTTTCAAACTGTTTTCTTTTAAAACAACAACCAAACAACAGAACAGATTCAACACTTTTTCCAGAAGACACTTCCCTCATTTAAAATCCCTTTTCCTTTTAAATCATCAACACCACCAGAATCACACAAAACAGAAATGGAATCAGGATCCAACCCCAATCATCCAGAACCAGAAAACAGAATGTTCACTCACCAGAATCATTCAGATTTTGAAACCATCAGAACAAACATGCAAGCATCACAGCTTTCTCAAAACATGAGAATAACGTGTATAGCATTTCAGCTTTTCAAACAATCAGAACAACATGCAAAGCATTTCAGCTTCCTCAAACATCAGAATAACATGCATAGCATTTCAGCTTTTACAATCATCAGAACATGACCAATGTTTTCAACCAAAACAGAAATCATCACACAGCAGCAAAACACCAACAGAATGCATTTTTGCATTTTTAAAACTATTTTCCAAAACAGTTTTATGAACATGTATTTTAACCATCTTTAAAATAACATGCAAGACATCTTCAGTTTTCTCACATAAGTAAAACAGCAGTAATGCATTCAACCAACAACAGCCATCACAGAATCATCACATATCAACAAAAATGCATTTTCTTCATTTTTCAAGATGTCATTTCGAAAACATGTTTTTCTTTCAAAACAGAACTGAAATAACATGCATTTACAGCCCTAATGCAACTAGAAAGTTGGAAGGTGCCCTTACCTTACCCTTGTTGTGTGCTCTGCTATTTCTCTTGTTCCTGCTGCGTTCTCTTTTCTGCGTCTAAAAACGGCGAAGCTGTTCCCTGAGTTTGCTGCTGCAAAACTGGGTTCTTTATCTTCGTATTGAGATGGGGATTAACTTTACTACTGGGGGTTTTCAGGTTTGAGGCTTGGATTCTCAGTTACTGGAGTCTTGAGGAATTCCCTCTCTTCAATTTTGAATTCGGGAAACTGGGTAAAACAGAGACAGAATGAAAGGGGAAATGGGGTTGGTACATGCAATATGGGCAGTGAGGAGGAAGGAATGGTGTTCTAACTTCACCATCCTTCTCACTCATATTTATAGGCTCTCAAGGTGCCACCTCACTTGCCACTTGTCTGATTTCCAGCTGGATTTCTCAGCACTTAATCCTTTTGCAATTAGCCATTAATCCTTAATTAATGGTCCGATTAATTTAATTACTCGAAATTAAATTAATTTAATCTTCATCCAATAGTTTTAATTCATCTTCCAAAATAAATATTTATATATATATATATTCACTCAAAACATACATATATTAAATATTTTACAAATATCTCCAAAATACCCTTAATATTAATTTCATAAATTAATATTAATTTTTATGGGTCTTACAAGATTGCTACTTCATTTGTTGGTTCTAATGATCAATTGGCAGATATTTTCACAAAGGCACTTCAAGGACCAAGGATAACTTATATATGTGACAAGCTTGATGCCTACAATTTGTATGCTCCAGCTTGAGGGGGAGTGTTGAGACATGCAAAGATTTAGTTTGTTATTATTAAGATATGTTATTCCTTATTTTTATTAGGTTTGATATAGGTTGGATCTAGTCCAGATTTATTTCCTTAATTAAGAGATTCTCCTTGTACAATTCTAATTATAAATAATATCATGCTGAGAGCTAATCTCTCAAGTTATTCAGCACCAAAACTTATTCTCAAGTACTTGTTTATTCATACATAGGTCATACTGATATTGTTCGATATTAAGATGCAAACTGGGCAGGGGATGTGAAATGTAGAATATCTACCTCAGGTTATTGTGTTTTGATTGGAGGAAACTTAATTTCATGGAAAAGTAAAAAGCAAACTGTTGTTGCAAGGTCAAGTATGGAAGCAGAGTATCGTATTATGCCCACACTACTTGTGAACTCGTAGGATTCGTTTGATGGATAGGATGAGAGACACTACTTGTTTACAAGTGTATTTTTGCCATTTACATATAATATATATCATATCTTTATTTGTATTCTAACAAATAAAATAAAATTATTTAGTTACTCGTGATTTTTTTTAAAAAAATTAAATTTTTATTTAGTAGTTTCAATGGATAGTTTTAAAAATAAAATTATTTCATTACTTATTTAATGTTTTAGTATTTTTTTGTTAATTTATAATATTTAAAATATAATATGTTAATTTTAAAAAAAACTAATATGTAATTGTTCACAATGGAAATTTTGTTATTTAAATATAATATATATTATATTGATGAGATGTGTATCAAATACATGACAAAATAAAATGTTAGTCTGTTGGTTATCACGTGTGTATCAAACACTAGATATGATAATGTTTATCCTGTCACTATCCTATTCTATCATATCCTATCTTATGCTTATCCAACTTTATATCATATCATGTCACTATCCTATCTTGCGAATCAAATGGACCCTTATGGTTTAACATTGTATCTTTCTTCAAATCCGGTTTTTCATGAGGACACACAGAAGTTGATTGCCACTTTATCATAGAGAAGTTTATTTCCAACATCATTAAAACCACGTCAGTGAGCTCAAATGATCGATCAATTAGATGATATCTTCACTAAATCTCTCTGAGGACCTCTGATTGATTATATATGTAACAAGTTGGATGCATATGATATATATGCTCCAGCTTGACGGGGAGTGTTGATTATTCTCTATTTATTTGGGTTGATTTAGTTTCCTTATTTTTTTGTTTCTCCTTTCTTGAGAGATTCTCTCTTGTTTATAAGTTTGCACAATCTAATTGTGAAATACAAGTTGATTAATTTTAATTCATTCAATTGTCCTTTATGTGCCTAGATGTCCTTTTAATTTAATTTCTATTGGTCGATTAACCCATTCCCATGATTTTGTTGTCACTTTTACTAATGGCAATGTGACTTTGTGGGATCGAACTTTGAGATAGACGACAGATATGAGTCTAATGGCCTTTATTATCTCTCTTCAAACCAATGGTGTGTCTTGCCACAGATTCTCATGCTCAATAAGGCCATATGAGTCTTCTTAAACTTCTACAGTTAGTACCTAATCTTTCCAAATAATCTAGCTTACATTGTTACTCATGTCAGTTAGGGAAACACACTCGTAGTCATTTCCCTGATCGAACCAATAAACAAGTTTTGTCCCCTTTTGCTTTAGTTTACTCCAATGTTTGGAGTCCTTCTCATACTATTTTCATTCTTGAGTCTAGATATTTTTTTACATTTATCGGTGATTTTTCTAGTTGTACGTGGTTATTTTCAATGAAAAATAGGTCTAAATTATTTTCTATTTTTGAGCAATGTTTTAAGGGAATTAAAACTCAATTTCATGTGTCCATTCGCATTTTACGCATTGATAATGCCGAAGAATATTTGACCCATCAATTTTAAAATTTTATGGCCTGTAACAACATTCTTCACCAAACATCTTGTGTTCATACACATCAACAAAATGGGGTTGTCGAACGCAAAACTCAGCATCTCATTAAACCAATTGTACTCTTCTTCTTCACAATAATGTCCTATCTCACTTTTGGGGATGGTTGCGAGATCTAGTGCTAAAGCTCAATACAGGGCAAAGTCATGAGTGACTTGTGAGATCATTTGATTGAAATAATTACTCAAAGAGCTTCTATTTGCAGAGGCAACACAAATGACATTAACTTGCGATAATCAAGTAGCATTGCATATTAACTCTAATCCTGTTTTTTATGAGAGGACCAAAAATAATGAGATACATTGCCACTTGTTAAGGGAGAAGATCGAATCATGCAACATCACTGCTAGCTTTATTAATTCCAATGATCAATTGACGGATGTCTTTAATAAATCCTTGATAAGTCCTCAAATTAGTTACATATGATACAAGTTTGGTGCATGTGATTCATATGCTCCAGCTTGAGGAGGATGAAGGTGCAAACACGAGAAGTGGGGTTGAATTGTGTTTGACAAAGTTGATAACTTTTTGATAATTTATTAAAAACTGGTTCGATTTTGGTGACTTACTTGGAGTAGAAGCAATCGGGTTCAGAAGCAGCAAACAATGAAAGCATAAACAATTGGACACATATATTTATCCTAGTTCACCACTAACTTGGCTACATCCAATCCCCTCATTCAGAAGGCTTTAATCCACTAATTCAAATACCTTGAATTACAAAGCACCTGACCCTCCAAGCCAATCTTCCCAAACAGCCTGACAACCCCAGACTTTTGAGAATCTAACCACCTTGACCCTACAAGTCAAGTTTTCTCCTAACAACCTGACAATTCTACAAGTCAAGTCTTCTCCTAACAACCTGACAACAACTATCAGGTTGGATACAAAAGATTGGAACTTTAAGTGTTTGTTTTTAATTAAGCTGATAATAATAACTCTCACACTCTAAGAAAAAACACTGAGAAAATATTTCTCGTTCGAACAAGTGTTTCTTTCTTTAAACTTTAAGATTAAAGGACCAATTAGGGACAAATGTAACATTTCAATGGCATAAACTGATAATTTAGAAACGAAGAAAAAATAAGTAAATAAATAAATAAAAGATGGATCTCGAGTCAAAGGAAAACACCAGAATCCAAAACCAAAGATCCAACAAGGGTAATGTTAGACATATAAACTATAGAATTACTAGTACAGGCAACAATAGTGAAAATTCAACCTTTGTTCAAAACTGAGAGTCTAACATGAGCGTGGATGATACAATATGATATGTACAGTATCTAACATGAGATTGACCAAATCACATCCTACACTTTAAGGATTAACATCAACTAAATACAGAAGCAATGAAAGAATACAGTAAATAAAATAAAATAGATCTGTCAAATCTTAAACAATATCTCAGCATAGAGCCATAGACAAAGTAAATTATCTGCAAGTATTATTATCATATCATAAAAATAACAACAGCTACAAGCCCTTCCAACAGTGTAAAACATGCTGCAAAGTTATATTTGAATATGCTCATACGTAAGCCCTTAGAAAGAGAAACATACCAAGTGTCTGATTTTCCCTTCTCTTATAAGCTGCAGGATATGTCTTAAGAAGCAAAAAGTGAAGCATTTCACAGATTGTTGGAAAGTGATAGTATGCATGCCTACATATTGGACAATGGGATTCGTGCGACCAATTCATTGATTTATGGACACACCAGAAACATGATACATGACCACAAGCTACAAACAGGAGAACAAAAATAATGAATATTCATCACAATTTACTAAAATTATCTGAAGTATTTTCTGAAATTGATGTTGTGTCTTACATAGCACAATGGGCTTGTATAACAGATCCCTGCATTATAAAATTTAATTCAAACTCAGTAAGAAAGATTTGATAAAGTTAATAGGGCAATTTATAGACTAAATTAAACAAACACATTGATAAAAATTAGCTCCATCTTATATAGACAACAGAATAAAAAATTCAAAAATTAAATATGTTTTTAGTCCTTATCTATATAAATTTCCATTGATGTTTAGCCACCAATTTGGTGATTTTAATTAAAGTAAAAATCAGAATTTTGGTGCTTGAAATCACTCATCAATGCATTTTTTTGTAGGGACTAAATTTTATTTTATTTTTTGATAAATTGTAGGGACTAAACTTGATAAGTGAGTATTTTATAGGAAATAAACACATTTTAACCCAAACTTCAAAGTTTCATGAATGTGCAATCTGTATCATCATAGAAGGAAAACCAAGCCACAAACACCAGATTATTCAGTCATATATGTATAAAAACTAAGCCAAATATACAAGTGAAATGTTCTAGCTCAAACAACTCTTGAATAGACTTTATTTACCTCCCAACCATTGAATTATCAGATCCCCCTTGCTCTAGAACCCAGCCAGTTAAAACCAAAATATGAATCTAGTTCCTTTAAAGGTGGGAAATCAATGGTTGTTATTTCTACAACACCATGATTTATTACGATGCACATAAAATATTCACCTTTCATTTGTTAATCAATTCACCTTTGACTTGTTGATCAATAGTTAATAATACTCACTTTATACTCCAAATTGAAATGAGTAACTCACTTCATAGGAGTCCAATCCCAAAATAATATACAAGTGAATCTTAGTTTTGAAATAAAATAAATTAAAAAAAAAACTCTAACTTCACAAAATAAAATTCAAAATATACAAGTGAATTCTTAGTTTTGAAATAAAATAAATTAAAAATTCCAATTAAAAAAAAAATCACTCTTAACTTCACAAAAATCAAGCTCTACATTCTTCCTCAACCTAAATTAGATCCTACCACCACCACCACCATCCATCCAATTGGTATTCTATTGAATTTTCAGAAATCTAAATTTGAAACTTTGAACATCAACTAAAATTAAACTCAATCAAAAGAAAATTGATCTTGCTAGAAAATTAAAAACAAGCAGACTTACAAACAAACACAGCAAACAAAGGATTTGAAGATTTCTTGTTGATCGTTTACAACAAGTTCTTCATCTTGAATTTCGTTACTTTCCATTGTCTGCATAGTTCGGCAACGAAATGAGAAGAAGGGTATAGTAAGAAAAGATCAAATCAGTATTCAATCGAATTGCGCAATGTAAAAGTTTTTGGTATTTTGGAAACTAATTATATAGATCCAATTAGGGATGGCATTGGGAACGGTAGTATATGAGTATCAGTAATTTAAAAAAATGATTTAATTGCAGATTTAATTTATCCGCCTCTATATAAATAATTAATGCATCTACATAGTTATATATTATGAAATTGTATCTTACATTATTTAAACGTTAAATCGTTATTTTTTAGTTCAAAAATATTAAAGAGCCACCAAAATTGTCGACTTTTAAAATAGATAGACCAATTTCATGAATTAATAAAAATAGATCGACTAAAACTGCAATTAAACCAAAAAAATATTATATTGAGAAATAATAAAATCAATTCAACAAGACTTTTAAAAAATAAGTTGTCATAAATAAGGAAAAATTTATGATAAATTTACTAAAAATAAATGAGTTATTTTCACATCTGGTACATGATCAAACATAAAGATTAAAAGTGCAATTTAGCTTAAAATTTTAATTCTTGTTTTGATTTTTTTTTCACATGGTCCACGTTTTGAGTTTTTTATTGGAATTATAAATTTTTTAGTTTTAGATGTTTTAAATATAGAGTGGAAGATGATAAAAAAAATTAAAAAAAAAAGATGAAAATTTGACTAAGCGAAAACCGTTTTAAATTTAGAGAGTCATAAGTGTATTTTTCCAAAGATTTAAAGTACTAATTTTGAAATCGTTTACTTTTATAATTTGTTATATCAGCATTATCATGCACACGTCTACATTATGATACACCTATTTGGGAACTAGATCAAACATAAAGGACTTAAAGTGCAATTTAACCACACACAAAAAAAATATTGTACTCAAGTCCGAACTCACGTAGGTTTCAATTTTAACACTCTTATTTCTACCTCCGGGTGTAAAGTGTTCACACTCTTATCTCTAGTGATCTAACTGTTGCGATTGACTGACAATGTAAAAACTTTTTACATTAACGATGTATATAAATTAAATCTTTATGAAAGGGTTTGATTGTTAACTTTATATATGTTTTAGTTATAGAATATTTTTATTCCACCATAAAAAAATTAAGAGAAATTTTATTAACTTTTTGTTGTGATTTTATTTGTATATTTAAATTTGTATGAAATAAATTTGACTTTGAAATTGTATAAAAAATCATTTATGTGTAAGTATTAAAAGGTTTGAAGATGATATTGAACACATTGTGGATATAATTTTGAAACGGAATAAAAAACATTTGAAAAACTAATATTAAGACATTCTTTAAATCATTAAAAGCTATTAAAAGATCACACAATTGCATTGCTTATAGAAAACCTAAATCGGTACCTAAATCGATTTATGACATAGTAAAAAAATTGTCAACAAGTCTAAGGTGAGATATTGCATTTGTTGCTTAAATCAACTATTTTCTGTGATAATATTTTGAGTTATAAATATTGTTTTGAGATAAAACTTGTGTCGTTTAACAATTAAAAATAACGTATATAATTCTTATTTGTATTACGAAGGTAAATAAAATTGTTTTAAGAGTTATATTATTACATATGGTTAAATAAGTTTTTAATCCTTATAAAATTTTGAAATTTCATATTTAGTCCCCTTAAAAATAATCACATTTTTTAATCCTATAATATTATTCTACAAGTTATTTTATTCTTTGTCGGAATAAAACATCTTTTAACTTTTGAATTTTTGAATAATTTTTTACAAGGATGTTTAGAACATTAATTATTGTTCATCTACTCAAATTTATAACTTTTTAACTTGAGATGAAATAAATATGAACTCTTTAAATGTCATATATTTATGATAAAAGTAACAAAAATATGAACTTAGAAATCAAATTTTAAGAATCATTTTTTGTAGAGAAACATTTTATATTGTTGTAGATATATGTGCAAAAGAATCATTCAAAATCATATGTTGATATTTTAGTCTAGACTAAAAATATTTGATAATTTTATAAAGACTAAAAATATGATTTTTATTTTATTTTTTTACAAAAACCAAAAATAAAATTTTATAGGAACTAAAAACTTGGTTAATTCTATTACATAAAAACTTACTTAATCCTATTACATATTTAGAAACAATGTATATAAAATGTGTGTCCTCCGTAAAGTAATGTAAACTCTTTGTATTACATTATATATTACATGTGTATAAAATAAAAATAAAAATAAAAAGACGAACGAATAGCATTGTTTAAGTGTTATATTATTACATATTAAATATTTAGAAACAAATAAAATTTGTGTGATTCCTGAATGAATATAAACTCTTTGTATTACATTACATAATGTCAAAAAAAGACTAACGAATGAGGGTAAAAATGTTATTATGTTTAAAAAAAACAGTTTTGTTATTTTTTTATTTTTATTTCTTCTCATTCTCGATTTTTGTATTGTTATATCTAAATGAATAAAAAAATTTAAATATAATCCATTTTTGTTTTAGTTTATAAAAGTATTCGACATTTCTTTTTACTATGCATTTGAGGTTGAGTTTTGGGACAAAATCTTCTCCATTTCTAAAAAAACAAAAAAAAACAAAAAAAAGAGGATTTTATTTAAAAAAAGATAACGACAAGTTAGATATTGGTGGTATATGTAATATCACCAACTTTATCACCACCATTTCAAAATATCACCAACAGTTCCATTTTAATTCACCACAACAATCCCAACATTCCCAAAACACTCAGGGTTTACAAACACTCTTGAAAACTTGGAATTTCTGGAAACTCGAATCTGTATTCGAATACAGACCCCTTGTATTTGAATGCAGAAACATGAAACTGTAATTTTAACATTCTGTATTCGAATACATCATGCCTGTAGTCGAATACATAAGAAAAAACCTTGAAAATTCAATCTTTTCTCCCAGTTCCTTAAAGGTTTTCAATACTTCATCCTCTCCTCTACAAAATATTTCAAAACCTCCTTTTAAAATTACTTTAACCCTTCTCCAAGTTTCCCAACACTTTAAAATGCATATCTCAGTGTTTAAAACTTGATTTTCTGGAAAACACGAATCTGTATTCGAATACAGCTTCCTTGTATTCGGATACCGAAGCTAAAAACAGTGCTTCTGGAAAAACACGAATCTGTATTCGAATACAGACCCACTGTATTCGAATACAGAAACTGAAACAAGTGAAAATTTGCATTCTGTATTCGAATACAGCATGCCTGTAGTCGAATACAGATGCGAATACAGTGTTAAAATCCCACTTCTGTATTCGAATACGACATGGTCGTAGTCGAATACAGATGCTAAGTCAGAAGCAGAAATCCTTTCTCTGTATTCGAATACAAGGGCTTGTATTCGAATACAAGTTTGAAAACTTCAGTAAAACAGAACCTTTACAGGTTGTAGTCGAATACACACATGTTGTATTCGAATACACCTTCGAAAACCAGTGAAATTCAACACCTTTCAAAACTGTTTCCTTTTAAAAAGACAACCAAAAACAGATTCAATACTTTTCCAGACAATACCATCCTCATTCAAAATCCCTTTTTCTTCTTAAATCATCAACATTACCAGAATCACTCAAAAAAAAAAAACAGAATCATAATCATCAACACCAAATCATCCAGAACTTCAAACCAACAGAATAACACACAGCATTTCAGCTTTCACACATATCAGAAGTACATGCAAGTATTTCAACTTTCACAATACATCAGAAGAACATGCAAGCATTTCAGCTTTCACAACACATCAAAATAACATGCAAGCATTTCAGCTTTCACAACTCATCAAAATAACATGCAAGCATTTCAACTTTCACACATATCAGAATAACATGCAGCATTCACAGAGCAGCAACACACAAACAGAATGCATTTTTGCATTTCAAAACCATTTTCAAAACAGTTTTATGAGCATGCATTTTTAAATCAGGATTAAAATAATATTCAAGACATTTTCCACTTTCCCACATAAACAGCACAACCTCAGTGCATTCAGCTCAAAACATAAATCATCACAGAGCTTTTAAAACATCAAAAATGCATTTTTTTCCATTTCTTTCAAGCACAAGCAAACCAGTTTCAAAACAGTCATGAAAACACTAGTAATGCCATAAAAATTATACACTTACAGCCCTAATGCAACTAGAAAGTTGGAAGGTGCCCTTACCCTTGTAGCGTGTTCTGCTTCTACTAAAGTGTATGCGTCCAGAAACGACAGAACTGCAACTGGTGTTTGCTGCTGCGAATTTGGGTTCTTTAGCTTCGTAATGGTATGGGAAATAACTTTTGTACTGGGGTTTTGGTGTTTCAGTGTTTGGATGTTCCAGTAATGATACTTTGAAGAGTTCCATCTCTTCTTCTTTTATAACCGTGACTGGAAATGCGAAGGCAGAAAACAGAGACAGAATGGGAGGGAAAAATGGGTTACTATTACATGCAGTATGGGCAGTGAGGAAGGAGGGATGGTGTTCTGATTTCACCATCATGCTCACCCTATTTATAGGCTTTTGGTGGTGCCACCTCACCCCAAAATAATATTAAAATAAGGCTGGGTTCTTCAGCACTTAATTACCTTGTAATTAGCCACTAATCCTCAATTAATTGTCCAATTAATTTAATTACTCATAATTAAATTAATTTAATCTTCACCCAATAATTTTTATTTCATCCTCCAAAATAAATATTTATATATATATATATATTCACTCAAACATACATATATTAAATATTTTACAATTATCCCCAAAAATACAATTAAAATTAATTCCATAATTTTAATTAAAAATTAAGGGTCTTACATTACTTCCCCCCTTAAATTAGTTTCGTCCTCGAAACTACATATCAGTAAACAACTGAGGATATTGTTCCCTCATCTTACTCTCCAGTTCCCAAGTCGCGTCTCCCGTAGTCGGATTCCAAATCACTTTGACTAGTGGGACTTCCTTGTTCCTCAAGTGTTTAATCTTCCTGTCTTCAATCCTTACAGGCAATACTTCAAAAGACAGGTTGTCCCTCAACTGAATTGTATCTGGCTCGATCACATGTGACGGGTCTACAATGTATTTCCTTAGCTGCGACACATGAAATACGTCATGAATATTGGATAGTATTGGATGTAAAGCAATCCGATAGGCCAATGGTCCAATACGCGCAGTAATTTGGTATGGTCCAATAAATTTCGGAGTCAACTTTCTTGACTTAATAGCTCTGCCAACACCAGTTGTAGGCGTGACCCTTAGAAATACATGATCACCCTGCTCAAATTCCAAAGGTCTGCGACGCTTGTCCGCATAACTCTTCTGACGATCTTGCAAAATCTTGATTTTCTCTTGTATCCTCTTGATTTTCTCTGTAGTTTGCTCCACCATTTCAGGTCCAACAATCATACTCTCTCCGTCCTTATACCAGCATAAGGGCGTCTGACACTTGCGTCCATACAAAGCCTCATAGGGTGCCATTCCAATACTTGCGTGAAAACTGTTGTTGTAAGTGAATTCAATCAATGGCAGCACTTCATCCCAGTTTCCTCTGTCATCCAACACGCATGCTCTCAATAGATCTTCCAATGACTGATTTGTTCTCTCAGTTTGTCCGTCTGTTTGTGGATGGTAGGCTGAACTCAATTTCAGTTTTGTCCCCAAAGCTTCATGCAACGCTCCCCAAAAATGAGATGTGAACTTTGGGTCACGGTCCGATACTATACTTGATGGAACGCCGTGTAACCTCACAATCTCAGCGATGTAGATCTCTGTCAGCTTATCTACTTTATAAGTGGTCCTTACCGGTAGGAAATGTGCGGACTTCGTCAATCGATCTACTACTACCCAAATAGAATCATTCTTTTTCCTTGTCTTGGGCAGTCCTGTTATGAAGTCCATGGAAATGCTGTCCCACTTCCATTCCGGTATGTCCAAAGGTTGCAGCATTCCAGCAGGTCGTTGATGTTCCACTTTCGCTTTCTGACAAGTCAAACAGGCTGATACGTACTCTGCTACGTCCTTCTTCATTCCTGGCCACCAGAAATTTTGCCTTAAATCTTGGTACATCTTGGTCGCTCCAGGATGAATACTTAACTTACTCTTATGAGCCTCTTCCAAAATTGCTCTTCTCATCTCTGCAACTTCCGGTACACAAACCCTTCTGTTACATCTCAGAATATCATCTGTTCCGATGCTGAATTCAGTGGTCTATCCTTGCGCTATCAGATTCCTCTTTTCTTGGATCAATGCGTCATCTTGCAAGTTTGCAATCTCCTCCAGTAATCCACTTGAAATTGTTATCATTCCACACTTTATCATTCCTGGTGCAAACTTTACGTCCAAATGTAGATCTCTAAATGCTTCCCACAACTCCTGTTGTCTGGCCATTATCATGGAAGATACTGACACGCTCTTCCGACTCAATGCATCAGCCACCACATTGGCCTTTCCAGGGTGGTACTGTAATGAAAAGTCAAAATCCTTGAGAGTCTCCATCCATCTTCTCTGACGCATGTTCAATTCCTTCTGATCGAACAGATACTTCAAGCTTTTATGGTCGCTGAACACCGTGAATGTGCATCCATATAAGTAGTGTCTCCAAACCTTTAACGCAAATACTACTGCAGCAAGGTCTAAATCATGAGTGGGGTAGTTCCGTTCATGAGTTTTCAACTGTCTTGAGGCGTATGCTACAGCTTTCTTGTGTTGCATCAAAACACATCCCAAACCTTGGTGAGATGCATCGCAGTAAACTTCATATGGTTCCTCTGGCTGTGGCAATACTAACACTGGTGAGGTTGTCAACTTTTCCTTTAGCAACTGAAAACTCTCCTCACACTTCTCCATCCATGCAAACGGCTGATTCTTCCTGGTGAGTTGTGTCAGAGGAGCTAATATCTTAGCAAATCCTTCAATAAATCTCCTATAGTATCTTGCTAGTCCGACAAAACTCCTTATGTCCGTGACAGTCTGGGGCTGTTTCCAGGCAAGAATTGTCTCAATCTTTGCCGGATCGACATTGATTCCTTCTTTCGTTATCACATGTCCCAAAAAGTTCACTTCCTTTAGCCAAAACTCGCACTTCGACAAATTGGCATAGAGTTGCTTCTCGCGTAAGACTTCAAGAACTTGGCGTAAGTGCTCTTCATGTTCTTCTCCATCCTTTGAATAAATCAAAATATCATCGATGAATACCACCACGAACTTATCCAAAAACGGGCTGAATATCCTATTCATATAATCCATAAATATTGCTGGTGCATTCGTATCTCCAAAAGGCATAACGAGATATTCATAATGTCCGTAACGAGTCCTGAAAGCAGTATTTTGAATATCTCCTTCTCTTACTCAAATCTGATGGTATCCCGACTTCAAATCAATCTTTGAAAACACTGCTGCTCCCCTCAATTGGTCCATTAAATCATCGATGCGTGGTAATGGATAACGATTTTTGATAGTCACCTTGTTCAGTTGCCGATAATCCACACATAAACGCGAACTTTCGTCCTTTTTCTTAACCAACAACACCGGAGCTCCCCAGGGCGACACACTTGGTCTGATAAATCCTTTCTCCAATAATCCTTCAAGCTGACCTTTAAGCTCGCTTAATTCCAATGGCGACATCAGGTACGGCGCAATGGAAATAGATCCAGTTCCGGGGTGTAAATCAATGAAGAATTCCACCTCTTACCGGGGGTAATCCTGGAATTTCCGTCGGAAATACGTCCGCATATTCTTTGACTAACACTACACCTTCTATGTTCACATCCATCTTGGTCTCCACGTTAGCCAATGATAAAAATTCCCGAGTTCCTTCTCTCAGAGATACTTCGAGTTGGTTAGCAGCCAAATACTGAACGACTCCCAATTGACTTCCTTGTGAGTTGATCCCATTAGAAATCTTGTACTTCTCCACCAGTACTCTGCATCCCCTATCAACAGATACGTGGCATAGTTGACCTTCACCGCTGCTCGACAGTTAATCATCTCGAGGATTTTCTCCATCTCTTGAATCCACTGGTCCGCTCTTTCTGGACCCTCATCACCCTTGAACTTGGGAGGATTATGGCGATGAAAATCCTCTAATCCTCTAGATTCAGCAGCGCGAATCTCTCTTTCTCTCTTTTCCAGATCGCGTTGAGTCTTGGCAGCCGTATGTGCAGCAACAGACGCAGCCATGTTGTTCATTGCTTCAGCCATCCGATCTTCCCGGCTGACATTTGTTCTTGCGGTGTCATCTCTTCGGGGAGGCATTGTTTCCTACAAAACCATCATTACTTCAGTCACACCACAACTTACACAAGACTTGACACTTTAACTACTTGCTCTTATGCATGATCAGCTAATAACTCAAAATAAATACTTTAAATCAGAGCTTTATCCCAAAACTTTAACCAAATGCTCTGATACCACAATTGTAACACCCCGAGTTTAAAACACAGCGCGAGTGTATTTTTTTTTTTAAATAATTAAAATGAGTTTTCCAAAATTAATATCAAGGGAATTAAAATAAAATCAGTTCATTTCAAAAGTTATCACCCAATCAGTGTCAGAGTGCAGAATAATACAACCGAAAAAGTAATACATTAATTCCCAAAATAAAATTACATTTCCCAAAACTCAAGACCCTATACAAAAGTCTAGACTGATCATGCACTAAGCTACAGTAGCACGTCTCCACCATATCCTCTATAAGTCCGTCTTCAGCCAACTGTCCGTCCCTCTGCGTTGTCCACGTAGACTCCGTACGTAAAGATCAGGGGAAACTAACGACGTTTCCATCGTTAGTGTATCCGTCGGTAGGACGGGTTCGGGTAACATCTGAGGGCAAAGGCCGAAGTCCACAATATAATAGCAAGGGTCACCGACCGAAATTAACAAATATTCACATAACATATATTGCACAGCAACAATTATAATCATGGTATAACATATGATGATGAGAAAAATAATAATGCTCATTTGAAATTTAATGACATATATGTCTTTTCAAAAACAGCAACCAATCATTATGAAATATGTGGTAAGTACAAACAACATCTCAGCAAAACACAATCATTAAATCAGAATTTCAGATTCTGGACAGTACTCACACACATTCAATTTTCCACTCATTCATCATATAATCAAACGTGACCCACCGGTCAATACCTCAATGCAATATGTATATGCTCATGTATACAGTTTCTTGGAATCATCAAGGTGCAGTCGCTCAACAGACCAACACATTATGTTTCACTTTAACGGCTCTCAAGACCAAGGTGCAATTGCTCAACAGATCAGCACCCAGTGCAGACGCTCAACAGTCTAGCACTCGTGCAGTCGCTCAACAGACCAGCACGTTTGACATATACCAAGGTACAATCGCTCAACAGATCAGTACCTAGTGCAGACGCTCAACAGTCCAGCACTCGTGCAATCGCTCAACAGATCAGCACGTGGCTGCGCATTTCAGGGTACAGACGCTCAACAGTCCAGTACCAGTGCAGACGCTCAACAGTCCAGCACTTATATACCAAAGTACAATGGCTCAACAGATCAGTACCTAGTGCAGACGCTCAACAGTCCAGCACTCGTGCATTTCAGGGTTTTGGTGTTTCAGTGTTTGGATGTTCCAATAATGATACTTTGAAGAGTTACCTCTCTTCTTCTTTTATAACCGTGACTGGAAATGGGAAGGCAGAAAACAGAGACAGAATGGAAGGGAAAAATGGGTTACTATTACATGCAGTATGGGCAGTGAGGAAGGAGGGATGGTGTTCTGATTTCACCATCATGCTCACCCTATTTATAGGCTTTTGGTGGTGCCACCTCACCCCAAAATAATATTAAAATAAGGCTGGGTTCTTCAGCACTTAATTACCTTGTAATTAGCCACTAATCCTCAATTAATTGTCCAATTAATTTAATTACTCATAATTAAATTAATTTAATCTTCACCCAATAATTTTTATTTCATCCTCCAAAATAAATATTTATATATATATATATATATTCACTCAAACATACATATATTAAATATTTTACAATTATCCCCCAAAAATACAATTAAAATTAATTCCATAATTTTAATTTAAAATTAAGGGTCTTACATTACTCCCCCCCTTAAATTAGTTTCGTCCTCGAAACTACATATCAGTAAACAACTGAGGATATTGTTCCCTCATCTTACTCTCTAGTTCCCAAGTTGCGTCTCCTGTAGTCGGATTCCAAATCGCTTTGACTAGTGGGACTTCCTTGTTCCTGAACTGTTTAATCTTCATGTCTTCAATCCTTACAGGAAATACTTCAAAAGACAGGTTGTCCCTCAGCTGAATTGTATCTGGCTCGATCACATGTGACGGGTCTGCAATGTATTTCCTTAGCTGCAACACATGAAATATGTCATGAATATTGGACAGTATTGGAGGTAAAGCAATCCGATAGGCCAATGGTCCAATACGCGCAGTAATCTGGTATGGTCCAATAAATTTCGGAGTCAACTTTCTTGACTTAATAGCTCTGCCAACACCAGTTGTAGGCGTGACCCTTAGAAATACATGATCACCCTGCTCAAATTCCAAAGGTCTGCGACGCTTGTCCGCATAACTCTTCTGACGATCTTGCGAAATCTTCATTTTCTCTTGTATCCTCTTGATTTTCTCTGTAGTTTGCTCCACCATTTCAGGTGCAACAATCATACTCTCTCCATCCTTATACCAGCATAAGGGCATCTGACACTTGCGTCCATACAAAGCCTCATAGGGTGCCATTCCAATACTTGCGTAAAAACTATTGTTGTAAGTGAATTCAATCAATGGTAGCACTTCATCCCAGTTTCCTCTGTCATCCAACACGCATGCTCTCAATAGATCTTCCAAGGACTGATTTGTTCTCTCAGTTTGTCCGTCTGTTTGTGGATGGTAGGCTGAACTCAATTTCAGTTTTTTCCCCAAAGCTTCATGCAACGCTCCCCAAAAATGAGATGTGAACTTTGGGTCACAGTCCGATACTATACTTGATGGAATACCGTGTAACCTCACAATCTCAGCGATGTAGATCTCTGTCAGCTTATCTACTTTATAAGTGGTCCTTACCGGTAGGAAATGTGCGGACTTCGTCAATCGATCTACTATTACCCAAATAGAATCATTCTTTTTCCTTGTCTTGGGCAGTCCTGTTATGAAGTCCATGGAAATGCTGTCCCACTTCCATTCCGGTATGTCTAAAGGTTGCAGCATTCCAGCAGGTCGTTGATGTTCCACTTTCGCGTTCTGACAAGTCAAACAGGCTGATACGTACTCCGCTACGTCCTTCTTCATTCCTGGCCACCAGAAATTTTGCCTTAAATCCTAGTACATCTTGGTCGCTCCAGGATGAATACTTAACTTACTCTTATGAGCCTCTTCCAAAATTGCTCTTCTCATCTCTGCAACTTCCGGTACACAAACCCTTCCGTTACATCTCAGAATATCATCTGTTCCGATGCTGAATTCAGTGGTCTGTCCTTGCGCTATCACATTCCTCTTTTCTTGGATCAATGCGTCATCTTGCAAGTTTGCAATCTCCTCCAGTAATCCACTTGAAATTGTTATCATTCCACACTTTATCATTCCTGGTGCAAACTTTACGTCCAAATGTAGATCTCTAAATGCTTCCCACAACTCCTGTTGTCTGGCCATTATCATGGAAGATACTGACACGCTCTTCCGACTCAATGCATCAGCCACCACATTGGCCTTTCCAGGGTGGTACTGTAATGAAAAGTCAAAATCCTTGAGAGTCTCCATCCATCTTCTCTGACGCATGTTCAATTCCTTCTGATCGAACAGATACTTCAAGCTTTTATGGTCGCTGAACACCGTGAATGTGCATCCATATAAGTAGTGTCTCCAAACCTTTAACGCAAATACTACTGCAGCAAGGTCTAAATCATGAGTGGGGTAGTTCCGTTCATGAGTTTTCAACTGTCTTGAAGCGTATGCTACAGCTTTCTTGTGTTGCATCAAAACACATCCCAAACCTTGGTGAGATGCATCGCAGTAAACTTCATATGGTTCCTCTGGCTGTGGCAATACTAACACTAGTGAGGTTGTCAACTTTTCCTTTAGCAACTGAAAACTCTCCTCACACTTCTCCGTCCATGCAAACGGCTGATTCTTCCTGGTGAGTTGTGTTAGATGAGCTACAATCTTAGCAAATCCTTCAATAAATCTCCTGTAGTATCCTGCTAGTCCGACAAAACTCCTTATGTCCGTGACAGTCTAGGGCTGTTTCCAGGCAAGAATTGTCTCAATCTTTGCCGGATCGACAGCGATTCCTTCTTTCGTTATCACATGTCCCAAAAAGTTCACTTCCTTTAGCCAAAACTCGCACTTCCACAAATTGGCATAGAGTTGCTTCTCGCGTAAGACTTCAAGAACTTGGCGTAAGTGCTCTTCATGTTCTTCTCCATCCTTTGAATAAATCAAAATATCATCGATGAATACCACCACGAACTTATCCAAAAACGGCTGAATATCCTATTCATATAATCCATAAATATTGCTGGTGCATTCGTAACTCCAAAAGGCATAACGAGATATTCATAGTGTCCGTAACGAGTCCTGAAAGCAATCTTTTGAATATCTCATTCTCTTACTCGAATCTGATGGTATCCCGACTTCAAATCAATCTTTCAAAACACTGCTGCTCCCCTCAATTGGTCCATTAAATCATCGATGCGTGATAACGATTTTTGATAGTCACCTTGTTCAGTTGCCGATAATCCACACATAAACGCGAACTTCCGTCCTTTTTCTTAACCAACAACACCGGAGCTCCCCAGGGCGACACACTTGGTCTGATAAATCCTTTCTCCAATAATCCTTCAATTTGACCTTTAAGCTCGCTTAATTCCAATGGCGACATCCGGTACGGCGCAATGGAAATAGGTCCAGTTCCGGGGTGTAAATCAATGAAGAATTCAACCTCTCTTACCGGGGGTAATCTTGGAATTTCCGTCAGAAATACGTCCGGATATTCTTTGACTAACATCACATCTTCTATGTTCACATCCATCTTGGTCTCCATGTTAGCCAATGATAAAAAATTCCTGAGTTCCTTCTCTTAGAGATACTTCGAGTTTGTTAGCAGCCAAATACCGAACGACTCCCAATTCACTTCCTCTTGAGCTGACCCCATCAGCAATCTCGTACTCCTCCACCAATACTCTGCATCCCCTATTAGCAGGTACGTGGCATAGTTGACTTTCACCTCCGCCCAACAGTTAATCATCTCAAAGATCTTATCCATCTCTTGGATCCACTGGTCCGCTCTCTCTGGACCCTCATCACCCGTGAACTTGGGAGGATTATGGCGACGAAAATCCTCTAATCCTCTAGATTCAGCAGCGCGAATCTCTCTTTCTCTCTTTTCCAGATCGCGCTGAGTCTTGGCAGCCGTCTGTGCAGCAACAGACGCATCCATGTTGTTCATTGCTTCAGCCATCCGATCTTCCCGGCTGACGTTGGCTCTTGTAGTGTCGTCTCTTCTTTGGAGGCATTGTTTCTTACAAAACCATCATCAAGTAGAAATCTCGCACTACTTGGAATAATTCCAAAACATAACACATCATCACTTCAATCACACCACAACTTCCACAAGACTTGACACTTTAACTACTTGCTCCTATGCATGATCAGCTAATGACTCAAAACAAATACTTTAAATCCGAGCTTTATCCCAAGACTTTAACCAAATGCTCTGATACCACAATTGTAACACCCCGAGTTTAAAACACAGCGCGAGTGTATTTTTTTTTATAAATAATTCAAATGAGTTTTCCAAAATTAATATCAAGGGAATTAAAATAAAATCAGTTCATTTCAAAAGTTTTCACCCAATCAGTGTCAGAGTACAGAATAATACAGCGAAAAAAGTAATACATTAATTCCCAAAATAAAATTGCATTTCCCAAAACTCAAGACCCTATACAAAAGTCTAGACTGATCATGCACTAAGCTACAGTAGCACGGTCTCCACCGTATCCTCTATAAGTCTCGTCTTCAGCCAACCGTCCGTCCCTCTGCGTTGTCCACATAGACTCCGTACGTAAATATCAGGGGAAACTAACGACGTTTCCGTCGTTAGTGTATCCGTCGGTAGAACGGGTTCGGGTAACATCTGAGGGCAAAGCCTAAAGTCCACAATATAATAGCAAGGGTCACCGACCGAAATTAACAAATATTCACATAGCATATATTGCACAGCAACAATTATAATCATGGTATAACATATGATGATGAGGAAAATAATAATGCTCATTTGAAATTTAATGACATATATGCCTTTTCAAAAACAACAACCAATCATTATGAAATATGTGGTAAGTACAAACAACATCTTAGCAAAACACAATCATTAAATCAGAATTTCAGATTCTGTACAGTACTCACACACATTCAATTTCCACTCATTCATCATATAATCAAACGTGACCCACCGGTCAATACCTTAATGCAATATGTATATGCTCGTGTATACAGTTTCTTGGAATCACCAAGGTGCAGTCGCTCAACAGACCAGCACATTATGTTTGACTTAACGGCCCTCAAGACCAAGGTGCAATCGCTCAACAGATCAGCACCCAGTGCAGACGCTCAACAGACCAGCACGTCTGACATAAACCAAGGTACAATCGCTTAATAGATCACTACCTAGTGCAGACACTCAACAGTCCAGCACTCGTGCAATCGCTCAACAGATCAGCACGTGGCTGCGCATTTTAGGGTACAAACGCTCAACAGTCCAGTACCAGTGCAGACGCTCAACAGTCCAACACTTATATACCAAAGTACAATCGCTCAACAGATCAGTACCTAGTGCAGACGCTCAACAGTCCAGCACTCGTGCAATCGCTCAACAGATCAGCATGTGGTTGCGCATTACTCTGTGGCCCATCGCGGGTACCACTTGACTATGCAATGCATGAATATGCAGTGTTTCACTTCTCTAGAAACAGAATGCAAAAACAGAAAATTCATGCTTCTCATCATGTTTAAAATATTTCAGCATAGTCAGAATTAACATCATCACAATCACGATTAAACAATCCATTAATCATTAACACTTTGAAAAGGTTTTTCCCATACTCTTAAAAATTCAATCACAGAGTTTAAAACTGAGGATTTCTAGAATTTTACGAATCTGTATTCGAATACAGCTCCTCTGTATTCGAATACAGAAGCTAAAAACAGTGCAGAATGACACTCTGTATTCGAATACAGCCATCTGGTATTCGAATACAGAGGCTATCTCAGTGCACAAAACACCTCTTTCATTTCATCAGTAAAGTCTTAAAAACTTTATCACCACCATTTCAAAATATCACCAACAGTTCCATTTTAATTCACCACAACAATCCCAACATTCCCAAAACACTCAGGGTTTACAAACACTCTTGAAAACTTGGAATTTCTGGAAACTCGAATCTGTATTCGAATACAGACCCCTTGTATTTGAATGCAGAAACATGAAACTGTAATTTTAACATTCTGTATTCGAATACATCATGCCTGTAGTCGAATACATAAGAAAAAACCTTGAAAATTCAATCTTTTCTCCCAGTTCCTTAAAGGTTTTCAATACTTCATCCTCTCCTCTTCAAAATATTTCAAAACCTCATTTTAAAATTACTTTAACCCTTCTCCAAGTTTCCCAACACTTTAAAATGCATATCTCAGTGTTTAAAACTTGATTTTCTGGAAAACACGAATCTGTATTCGAATACAGCTTCCTTGTATTCGGATACCGAAGCTAAAAACAGTGCTTCTGGAAAAACACGAATCTGTATTCGAATACAGACCCACTGTATTCGAATACAGAAACTGAAACAAGTGAAAATTTGCATTCTGTATTCGAATACAGCATGCCTGTAGTCGAATACAGATGCGAATACAGTGTTAAAATCCCACTTCTGTATTCGAATACGACATGGTCGTAGTCGAATACAGATGCTAAGTCAGAAGCAGAAATCCTTTCTCTGTATTCGAATACAAGGGCTTGTATTCGAATACAAGTTTGAAAACTTCAGTAAAACAGAACCTTTACAGGTTGTAGTCGAATACACACATGTTGTATTCGAATACACCTTCGAAAACCAGTGAAATTCAACACCTTTCAAAATTGTTTCCTTTTAAAAAGACAACCAAAAACAGATTCAATACTTTTCCAGACAATACCATCCTCATTCAAAATCCCTTTTTCTTCTTAAATCATCAACATTACCAGAATCACTCAAAAAAAAAAAAACAGAATCATAATCATCAACACCAAATCATCCAGAACTTCAAACCAACAGAATAACACACAGCATTTCAGCTTTCACACATATCAGAAGTACATGCAAGTATTTCAACTTTCACAATACATCAGAAGAACATGCAAGCATTTCAGCTTTCACAACACATCAAAATAACATGCAAGCATTTCAGCTTTCACAACTCATCAAAATAACATGCAAGCATTTCAACTTTCACACATATCAGAATAACATGCAGCATTCACAGAGCAGCAACACACAAACAGAATGCATTTTTGCATTTCAAAACCATTTTCAAAACAGTTTTATGAGCATGCATTTTTAAATCAGGATTAAAATAATATTCAAGACATTTTCCACTTTCCCACATAAACAGCACAACCTCAGTGCATTCAGCTCAAAACATAAATCATCACAGAGCTTTTAAAACATCAAAAATGCATTTTTTTTCCATTTCTTTCAAGCACAAGCAAACCAGTTTCAAAACAGTCATGAAAACACTAGTAATGCCATAAAAATTATACACTTACAGCCCTAATGCAACTAGAAAGTTGGAAGGTGCCCTTACCCTTGTAGCGTGTTCTGCTTCTATTAAAGTGTATGCGTCCAGAAACGACGGAACTGCAACTGGTGTTTGCTGCTGCGAATTTGGGTTCTTTAGCTTCGTAATGGTATGGGAAATAACTTTTGTACTGGGGTTTTGGTGTTTCAGTGTTTGGATGTTCCAGTAATGATACTTTGAAGAGTTCCATCTCTTCTTCTTTTATAACCGTGACTGGAAATGCGAAGGCAGAAAACAGAGACAGAATGGGAGGGAAAAATGGGTTACTATTACATGCAGTATGGGCAGTGAGGAAGGAGGGATGGTGTTCTGATTTCACCATCATGCTCACCCTATTTATAGGCTTTTGGTGGTGCCACCTCACCCCAAAATAATATTAAAATAAGGCTGGGTTCTTCAGCACTTAATTACCTTGTAATTAGCCACTAATCCTCAATTAATTGTCCAATTAATTTAATTACTCATAATTAAATTAATTTAATCTTCACCCAATAATTTTTATTTCATCCTCCAAAATAAATATTTATATATATATATATATTCACTCAAACATACATATATTAAATATTTTACAATTATCCCCAAAAATACAATTAAAATTAATTCCATAATTTTAATTAAAAATTAAGGGTCTTACAATATGTCCAGGTTTATTGCATCCATAACAAACAATACTCTTCTTGTCAGATTCTTCCTTTCCTTTGTTGTTATGTTTCTTCTTGAAGCTTCTTCTCTTCCTGTTTTCCCAGATCTTAACCATCTTTTTGGTTAAGTAAGCCATATCATCACAGTCACTGTCACTATCCTCTGATTCTGATGCTGCCTTTGCAGCTTTCTTCTATTTCGACTTAAGAGCCAGATTCTTCTTCTTCTTAGGTTCATCTGCATTCAGCTCTATTTCATGAGACCTGAGGGAGCTGATCAGATCTTCAAGCTTCAAGGTATTCAGATCCCTAGCTTCCTGTACTGCAGTAACCTTTGGTCTCCATTTGGCTGGTAAGCTTCTGAGGATCTTCTTTACATGTTCTGCAGTGGTGTAGCTTTTCTTTAATACTTTTAAACCTGATACCAGAATCTGGAATCTGGTGAACATTACTTCAATGTCTTCATCCTCTTCAATCTTGAACAGCTCATACTGTTTGAAGAGTATGTTAGCCCTTGCTTCTTGAACCTATTGGCTTCCTTCATAGGTCAGAACCAGACTGTCGAATATGCTCTTTGCTGTTTCTTTATCTGTGCTTCTGTCAAATTCCTTGAATGTGAAGGCACTGATCATGATGTTTCTGGACTTGTGATGAAGTTTGTATAATCTGCTCTGATTTGGTTTCATATCATCCATGTCTAGTTCTTTAGTTGGATATTCTGGATCAGTAGGTGGAGTCTATCCTTTGACTACCATCTTCCATAATTCAGGATCTTGAGATATGAAGAAACTTCTCATTCTGTCCTTCCAATACTCAAACCTTTCTCCATCAAACAGTGGTGGTCTATTGATGTTGCCTCCTAGTTCATCTCTGGATTCTGCCATTGTGAACCCCTTGGACCTTTCCTCAAACACTGTTAAGTGCTCAGCCTTGAGACCGAGCTCTGATGCCAATTGAAGGTGCAAACACGAGAAGGGGGGGTTGAATTGTGTTTGACTAACTTGAATACTTTTCCTGTTTTTACACTTTTAAAACAAAACTTGATGTATGAATAAAAACAGAGTTAGCAGCGGATATAAAGTAAAAATAAAACTCAGAATTTTTATACTGGTTCACCGTTAATGAGGCTACGTCCAGTCCCTTCACCTTGAAGGATTTTGTAACACCCCGAGTTTAAAACACAGCGCAGGTGCATTTTTTTTTTCAAATAAATAATTGAAATGAGTTTTTCCAAAATTAATATCAAAGGAATTAAAATAAAATCAATTCATTTCAAAGGTTATCACCCAATCAGTGTCAGAGTGCAGAATAATATAGCGGAAAAAGTATTACATTAATTCCCAAAGTAAAATTTACATTTCCCAAAACTCAAGACCCTATACAAAAGTCTAGACTGATCATGCACTAAGCTACAGTAGCACGGTCTCCACCGTATCCTCTATAAGTCTCGTCTTCAGCCAACCGTCCGTCCCTCTGCGTTGTCCACATAGACTCCGTACGTAAATATCAGGGGAAACTAACGACGTTTCCGTCGTTAGTGTATCCGTCGGTAGAACGGGTTCGGGTAACATCTGAGGGCAAAGCCTAAAGTCCACAATATAATAGCAAGGGTCACCGACCGAAATTAACAAATATTCACATAGCATATATTGCACAGCAACAATTATAATCATGGTATAACATATGATGATGAGGAAAATAATAATGCTCATTTGAAATTTAATGACATATATGCCTTTTCAAAAACAACAACCAATCATTATGAAATATGTGGTAAGTACAAACAACATCTTAGCAAAACACAATCATTAAATCAGAATTTCAGATTCTGTACAGTACTCACACACATTCAATTTCCACTCATTCATCATATAATCAAACGTGACCCACCGGTCAATACCTTAATGCAATATGTATATGCTCGTGTATACAGTTTCTTGGAATCACCAAGGTGCAGTCGCTCAACAGACCAGCACATTATGTTTGACTTAACGGCCCTCAAGACCAAGGTGCAATCGCTCAACAGATCAGCACCCAGTGCAGACGCTCAACAGACCAGCACGTCTGACATAAACCAAGGTACAATCGCTTAATAGATCACTACCTAGTGCAGACACTCAACAGTCCAGCACTCGTGCAATCGCTCAACAGATCAGCACGTGGCTGCGCATTTTAGGGTACAAACGCTCAACAGTCCAGTACCAGTGCAGACGCTCAACAGTCCAACACTTATATACCAAAGTACAATCGCTCAACAGATCAGTACCTAGTGCAGACGCTCAACAGTCCAGCACTCGTGCAATCGCTCAACAGATCAGCATGTGGTTGCGCATTACTCTGTGGCCCATCGCGGGTACCACTTGACTATGCAATGCATGAATATGCAGTGTTTCACTTCTCTAGAAACAGAATGCAAAAACAGAAAATTCATGCTTCTCATCATGTTTAAAATATTTCAGCATAGTCAGAATTAACATCATCACAATCACGATTAAACAATCCATTAATCATTAACACTTTGAAAAGGTTTTTCCCATACTCTTAAAAATTCAATCACAGAGTTTAAAACTGAGGATTTCTAGAATTTTACGAATCTGTATTCGAATACAGCTCCTCTGTATTCGAATACAGAAGCTAAAAACAGTGCAGAATGACACTCTGTATTCGAATACAGCCATCTGGTATTCGAATACAGAGGCTATCTCAGTGCACAAAACACCTCTTTCATTTCATCAGTAAAGTCTTAAAAACTTTATCACCACCATTTCAAAATATCACCAACAGTTCCATTTTAATTCACCACAACAATCCCAACATTCCCAAAACACTCAGGGTTTACAAACACTCTTGAAAACTTGGAATTTCTGGAAACTCGAATCTGTATTCGAATACAGACCCCTTGTATTTGAATGCAGAAACATGAAACTGTAATTTTAACATTCTGTATTCGAATACATCATGCCTGTAGTCGAATACATAAGAAAAAACCTTGAAAATTCAATCTTTTCTCCCAGTTCCTTAAAGGTTTTCAATACTTCATCCTCTCCTCTTCAAAATATTTCAAAACCTCATTTTAAAATTACTTTAACCCTTCTCCAAGTTTCCCAACACTTTAAAATGCATATCTCAGTGTTTAAAACTTGATTTTCTGGAAAACACGAATCTGTATTCGAATACAGCTTCCTTGTATTCGGATACCGAAGCTAAAAACAGTGCTTCTGGAAAAACACGAATCTGTATTCGAATACAGACCCACTGTATTCGAATACAGAAACTGAAACAAGTGAAAATTTGCATTCTGTATTCGAATACAGCATGCCTGTAGTCGAATACAGATGCGAATACAGTGTTAAAATCCCACTTCTGTATTCGAATACGACATGGTCGTAGTCGAATACAGATGCTAAGTCAGAAGCAGAAATCCTTTCTCTGTATTCGAATACAAGGGCTTGTATTCGAATACAAGTTTGAAAACTTCAGTAAAACAGAACCTTTACAGGTTGTAGTCGAATACACACATGTTGTATTCGAATACACCTTTGAAAACCAGTGAAATTCAACACCTTTCAAAACTGTTTCCTTTTAAAAAGACAACCAAAAACAGATTCAGTACTTTTCCAGACAATACCATCCTCATTCAAAATCCCTTTTTCTTCTTAAATCATCAACATTACCAGAATCACTCAAAAAAAAACAGAATCAGAATCATCAACACCAAATCATCCAGAACTTCAAACCAACAGAATAACACACAACATTTCATCTTTCACACATATCAGAAGTACATGCAAGTATTTCAACTTTCACAACACATTAGAAGAACATGCAAGCATTTCATCTTTCACAACACATCAAAATAACATGCAAGCATTTCAGCTTTCACAACTCATCAAAATAACATGCAAGCATTTCAGCTTTCACAACACATCAGAAGAACATGCAAGCATTTCAACTTTCACACATATCAGAATAACATGCAGCATTCACAGAGCAGCAACACACAAACAGAATGCATTTTTGCATTTCAAAACCATTTTTAAAACAGTTTTATGAACATGCATTTTTAAATCATGTTTGAAATAACATTAAAGCAATCCGATAGGCCAATGGTCCAATACGCGCAGTAATCTGGTATGGTCCAATAAATTTCGGAGTCAACTTTCTTGACTTAATAGCTCTGCCAACACCAGTTGTAGGCATGACCCTTAGAAATACATGATCACCCTGCTCAAATTCCAAAGGTCTGCGACGCTTGTTCGCATAACTCTTCTGACGATCTTGCGAAATCTTCATTTTCTCTTGTATCCTCTTGATTTTCTCTGTAGTTTGGTCTACCATTTCAGGTCCAACAATCATACTCTCTCCGTCCTTATACCAGCATAAGGGCGTCTGACACTTGCGTCCATACAAAGCCTCATAGGGTGCCATTCCAATACTTGCGTGAAAACTGTTGTTGTAAGTGAATTCAATCAATGGCAGCACTTCATCCCAGTTTCCTCTGTCATCCAACACGCATGCTCTCAATAGATCTTCCAAGGACTGATTTGTTCTCTCAGTTTGTCCGTCTGTTTGTGGATGGTAGGCTAAACTCAATTTCAGTTTTGTCCCCAAAGCTTCATGCAACGCTCCCCAAAAATGAGATGTGAACTTTGGGTCACGGTCCGATACTATACTTGATGGAACGCCGTGTAACCTCACAATCTCAGTGATGTAGATCTCTGTCAGCTTATCTACTTTATAAGTGGTCCTTACCGGTAGGAAATGTGCGGACTTCGTCAATCGATCTACTATTACCCAAATAGAATCATTCTTTTTCCTTGTCTTGTGCAATCCTGTTATGAAGTCCATGGAAATGTTGTCCCACTTCCATTCTGGTATGTCCAAAGGTTGCAACATTCCAGCACGTCGTTGATGTTCCACTTTCGCTTTCTAACAAGTCAAACAGGCTGATACGTACTCCACTACGTCCTTCTTCATTCCTGGCCACCAGAAATTTTGCCTTAAATCCTGGTACATCTTGGTCGCTCCAGGATGAATACTTAACTTACTCTTATGAGCCTCTTCCAAAATTGCTCTTCTCATCTCTGCAACTTCTGGTACACAAACCCTTCCGTTAAATCTCAGAATATCATCTGTTCCGATGCTGAATTCAGTGGTCTGTCCTTGCGCTATCAGATTCCTCTTTTCTTGGATCAATGCGTCATCTTGGAAGTTTGCAATCTCCTCCAGTAATCCACTTGAAATTGTTATCATTCCACACTTTATCATTCCTGGTGCAAACTTTACGTCCAAATGTAGATCTCTAAATGCTTCCCACAACTCCTGTTGTCTGGCCATTATCATGGAAGATACTGACACGCTCTTCCGACTCAATGCATCAGCCACCACATTGGCCTTTCCAGGGTGGTACTGTAATGAAAAGTCAAAATCCTTGAGAGTCTCCATCCATCTTCTCTGACGCATGTTCAATTCCTTCTGATCGAACAGATACTTCAAGCTTTTATGGTCGCTGAACACCGTGAATGTGCATCCATATAAGTAGTGTCTCCAAACCTTTAACGCAAATACTACTGCAGCAAGGTCTAAATCATGAGTGGGGTAGTTCCGTTCATGAGTTTTCAACTGTCTTGAGGCGTATGCTACAGCTTTCTTGTGTTGCATCAAAACACATCCCAAACCTTGGTGAGATGCATCGCAGTAAACTTCATATGGTTCCTCTGGCTGTGGCAATACTAACACTAGTGAGGTTGTCAACTTTTCCTTTAGCAACTGAAAACTCTCCTCACACTTCTCCGTCCATGCAAACGGCTGATTCTTCCTGGTGAGTTGTGTTAGAGGAGCTACAATCTTAGCAAATCCTTCAATAAATCTCCTGTAGTATCCTGCTAGTCCGACAAAACTCCTTATGTCCGTGACAGTCTAGGGCTGTTTCCAGGCAAGAATTGTCTCAATCTTTGCCGGATCGACAGCGATTCCTTCTTTCGTTATCACATGTCCCAAAAAGTTCACTTCCTTTAGCCAAAACTCGCACTTCCACAAATTGGCATAGAGTTGCTTCTCGCGTAAGACTTCAAGAACTTGGCGTAAGTGCTCTTCATGTTCTTCTCCATCCTTTGAATAAATCAAAATATCATCGATGAATACCACCACGAACTTATCCAAAAACGGCTGAATATCCTATTCATATAATCCATAAATATTGCTGGTGCATTCGTAACTCCAAAAGGCATAACGAGATATTCATAGTGTCCGTAACGAGTCCTGAAAGCAATCTTTTGAATATCTCCTTCTCTTACTCGAATCTGATGGTATCCCGACTTCAAATCAATCTTTCAAAACACTGCTGCTCCCCTCAATTGGTCCATTAAATCATCGATGCGTGATAACGATTTTTGATAGTCACCTTGTTCAGTTGCCGATAATCCACACATAAACGCGAACTTCCGTCCTTTTTCTTAACCAACAACACCGGAGCTCCCCAGGGCGACACACTTGGTCTGATAAATCCTTTCTCCAATAATCCTTCAATTTGACCTTTAAGCTCGCTTAATTCCAATGGCGACATCCGGTACGGCGCAATGGAAATAGGTCCAGTTCCGGGGTGTAAATCAATGAAGAATTCAACCTCTCTTACCGGGGGTAATCTTGGAATTTCCGTCAGAAATACGTCCGGATATTCTTTGACTAACATCACATCTTCTATGTTCACATCCATCTTGGTCTCCATGTTAGCCAATGATAAAAAATTCCTGAGTTCCTTCTCTTAGAGATACTTCGAGTTTGTTAGCAGCCAAATACCAACGACTCCCAATTCACTTCCTCTTGAGCTGACCCCATCAGCAATCTCGTACTCCTCCACCAATACTCTGCATCCCCTATTAGCAGGTACGTGGCATAGTTGACTTTCACCTCCGCCCAACAGTTAATCATCTCAAAGATCTTATCCATCTCTTGGATCCACTGGTCCGCTCTCTCTGGACCCTCATCACCCGTGAACTTGGGAGGATTATGGCGACGAAAATCCTCTAATCCTCTAGATTCAGCAGCGCGAATCTCTCTTTCTCTCTTTTCCAGATCGCGCTGAGTCTTGGCAGCCGTCTGTGCAGCAACAGACGCATCCATGTTGTTCATTGCTTCAGCCATCCGATCTTCCCGGCTGACGTTGGCTCTTGTAGTGTCGTCTCTTCTTTGGAGGCATTGTTTCTTACAAAACCATCATCAAGTAGAAATCTCGCACTACTTGGAATAATTCCAAAACATAACACATCATCACTTCAATCACACCACAACTTCCACAAGACTTGACACTTTAACTACTTGCTCCTATGCATGATCAGCTAATGACTCAAAACAAATACTTTAAATCCGAGCTTTATCCCAAGACTTTAACCAAATGCTCTGATACCACAATTGTAACACCCCGAGTTTAAAACACAGCGCGAGTGTATTTTTTTTTATAAATAATTCAAATGAGTTTTCCAAAATTAATATCAAGGGAATTAAAATAAAATCAGTTCATTTCAAAAGTTTTCACCCAATCAGTGTCAGAGTACAGAATAATACAGCGAAAAAAGTAATACATTAATTCCCAAAATAAAATTGCATTTCCCAAAACTCAAGACCCTATACAAAAGTCTAGACTGATCATGCACTAAGCTACAGTAGCACGGTCTCCACCGTATCCTCTATAAGTCTCGTCTTCAGCCAACCGTCCGTCCCTCTGCGTTGTCCACATAGACTCCGTACGTAAATATCAGGGGAAACTAACGACGTTTCCGTCGTTAGTGTATCCGTCGGTAGAACGGGTTCGGGTAACATCTGAGGGCAAAGCCTAAAGTCCACAATATAATAGCAAGGGTCACCGACCGAAATTAACAAATATTCACATAGCATATATTGCACAGCAACAATTATAATCATGGTATAACATATGATGATGAGGAAAATAATAATGCTCATTTGAAATTTAATGACATATATGCCTTTTCAAAAACAACAACCAATCATTATGAAATATGTGGTAAGTACAAACAACATCTTAGCAAAACACAATCATTAAATCAGAATTTCAGATTCTGTACAGTACTCACACACATTCAATTTCCACTCATTCATCATATAATCAAACGTGACCCACCGGTCAATACCTTAATGCAATATGTATATGCTCGTGTATACAGTTTCTTGGAATCACCAAGGTGCAGTCGCTCAACAGACCAGCACATTATGTTTGACTTAACGGCCCTCAAGACCAAGGTGCAATCGCTCAACAGATCAGCACCCAGTGCAGACGCTCAACAGACCAGCACGTTTGACATAAACCAAGGTACAATCGCTCAATAGATCACTACCTAGTGCAGACACTCAACAGTCCAGCACTCGTGCAATCGCTCAACAGATCAGCACGTGGCTGCGCATTTTAGGGTACAAACGCTCAACAGTCCAGTACCAGTGCAGACGCTCAACAGTCCAGCACTTATATACCAAAGTACAATCGCTCAACAGATCAGTACCTAGTGCAGACGCTCAACAGTCCAGCACTCGTGCAATCGCTCAACAGATCAGCATGTGGTTGCGCATTACTCTGTGGCCCATCGCGGGTACCACTTGACTATGCAATGCATGAATATGCAGTGTTTCACTTCTCTAGAAACAGAATGCAAAAACAGAAAATTCATGCTTCTCATCATGTTTAAAATATTTCAGCATAGTCAGAATTAACATCATCACAATCATGATTAAACAATCCATTAATCATTAACACTTTGAAAAGGTTTTTCCCATACTCTTAAAAATTCAATCACAGAGTTTAAAACTGAGGATTTCTGGAATTTTACGAATCTGTATTCGAATACAGCTCCTCTGTATTCGAATACAGAAGCTAAAAACAGTGCAGAATGACACTCTGTATTCGAATACAGCCATCTGGTATTCGAATACAGAGGCTATCTCAGTGCACAAAACACCTCTTTCATTTCATCAGTAAAGTCTTAAAAACTTTATCACCACCATTTCAAAATATCACCAACAGTTCCATTTTAATTCACCACAACAATCCCAACATTCCCAAAACACTCAGGGTTTACAAACACTCTTGAAAACTTGGAATTTCTGGAAACTCGAATCTGTATTCGAATACAGACCCCTTGTATTTGAATGCAGAAACATGAAACTGTAATTTTAACATTCTGTATTCGAATACATCATGCCTGTAGTCGAATACATAAGAAAAAACCTTGAAAATTCAATCTTTTCTCCCAGTTCCTTAAAGGTTTTCAATACTTCATCCTCTCCTCTTCAAAATATTTCAAAACCTCCTTTTAAAATTACTTTAACCCTTCTCCAAGTTTCCCAACACTTTAAAATGCATATCTCAGTGTTTAAAACTTGATTTTCTGGAAAACACGAATCTGTATTCGAATACAGCTTCCTTGTATTCGAATACCGAAGCTAAAAAAAGTGCTTCTGGAAAAACACGAATCTGTATTCGAATGCAGACCCACTGTATTCGAATACAGAAACTGAAACAAGTGAAAATTTGCATTCTGTATTCGAATACAGCATGTCTGTAGTCGAATACAGATGCAAATACAGTGTTAAAATCCCACTTCTGTATTCGAATACGACATGGTCGTAGTCGAATACAGATGCTAAGTCAGAAGCATAAATCCTTTCTCTGTATTCGAATACAAGGGCTTGTATTCGAATACAAGTTTGAAAACTTCAGTAAAACAGAACCTTTACAGGTTGTAGTCGAATACACACATGTTGTATTCGAATACACCTTCGAAAACCAGTGAAATTCAACACCTTTCAAAACTGTTTCCTTTTAAAAAGACAACCAAAAACAAATTCAGTACTTTTCCAGATAATACCATCCTCATTCAAAATCCCTTTTTCTTCTTAAATCATCAACATTACCAGAATCACTAAAAAAAACAGAATCAGAATTATCAACACCAAATCATCTACAACTTCAAACCAACAGAATAACACATAGCATTTCAGCTTTCACACATATCAGAAGTACATGCAAGTATTTCAAATTTCACAACACATCAGAAGAACATGCAAGCATTTCAGCTTTCACAACACATCAAAATAACATGCAAGCATTTCAGCTTTCACCACTCATCAAAATAACATGCAAGCATTTCAGCTTTCCCAACTCATCAAAATAACATGCAAGCATTTCAGCTTTCACAACACATCAGAAGAACATGCAAGCATTTCATCTTTCACACATATCATAATAACATGCAGCATTCACATAGCAGCAACACACAAACAGAATGCATTTTTGCATTTCAAAACCATTTTCAAAACATTTTTATAAACATGCATTTTTAAATCAGGTTTAAAATAATATTCAAGACATTTTCCACTTTCCCACATAAACAACACAACCTCAGTGCATTCAGCTCAACACAGAAATCATCATAGAGCTTTTAAAACGTCAAAAATGCATTTTTTTTTTCCATTTCTTTCAAGCACAAGCAAACCAGTTTCAAAACAATCATGAAAACACTAGTAATGCCATAAGAATTATACACTTACAGCCCTAATGCAACTAGAAAGTTGGAAGGTGCCCTTACCCTTGTAGCGTGTTCTGCTTCTGCTAAAGTGTATGCGTCCAGAAACGGCAAAACTGCAACTGGTGTTTGCTGCTGCGAAACTGGGTTCTTTAGCTTCGTAATGGTATGGGAAATAACTTTTGTACTGGGGTTTTGGTGTTTCAGTGTTTGGATGTTCCAGTAATGATACTTTGAAGAGTTCCCTCTCTTCTTCTTTTATAACCGTGACTGGAAATGGGAAGGCAGAAAACAGAGACAGAATGGGAGGGAAAAATGGGTTACTATTACATGCAGTATGGGCAGTGAGGAAGGAGGGATGGTGTTCTGATTTCACCATCATGCTCACCCTATTTATAGGCTTTTGGTGGTGCCACCTCACCCCAAAATAATATAAAAATAAGGCTGGGTTCTTCAGCACTTAATTACCTTGTAATTAGCCATTAATCCTCAATTAATTGTCCAATTAATTTAATTACTCATAATTAAATTAATTTAATCTTCACCCAATAACTTTTATTTCATCCTCCACAATAAATATTTATATATATATATATATATATTCACTCAAACATACATATATTAAATATTTTACAATTATCCCCAAAAATACAATTAAAATTAATTCCATAATTTTAATTAAAAATTAAGGGTCTTACACAATGTATCATTCAGCCACAGCAATAATAAATAATTTAGCGATATACTAAACCCATAATAATTTAATCTCAAGTCCTTAATTCAAACGGAAATCATAGGCAGAAAAATAGAAACAACATTGGAGTTATGAAAATAGTAACAACATCAAAGTCATTAAAATGGTAACAATTTCGGAGTCATGAAATTAATAACAACATAAAAGTCATGAAAAATCATTTGGATGCAGTTTTAAAAAAGCTATATGCAAAAATTTCATTTCCTCACACTCTAATTCTCTTAATCCATAATAACCCCAAAACAGTATATTTAAAGAATTTCAGTGCGCAAAACCCTCATACTAGAAGAAGTTAATGTAACAGAGTTCAGTTTCACATACACATAAGAGGCAATAGTAACGAGCAGAAATCGTACTCGACAAGCATCCTAACCTTAAATCTAGTTATGCGCATCTAATTAAATTTTCCTAACATATAATTCATTCACAAACATCACAACTAGAGATAAACAGCATGCACGTTCTAAAATTAACATAGATAAAAGCTTACATTTTCAATGAAATCCTTATGGCTAAATTTCTTTTTTTTTTCTCTCGTTATTTTAGTTTTTTTCTCTCATTCCCCTTTTTCCCAAACAACTTCAGAATTTTGTAATTAAATTAAATCCCCAATATATAAAAAAGAATTCACAGTTTCATATACACATCACAACAACATCACAAATTTTAGCAAAACATTTTCATCATTATAATTGCAGAATGCATGGTTCAGAGACAAGTTTCACTGACACTTCTTTCATGCTAAATTTTGTAGGTTTCCCTCACCCTCAGATTTTAAGACATCTAGAAATCATTTTAAACTTTAAGAATTACTTTGACTCAAAACCCAAAACTCCCATGCGAAAATGAAAAGTGTTAAAAAAAAGAACTCACAGTCCGTGCTAAGGGAGATGATGAGGTTCTGAATAAACTGGTTTTTGAGATCCTTTTTGTTGGATTACAGTTTTGGCTCAAGTTCTTCGGTTTTGGGTCGTTCTCCTTAAATCAAGTCTGATTTCTAAGGGTGTAGGGACAAATTTGGACATGCAAGGTTTAAAAACAGTTTTAAAGAACTTTAAGAAGCTTTTGGGTTTGAAGGATTTGGAAAAGTAGGAAAAATGGGGGTTTGGAGATTGGGATGAACGGAGTTTTGCTCATGGAACGAAGAAGAAGGAGGGAAAGTTTTGAGGAAAGAAAAAAATTAAGGAATCATTTTTATTTGTTACAATATTTAAATATGAAACTTAAATTAACAGATAGAATTTATGATGTATGTATTAGTTATAATATAGCTATGAAGAAATGGTTTCTTTAATACAAATTAAATGAATTCTTATCTATTAAGGAGCAAATGACTTACATATTTGGACCCACCTAATGATATTTGATTTTGAGAAATTTTTACGATCATGCTTTGTTAGCTTGTGGTAATATATATTTAATGCATTCAATGTATTATATCTTGGACTTGGATATATTGAAAAGAGAATTACAATTTTTTAAATTGAGATGCTTATTAAATATAGTAAAATGTATAATGACATAAAAATTTGTGTATGTGATAATTGAGATGCTTATTAATTGTATGTGATACAATGTGAAAAGATTAAATGACAAAAGTGTCATGGTTTGGGGATAGTTGGTCAACACTATCAAGAATATATAAAAAATATAACTATGTGGATGAATGCATATTCAAAGTTTATTAAAGTTGATAGGAATATTGCAATTCTTTGACGAAACAGTTGACTAGGATAAGATGTCTTCGAATATGATGTTGAAGTCATTGAACACATCGTTAGGGATGTGATACAAGCTCATATCTAAATAATCATCAATGGTGGAAACGATCAACTCACACTTGATTAATATCAAGTTTTGAGTTCAATGATGAAAGTACACTATTAGAGTGATTGAAGTACTTGACAATAGATACATCTCAAAGGGTAAAAGTACGTGGACCATAAGAATTAATATGGTACGGTGATGTCTCCTCTTAATTGACATATATCATATATTTGCTGGAATGTATAATTATGAGTGTATTTCTGATATAGTCCACCTATATGAGAATAAAGTGGGCCACTTTATAGAGTTCAAAGGCTTGACTATTCAATTCTCATGAAAAGGATATGAGACATAGGGTCTTATCAAATGTGACATATTAATATTTCAATCGATGGACCGAGATTTCATGTGTAAGTTGTGCACATTTGTTCTAATGAAAGGTTGGTTCAAAGCTTGTCTACCAATCTATTCGGGGACGAGTGAAAATATAATTTACTAAGTAATGGTTCAAATCGTAAGATACCTTTATTTGAAACCATGAGATTTCCAGAATAATGGATTTAGATATATTTTGAAATTGGTGGGGGATTGTTAGGGGAATTTCCAAAATATATTTTTAGTTCTCTAATAGCTATATTAATGTAACGAAATTAAATAACTTAACATATCACTTGATCAAATGGTTGCAATGATTGAGTTTAATGCATCTGTTAGCCATCAAATCAATGCATTTCTTAAGTTATTAAATGGTACAAACTTTTTTAAGAGTTGTTTTCTTTTATCAATTGGTATGAGTTTCTCTATAAATAGAGACACTTTAGAGGCAGAAAAAAGAACACGAATTTCATGTTTACACGAGTCAAATTTATGTCAAAAATCTTTCAGAGTCATTTTTTCTTTTCTCTAGTGCACGAGAGTAAATGAAGAAATTTTATTCTGTAAACAATCATTGATCGATACGCTTGATGTGAATGTACAATTCACTTGAAGGATTCCAAAGTATCTTAAAGGGGATTCGTCGGTTAATCCGTTTGCATCCAATATACATAGATTGGTGGGAGCGAATCGAACCTAAAACTTAGTGTGATACACATGCTTTGAAATTTATTTGCGCAACCTTCATCATCATTAGTTTCATCTTCTTCTTGTTCAAGATTTGCAACATACCCCAACAAAAGATCCAACAATCAACACATCTATTAGTTTTCCCTAAAAACATGACAAATAGAAGTACTCTAATCAGGGTAATGAAGTAGAGATACGACCTCTTGGAAGATACATCGGATAAAAGCATTTAAAGAAAAGTCAACATTCACCATTTCAAAAATAACTCTTTGGAGAATCAGTTGTCGAGCCATGTTGATTCCAAGGCGAATAGCCAAAAGTTCTGCCCAAACTGTCAAACAAGAAGCCATGAACCAATTTTGTTGTAAAAATATTTCATTAACCCGCCTTTAGAATCTCTAACTAACCCTCCACAAGTAGAAAATCCCTGATGAATTTCTAAAGGAGCCATCTATATTAATCTTGAAATAGTTATGAAGAGCAGGTTTCCATGAAATATGGACACACTATTATTTGAAGCGAGCATACTAGATCTTTGCTTTTGGAAGAAGAAGTAATACGCTTCACTTGATTTGAGAGAAGATCAATGATTTGAGATCTCTCCAAACTTCACTTATATCTTCTTCTTTTTTTGTGTGTGTCAATTTTCATCTTATATCTTTATATGACTAATACTTATTCTTTATATATCTAATATAATATCTAATATCTAATCTATGTAATACTTATTATGTCTCCAAACCCTAATTGCTTGAAACCCTAATCCCTTTTATATTGTTCCAACAAAACTTACACTAATATACCTTGTTAATCTCATTTAATGTATTGTCAATCTTATTTATTAATCTTAATTATTTTATCTCATCACTATGTTGTATTTCCAAAGCAACAAAAAACATCATATTCTCCTAATAATATGTGCATGTACGCTATACAATTGACAGAGGCTGGGTTGTTATTAACATATGAACATATCTAGAATTAGCCTCAACTACTTTTAATTAATGCATATATCTTGAAATATGTAATTAATTACTTCTTCCAAAACCTAACCATCTATAATACCCAATAGAGTGCGATTAATTAATTTACATTATTTTTTCTTGGGAGATCCAAGAAATGTTGTGACTACTTTTTCTATCAAAGAGTGAATGTGATAAACAAATTTCCTAATTCAACTATATCTCTTGGTTAGATAATCTTTTGCAAAAAATTCATTATATACTATAAAAGGAAGGAGAGAAACATATAGAGATAGAAGGAAATCATTATTGTTGGGTATGTGTTAGTGAGACAAATCGAGACATTCTCGTCTAGAATATGTTTTTGCATCTTAATTGAAATACTTAGTTTCTATTGGAGCTTTAGAAAAATTGCAACTAGTGACATTTCTAATTGTTGTGGCTACAAACTTGCTAATTTTTTGTTTTTTCTTTTACTAAAAGTGTTTCCATTTTCAATGCTCCTTTTGACTAGGTCATTCTAATGTGCAAGACTCATCACTAGTTCTAACTCAAGTTGGATCTAGATATCATGTCTCTTTTAATGATGATTATATTTGTTATTGTTTAGTTTAACTTTTGAAAGATAATATAGAGTTTTTTTAGCATTTATTATATGTATCATTCTACGGTTAAACCTTAACTTAATGTTGGTATAAAGTGTACAAGTTACGCATTTAAAAATTATTGTATCCAATTTATTTGGTTGGTCGCGGGTTCTGACTGATCAATTTTTTATATTTGAGTCCAACTATTTGGACCCACATAAACTCGACTTTATCCATTTTTCAACCTAAAATCCAATTGCACCCACCTCTTTCATTTCAATTTGAGTCGGATTATGCGGGTCCGAAACGGGTCCTAGGTTTTTGTCCACCCCTACGTGGGATGATACTAGTGCTACTTTAGATACATATATTCATTTAGTTCCCACAACTATACAACAAGTTCTTGCTATTGTTGATTCTCATGTTCATCTTCGTTATCCTTCTCATGATCGTAAGTCTACTCAATTCCCCGATTTTGTTTGTTCCAATTTTTGTGCTTTTTTTTCTCCTTTTGTAGCCCCTATTCATATTATGTTTCAGCCCTCTTACTATAATTAAAGAGGTTATTATTGATCCTCTTTGGAAAAAGACTATGGCATAAGAAATTTTCTCTTTGCACATGACAATACAATTGGGATTTAGTACCTTTTCCACACAGAAAAAATGTTATTGGGTTTCGTTGGATATACAAGATCAAAACCATATATGATGGGTTTGTTGAGCGTTGCAAAGCTCGTTTTTTTGATAGATGATTCTCTCAATAATATGGAATGAATTATAAAGAAACTTTTGCTCTTGTGACCAAAATGACCATTATTCACACTCTTATTGATGTTGCGTCTATTTATTAGTGGCATATTTTCAAATAGATTACTCAATAACCAAAGGAAGTGTGTAAGTTGAAAAAAACTTTCTATAGTCTTAAACAAATTCTTCAATCTTAGTTTGAAAAATTATCTATTGTGATTATATCACTTAGGTTCCATTCTAGTGGTCATGACTTTTCTTGATCTCTCAACTTCATTTCCCATCATCGTATTATACTTTCTTTATATGTTGATGACATTGTCATTACAAAGGATGATGTTGGTCAGATTAATGAGTTGAAATTACATTTAGCCAAACAATTTGAAATTATATTATCTCCTAATCTAAGTACATTTCCAACAATCTTCAACAAGTTTGTTTTCTGATACTCAAGCTTGTCCTCAATCTGATTCCACTATTACCATACTTGATATTGTTTATATTGTGCATGTTGTTGTCACTTTGTTGTTTCTTCTACTACAAAATTTTAAGCTGATGTTCTTCACATTCTTCATTATCTTTGGGAACACAATGTCATAATTTTATATTTTCCTCATTTTCTTCATTGGAGTTGTGTGCTTACAATGACGATGATTGGGTTGGTGATTGTCACCTCACGTGCATCGCCTTCAACATAAAACTATTATTTTATAGTCTGTGTCTTCCTCCTTGCATATTGTTTGACTTGTTCACGAAAACATATTGTGCTACATTTTTTTTATTGACAAACTCTCGATGCTCCCTTTTAATATATTGCGTGTTTGAAGGAGGTGTTAGATTATACTACCTCCGTTCCTTTCTATAAAAAACATTTGGGTCAATAAAAGTTGATGTATCATTGATCGAAATATCAAATATAAAAATGAACAAAGAAAATATATTATTTTGAGGGTAGTTTAGTGTTTTTAATTTTTTTATGTTTTAGTATTTATGCCTTGCTATTTCTTTGTATTCTTAACTTTTGTCATTCTCATTATTGGAATCCTAGCCTCTTTTGTTCTTCCTCACTTATCTTCTTCTCTTCTTTATTATGAATTTTGTTAACACTTACCATCATCCAATCATGTTAGAAAAAAAATGATACAAAAATCCCACAAAAAAACAAAACGATTTCGTTGCAAACTAGTCACTTCAAAAATAGTTAACCATTAACTAAAAGTGAACATTTTAGATATTTAGGAGAAAAAAGGGAAATGAATTATTGAAGAAATACTAAAATTTTATATATGACATTGACGAAAAACATAACTAATTAAAAAAAAAAAAAAAAGGTCATAGAACTATACATAATTAAGGTGTTTTAACAATTTTAATTTTCTCTTTAAGCATATATCTTATTGTATGTTCTTGATTTTTTTCCAACATATTATTATAATATTTTGAATATTTAAGTAGTAGTTATCAACTTGTCAAACTCAAATAAATTATTTATGGAATAGAATATATAAAATATTTAAATTAAAAAATTTATATGGATTATGATTTGAAATTCTAAAATTAAATATTGCCAGTTTTTTTTTATGTAAAATGATTTATTAATTAAAAAACATGTAAATTGTCACAAAAAAAAAACATGTAAATTTTTAAAAATAAATATATGTCCATTAAAATAGGAGGAATATGCGATAGAGAAATATTCACAATGATTTCTAAAAATATTACCAATTATAAAAAATATATACATTATTTTCAACATAAAAGTAATGCTTTGTATTGTTTTCAGAATAATAAAAAAATTAATGTTTTGTATATGCATGTTAATCTTACCTTCTCTTGTTCTCCCTCCATCCCAAAAATATGGCAAATAATATTGACCGGAGGGAGTATAAAATACGACGAATTTTTTCCTATAATAAAGTGACTAATAATAAATAACAAATGGAGTACTACTTTGGTCCTACAATATCACTAAAAAATAGTTGAAGAAAATTGATGTGCCATCTAAATTTTCTTTGTTCCATCTAAATTTTGACAAAAAATTCATCAATTTTCTCCAATTAATTTTTGTTTATATTTTGGAATGGAAAGAGTAATAAATAATATTTTTAGGTGAGATAATATTTAAAATGATTTGCCATAATATCCCTCCGACCCATAATAAGTGACCTATTTGAAAAATTGTTCCAAAATGAAATATCGTTTAATTCTAAATGTAATATTAATTAATTTTTTTCAATTGTATATTCTAATTAATATTGCGTCAATTACCCTCAAGTCATATTATCTTCCGCTCAATATTAATGGTGATAGTTAATAAACTAATCCTTCTTTCGGAATGAAATATAACTAAAAAAAGTATATACAAAAATTTAGACATTGCAACAAGGCAGGGCGGAGTCGATTTTCCTCTCCTACCCCTGCACCCGACTAGTTGAGGAAAGTTCGCCCTCGTCTTTTGTCAGGTGTGAAATTTAAGTCCACGTTCTCGCTCGTGACGGGATTCGAGTTTCTCCTCCCGCACTTTCACCCATTCATATATATAAAATAATAAATTTAAAGTGATATTTATTATAATTAATATAATAAAATAATTATTATTATACAATAATAAAATTAAAAAATATTAAAATCATATTTTCTATAAAGAGAAAATTATAATTTTTAATATTTAAAAAAATATTAAATATATTGAATATGTACATGTATATAAAATTTAAAAATGTCAATAATATTACTAGCGGCGCGGGTTCGAGTACGAGGTGTGGATATCAACACCCCCGAAACCGTCCCCGCCCCCTGATATGCACCCAATCAAGGCTAATTTTTTCTCCCAAATTAAGACAGGTTCAGGTGGGTACTCGCAGATGCAGGTTGTGTTATCATTCTTATGAAAAATTGATATATCTAATTAAAAATTAAGATTAAATACATCAATTTTTTAAATACTCTTTTTTGTTTGTATTTCATTTCAGAGTAATAATTGTTAGTAAGAGTAATTTTTTAAAAGTTTTATGGTCACTAAAAATTGGTTGGTTTGTCACCTTGTTTATTTATTGAAAGGTTTAAAAGTAAAACAGAATTTCATGTGATATGGACAAAACCTACCCATAAAAAGACCCTGACTTTTAAAACTCTATATTTACTCATATTTTGAGTCAAAAACTATTTAATCATATTTAATAATAGTTGAACCAAAAACAAGTACAATTTTTAAAACAAAAGTAGAAGTAAGGCAAGACAAAGATAGAAAGTTATAAATAAACAAATTAAACAGATGTGGTGGTGGAAAATAAAGAAAACAAACTAAATATAAAGTAAAAAAAGAGGAGAACTATTATTCACTCAATCAAGTTCACAAAATGTGAAGATAAACGTCACCAAGAGTTTAACTTTCACACAGAGCTCATCATAAAAAAAAACTTTCACACAGGCCAAATAGTGAGTTTGCACTATCTAGTTGTATTATGCCATAAGTGCGTATATATACATAAAAAATACGAAACACGTATTTATATATTTTACTAAACCACTCATATTTTTTTATATTAATTACAACAATTAAACATGAGAGTTAATAATGATTAAGAGTATAATAAAAAATTAATATTTTATTGATAATATAAAATGCTATATAAAATATGACAACTTTTTTCCTTCTAAAGTTACATATAATATGGGATATGGAGGGAATATAAATACTCCATCCGTTTTTTTTAGTTGTTATTATAATTTCATTTACACACACTCAAACTTTTTTATTGCTTTTATAGGACTATTTAATTTTTAGCCTCGACTATTTATTATTTCATTCCTTTTATTTTTCGCTATAATAAATAATTTTAAATATATTATTAACAAAATTTTAATTAATATTATATTGAGATTTGAAAACGACAAAGAAATAAAAATACATTTTTTCTTTAATAACGACAATTAAAAATAAGTAACATTTTAGGGTGAGATAATATTTATAAGGATTCTGTATTGTTTTGGTAAAAAAAAAGCGTTTTTCAAAGCAAACTCGTCACTTAAAAATAGTTATTCATTAACTAAAAGTAATCAAAAAATTAAAGGACTGAAACTAAAAACAACAAAGTCAAAAAATTATTATAGAACTATATATAGTTTAAGATGTTTGGACGCTTTTCATTTTCTCTGAACTCAATCTTTTTATATGCTCCTTATTTTCATTCAAAAATATTATTAAAGTATTTTAAATATTTAATTAGTAGTTATAAATTTTTCATATTCAAATAAGTTTATTTAAGAGATAGTATAAATTAAATATACAATTTTTAAATTCTTAATGATTATGATTTAAAATTAAATATTGTTTGTGTTTTTTTTTATTAAAAAAATATATTCAATTTTTTGAAATTAATATATGTCCATTAAAATAGGAGGAACAGAGAAATATTTAAAATGATTTCTAAAAAATTACCAATTATATAATAAATACATTATATCTAGTAAATTAAATAAATACCTAAAAAATTTATTAGAAAAAAAATAAAGTCTGAGAACATAAAACTAACTCAAAAAAAAAAAAA